>CM043113.1:32222656-32548623 GCA_023701765.1 Hylyphantes graminicola
CACAAGTATCTTTTTCAGGTAATAATTTGTTTGGATTTTTGATAGATCTTATTAACGGTACTATGACGTTTTTCTTGAAGATACATGAAGAAAAAATAATTTAGATTTTTTCTTAAATAGTTGATTGTGTGAAAATTTTACGGCCACTTTTCGTGGAACACAAGGGCCCATCCTAATTCAGAAATTGTTTGCAAGTTGAGAACGAAACGAACAAACTCTACTGAGAACTAAAAATCATTATTTACAAAATAAATTCGTTACTTTTAAAATCTGTTTTTTTTTTTTACTCTGTGTCATGCGCAAAGTTGTGGACATCTTTTTAGCTATACTCTCTCGCAATAGAAATAGAAATGGGAATTCCCCAAGAAAATTAGTTTATGAATGTATCGTGAATTCATTGGTTCAGCCACAAGTTTTTTAAAGTATAGTTTCCCTACTAAAAAATGGTCAGTAGAGATCAATAGAAAAAATCTGTACGTGGAAATTGGCCCACTGGTATCAACTAGAATTCTCTTGGTATTCTCTATTGATACCTGTGGGCCATTGTCCACGTACAGCTATTGATATCTATACAAAATCTTCTATTGATATCGTATAAATCTCTACTGATACCCATACAAATCTCTATTGATATCGAAGACAATATTTGAATACATCATTACAAATCCCTTACTGACATCCAATACAAATGTCTACTGGTATCATACAAATCCTCTACTGACTTTCTATTGATACCAGTGGGCCATTTCCACTGTAACAGCTATCTTATTGATATCAATATAGATCTCTACTGATTCTATATTGATATCCATACAAATCAATACTAGATACCTAATACAAATACTCTATTTGGTATCAATTACAAATCCTTACTGACTTGTATTGATACCAGTGGGCCATTTCCACGTACAGCTATCCTCTATTGATATCAATATAGATCTCTACTGATCTATATTGATATCCATACAAATCAATACTGATACCAATACAAATCTCTATTTGTATCAATACAAATCTCAACTTACTTGTATTGATACCAGTGGGCC
The DNA here is from genome assembly GCA_023701765.1 of Hylyphantes graminicola. Taxonomy (NCBI): domain Eukaryota; kingdom Metazoa; phylum Arthropoda; class Arachnida; order Araneae; family Linyphiidae; genus Hylyphantes; species Hylyphantes graminicola. Next base: position 32,223,703 of record CM043113.1, read on the forward strand.
ATTTCCACATACAGCTATCCTCTATTGATATCCATAAAAATCAATACTGCACTGCAAATACAATACTCACACACAATACTTACACAAAATAAAAACATTTAAGAACACTTTTTGTTCTCAAATTAACAAAACGTTTTGACGTTGTTAGCAGAACACTATATAAGAAACATAATTACAACACTTTATTGTGTTGCGATAGTGTTCTGAATATGTTTGAAAAGTGTTGCTGACCAGGAATGTGTTTCTAAAATAGTGTTGTGAGAAAATGTGTTTTTACATCAGTGTTTTACAATGCAACACTTTGTCCCCAAATTAACAACACATTTTGAAGAAACACATTAAAAGAATAAAGATTGAACTTCAATGAGTAAATGTCAACAAGTCTAATAATAGAACAAGTCTAAGTTATAGGTAAACAAAGTGTGAGTGCAAAAACCAACTAAGATTAACAGCCAAACTACGATTCACTAATTTATATATTATAATAGTACTTATCTAAAAATTAAAAAGTAATGCAACATACCTGGAAAGTACACCAAAGTAGTGAACATACTCAGTTGTTGAACTTTGCGATTGTGATAAAGAGCCAGCCTGACTAGTTGTTGTAAAATTGCCATAGATAAACTACAGTTCCCCCGACGAGAATTGTGAAATTTTTTCAACAAATTAGATAGGGCATTCATTTGAGTGACTCCCACCTAACTCATTTTTAAAATAGCACAATGTTTTGTTATTGAAAAATCACTAACTGGAAAAAAGGGAAAAAAGAACATGTGTAAGTACAAAGCAAAAAAAAATTACAACTGATATCGTCAGTTATGACAAAACCATGAATGTGCAAAAACACAAATATGCAACACAAATATAGATAAACTGAAGGTTATTGTTAGCTTTCATTATCCTTGCACTAGAGCTACACAACTGCAGTTGACAACGGGCGTCTTAATTAAGAACTACAGTCAAGTGACGAGCTGACACCCTGAAACAATTTGATGTAGTTATATAAATCAATGGATTATTTATTTACGAACACTATGTGTCAATAAAAATCTTCAGGAAGGGGCACATTTTTTTAATGAAAAAACCGACTTAACTTTTAATATAAATTATTCCCTCTAATAACATGTTTTATGTGTTCTTTCTAGAAGCATTCGTAAATACCTTCGAGATATTTTAAGTAAGAAATCGTTATCCGTTCGTTACAAAATTCTAAATTGTGACTCCGTCGCCAAAGCTCTAGTGTAGTGTAGTACATCTTAGCACACGTTAGTATAGTTAGTACATACTTAATGCTTCAAATCCCCGGCGCTGTGCACAATGTCGCCATGAAAAGCTGTGTTGTGTGACACCTGCACTCAGGTGTTTACTTTTTACATAATTGTGGTAATAAACCTAAATTATGACGCCCATCACCAATACCACTATCTTGTACCTGTAGTGATCCGATAATTCAAAACCTAACCATAATAGACAGCCAGAATCGCTCAACAACTACAGCCAGTATTTAGTTACTTTTAACAGGCCCCGATTAAAACTCAAGGAAAAAAAAATAACGGGTTGAACTGTGATGCGGTTTTGTTTCTCCAAAACCGTAAATAACTAGAATCTGCACATTCGTGGTTTTGTCATTCGACCAACAATATGATATTCAAAAACCATTCAACTTCTATACTACATGCATTAATTTAAAGCAACTTTAAATTCAACAAATTGATTCTTTTAACAATTTAATTTTATGTTCAAAGAAACATTGGTACTTAAACTAAATCAATTTCATATTTAATAAAAATTAATAAACAACTAATATCCACACAAATTAGTAAAAAAGAAATGTTAATTGATGGGAAAATTTAAAATGAATGTCAACATTCTGGTACATTTAACACAATCGCGTTGCACACTTATGTAACCTGGTCAGATTTATTTTCAGTGATTAACTTTTTGAATTCGAAATCATAAGTTAATTTTATTAACTCTGCTCTATTTACGCAATTTTTATTGCGAGATAGTTGAATAACAAAGTAAACTGTACTGCGTAATGGAATCTAATGAATGTAAACCAATGTCTGATGAAGCATACCAACCAGTAACCATGCTTACACGTTTAAGTTGATCAGATAAGACTTTAAAAAAAAACATCTACGAACAATAAAAAAAAGTGAACAAAATAAAACAAGAACTTACCTAGTTTTCTTCTTTTGATCCTTTAGTTTAACTATATATTTTCAAATCAATCTTAAATAGAGTGTTAGACACCTTAAAAAGTAAACAAATTAAGAATCAAACTTCAACTTCAAAGAATACATTACGACGGTTACAGTTAATGCATAGGGTAACAGTTTTTTATCAAGAATATTTTAAAATTATATACGGATTTATGATAAAACTTTCATCTGTTTTGCTCTAAATATTTTTAGAGCAGTTTACAGTTGAATTGTACACTGCAATATACTGCATAACATAAGAAACGAGCGAAGAAATAATTTTTTGCAAGGGTTCGGTTTGTTTGAGAACACTGTGTTTTGTTTATTACGACACGCACAGGGTTTAGAATCCAATTAAAAAATACAAAAATGGGTTCTATCGTAATAATCATTCCCTTATTTATTGTTGAACAAGTTCGATCAGATTATTGGAAGGTCAATATTATTTCTAATTTTTTCTTTAAAAACGTATTATGTTACAAAGCATTGCTGTAGGGTTCGAACGCGTTATCTGCTATCAGCGAGTAAATAGTGGTATTTCAGAGGTTTTTAACGATAAATATTTCTTTACAATTCCAACTACGATAACATGTTTTTAAGAGCTATACCTTTATAAAGCAGTTAAAAAGCAATAACTCATTTCCGATTTTCATTAAAACAAGCTCTATGCCAATAAGATTTTTTGGCCTCAAGCTAACGATGTTTTGTAATTCTGCATAAATTAATATGAATTTCTTTCTCTACAAATGTTTTATACTTATTATAAGTATTTTTATTGCCATTGTCGTACACGTGACTGTAAAAACAATCAGAAATACATTTGAATTTGTAATTGAAACTAGAACCAAAAACACATATATTTTTTGTGATAAAGCATAATTATAAAGAAATTATTATTTCTATATAAAATTTTTATTTGGAAGATACATTTTCAATGATATTATCATCAGAAACCAAGACAGGATTCTCATGACAATGTGGTGTGACTAAATCTCATTTTGCCATTTATAAAAACAGAAATTTAGCCGATAGCTTGTTTTTGATGACGAAAACAATTATAGGTATAACAATTAAAAGTTGTTCATCAGATATTTTGCAATAACTCTTATACTAGAATATTCGTTATACGACGAGTCCCATTATATTGTAACAAAGCCAACAATCGCCAAATACTATGCGCCTGTTAAAGTTAAGCCTAACTTGCACATGTAATTTTCCTTTTGCCAAAATTTAACCAAAAATTTACGTTGTACGAAACTTTTATGCGTGCACTCTTTTTTATATTATTTGTAATTAAAAAAATGAATTGTTTGTTTCATAAGTTGTATGTTAACTTAGAAGCAATATATAAATAATTCAATTAGTTAACTTTTAATTATGAAATAAAATGCAATCATTTGTGAATTTTCATTAAATTTTAAATAGTTTTCAGCCGTTCAAAATTATCGATATAAAGGGCACACAACTACAATAAACCAATTAATGATAATATTATAAATGTTAATTAATAATTGTTATTGTGCCAAGGACATTACTCCCCATTTGGGGAGGGTCTTTTGGGAAAGGGAATTTTTTAAAATGTGGTTTTGAAGGATCGCTTCATTGTATTTAAAATGATTAGTTGTTTTTTTGTATTGGATCGGACATATAGATTTTCAAACATTTTGTTTGTATTTCCAGATTTGGGGGAAGAAGGGGGGGGGGGGGATACTTCATCGACATCAAGCTGTACAGATGATATATCAATATTGATCATAACCCTACCGGTCTGTTAATGGTATTAGTAAAGTTCTATTGATATAAATTAAAAACGGTATTCTACTGGTAAAAGTTTAGTGGATATCGGTATAGTCCTATTAATATCAATTGAGAACAATATCGTACTGGTAAAATTTTTATGGATATCAGTACAGGCCTATTAATATCAATTGAGATCAGTAGCCTACTGGTAAAATTTTTATGGATATTAGTACAGGCATATTACTGCCAATTGAGATCAGTAGCCTACTGGTAAAATTTTTATTGATATCAGTACAGGCCTATTAATGTCAATTGAGATCAGTAGCCTACTGATAATTTTGTATAGATGTCGGTAGAGCTTTATTGATATCAATGGGAAATATTATCAGTAGGCTACTGATATCAATAGGTTCTACTGATAACAATAAGGACATCCATATAAATCAGTACATATCAATAAAGCTGTACTAATGTCAATAGATTTTTGTATTGATCTCTATGGATCATTTTTAGTAGGGTTAGTCATCTAAGGAATAAACTGCGTGTTAGTTTTTTTTTAGTGGTGAATTATACATACAAGTGGAAATAGCATTCATAATACATTTTTACCTGGCATAAAATGTTTGGCAAGTACGTGCATACGACTCAAGTTTTTTTTCTGTATTGACCAAAATATTAATTTAAGCATTATTTGCGATCTTGCAATGGATGGCAGTAAAATTTTCAATTACCTTTTGTGTGTCGAAATTACGAGCAGCGCCTTGTTTCCATCAGTCATTTTATGAGTTGCTTAACCATATAAAAATAATATAAAACAAATTGACCCAAAACAAACTATCTTCATTATATCAGGTATTTCAATCTTTACATCCAAGCAAATATTTTGACATTTAATAAAAAGTGTGCCCAAATAGAAATTATAATCAAATTGTTTCATACATTAATAAAGTATTATTTGGAAATAAGTTGAATATTCTTGTTAGATACGAAGGATGTTTTTTTTTTATGGTGGAATCTTTATTTGATGGACAAAAGCAGATAGGGTTGTCACATGTAATCACGTGCCGGAATTTTATAGGATCGTAAATTCGAATTTCTTTTAGTAGAAAAATCCGGTTAGTAAGAAAAGAGTCTTGCGTTTACGATTTTCTTTTTGTTTATTTTTTTAATGTTTTAAAAATTTCAGCGCTAAATTTAATACAAATATATTGATATTCACAATTGTCCGAAATAAAGCACAATAACATAAGGGATAACAGGTAACAGAAATGTTTCAAATTGGAAAGCGTCTTCTTGCGACTCAAAATGGTTCAAAACTGTCGATTTCGAACTTATCGCAGAACCTATATAGTTAAAATATTTTGACGTTTTCTATTTGGAATATTACAGGGCCCAGTTACTTTACAAACCAATTTGGATAAACCTTTTTCCTAGTTTAGATATAATATTTCTTTTCCCACATAAAATTTGACTGGTAGTAAAGCGGGTATTGTTTTGGCTTGTTTTTGTGATCTTTAAGAGTTTTGTGATCTTTAAGAGTTAAAAAAAATCACATTTGCTTAATATACATGTTATACTCTGTTTTTAAATAGATAAAATCTGAATTTTTGACAATCACTGACTGAATTTTGAATCACTGAGGTACTGACAGGTGAAAGGGTAGTTACCCTACAAAGTAGTGAAAAAAGATAAAACTATATTTTATGTAATGTTATTTTAAATAATCTTTCTCAAACCTCCATACTCCGTCAGGAAGAAACTCCATGTTATTTCAGGAAGAAGAAATGAAATGGATTTTGATGATATTGCAAATAAAAAGTAATTCGTAAAACGTTTTGGCTGGCGAAAAATGTCAATTCTTGTCAACAATTATTCAAAATGTCAACTATTATGTGAATATCATGACTACACGAATTGAAAGAGTATCAACTCATTTACATTTGAAGAGTACACGGGAAAAACCGATTGATTTTGTAGAGAAGTTTCCTTAGCCGGCCACTTTGGCGATGATAGCGAGTGATCGCCTAAACTTGTGTAAGGAAATCAGTTCCTACCACAGAGATCATAGTTAAAGTAATAGAGTGGAAGATCACGTGACCTACAACACTGGCTTCATTGGGGCTCTTCTGGGAGCTCCTTTCACCTGTTCTACCCTTTCTTCTAACTACCCTTTCACCTGTCAGTTCCTCAAGTGATTGTCAAAAATTCAGATTTTATCTATTTAAACTCAGTCTAACATGTATTAAGCAAATGGGAATATTTTTGAATTTTTTTATCTACTAAGTTTGAACATTATTTACCCAGGTGGTGCAACGGCCCAGGCAATGATTTTTAAAATATGACTAATTATTTAATTTAATATTGTTTTTCTCACGTAACAACGGCCTAAATTTAAATTATTACAAAGTAATTTTTTTGGTAAAGTAGTTGAGTAATACTAAAATGAATTTTTGATACAAAAAATGCTTTATTATATACAATTTTCTCAGGTGTTGCTATCGAAAAAACTTCCAAACTTTTGCCGTACGTGTTTAAAATGTTACTGATGAAGTAAAGCAGTTTCTTTCACTAATTGTTTTTAAATCATTAATACAGATTAAATGAAAACTTAACATTTTATACGTATTTAAACAGATTCATCCAAAAGTTATGTCAAAATTTATTATATTTAAATAAAATTGCCTTTGATGATCAAAGCACGAAATTAAATTATAACTAATGGACTATTATATAAATTCACGAATTGTGTACATTGTCTAACTCTTTTGATTATCTATTTTTATTCTAAGATGGTTTAAAATTAAACACATTCTTAAAAATCTTCAAAAGTTTAAGCATAGATGCGTAATTTGGAGTCAAATAATATTTGTACTTAGTATAACGTTTTTGATAATGTTATTTTCTTTAAAAAATTCCACTGTTTTCACTCACTCAGAAAATAAGTATTGAGAATATTTGAAGACTTTAGGTCAGTGGTTCCCAACCTTTTCTGGACCATCGCCCCCTACTTTAGGTTGATTAACATCCATCGCCCCCTTTTAATTTTCATGTTATGTCTAATCATAATTTAATTTAAAGTGTAACCATTAAACACTTGTATAACAGTTACTATTGTTTATAAAAACAACCAAAGGAGATTTATCCGGTCACTTTTAAATAAAATAGAAAAAACATAGAACACGTATTTTTAAAGAACAAAAGTGAAGTAATTAACTAAGATATTTTTACTGGTTTCTAGAAAATTTAAACGAGTTGAAAGTAAAAATTGGCTGGTTTGGTAATGGTTGGAGAATGGTTTTACTGAACAAAGGTGCAACATTATATTAATGAAATTTTTCCCCCTTTCAATACTCATCGCCCCCTGATCACCCTTCAAGTATTTATTGCCCCCTTGATAACAAAAATCGCCCACTTGGGGGCGATCGCCCCCAGGTTGGGAACCGCTGCTTTAGGTGAACGAAAGTGCTATGTCACACCTACCAAAAAATAAGAAAAAAAATGAGCGAAAATATTGCACCCCCTCTTTCTCGTTGAAGACATGTTTCCCCTTTTTCATAAACTTTTAGTAAAGTATATTTAAACTAATTGCAAATAAAGATATTGACTGATCTGAGGGCAAACTTAAATGTTCAAAGCTCATATTTATATTTCAAAATTTGGATGCATATCTTGTTTTTAAAGTCTTCCACAAAGAAGCTCTTGAAATGCATTCGTAATTTTCTAAATAAGCGCGTTACTGTGTAACATCAACTTGGTTGTTTCATCATTAGATGGCAGCACGACGAAAAACATTATTAGTCCGGTCAAAATAGAACAAAAAATAGGGGTAGGTTTGCAAAAATTCGCACCAAGCTGAAATTTGGGTTTATATCTTTGGAACACTATTATAAGTAAAATATCAATAGTCCCCACCGATCCCATGTCTGTGTTTTCCGCCATCTTGAAAAAACGTTCCAAATTTCGCAAATTTTCCAGTTTTTGGCCTATAACATTTTTCCTAAGCAATTTTGAATGCAACTTTTTGACACAAAGTTGTAGAAAACAAAATTTTCTTCAAAATAGGTACGAAAAGTTTTTATGTACAACAATTAGTTAAGGAGCTACGAAGCAGCAAAAAGGGTGTAAAATCGAGTGTTTCGAAAAAATATTACGTTCTAACGACTTTCTATCGCCGTAACTCACATAAAACTTCATTTTATCAATAAACAATGATTTTACGAGTCGTAGAAAATTTAATTTCCTATAAAATACACTTATCAAAAATAAGTTTCTTTTATATTCCAAGAAGAAAGGTTAAATTTACAGAAACCCAAAAAAGGTTCTATTTTCACCCGACGATACACTGTTTTATGTTTTTGAAGATAGCTCTTTCCCATTGTATTTTTTACTATTTTTGTGAATGCAAAACTTGTAGAAAATATTTTTTTCTATAAAATGGTTCTGTTTTGTGTTCCATACGATAAAATGTAACGGAGCTACGGTGTTCGAAAAATGGCGTAAAATCTTGAATTTCGCCAAAAGAGTTCTTTACCACTTCAAATCCCAATAATTAAAACAAAAAACTTCATTTTAGTGGAACATAATTATTGTGGAACTTGAAGACATCATCATTTATTATATTGGTACGATCTTAAAAGTTATTTTAGATTCAATACCAAAGAATTTTGGTATATTTAAAAAAAAACCGAAGATATTTATTTATTCAAATGAAAAAATACATGTGATTTTGAAAAAAAGATTTCAATTTCATTTCAACAAATAGTTTGAATAAAAAATACTTTTAGTTTAAGGAACATCTACTAATTGAACTTTGAAAAATATATGGTTAAGTGTATAATAGAAAATGATTAATTTTCTATTGTACACTGCATTATACGTTACATTCATTACGTATTTTAACCAATTTAAATATTGATGTTTTACCCCTTCTGAACACTGACTTAGTATCGCAGCCAGTTATTGCACATGTAATGAAAAGGACATTTTGGATAAGCGGATAAATTCTTCGATGAATGTTCTTTTGATTATTCATAAGAATTACTAGGTTTCAAAAACTAAACAGTCTTATCAAATGGAGTTCATGCATTCAGTAGTATTTTCTATATTTTATTCGATAATTATTCAATAAGAATGGTACAATTAGATATAAATGAACTAAAAAGAATTTTTTTTAATTTCTGGAAAATTTTAATCTGACAGATAATCTTCAAATCCTTCTTCAACAGTAATGTCTTCTTCCTCTTGCTGAAGATCTAGGAACAGTTCACGTAAAGATGCATCAGTTATCTCCCATATATGAATCCTCATATGTTGCATTTGAATCAACATTTAAACAAGATTGGATATGGCAATTGGTACATACTAAAGAACAATATAATCCGACTTTTTTACAGGCACAGTTTGCACTACAACCCTTTTTGCAATTACAAAATATAGTATATTAAGCAGTTTTTCTAGAGCAGGTGGGACTGTAAAGTTTGAATTGGCTCCAAAATATCATTTACTAATTTCCAACCCCAGTCTTCTGGGTTCAGTTGATTGCAGATGATTCAGTTGATATATTCCTGCTCTGTAAGTCATTTGGGCTATATTCTAATCAAGACAGTTTTTTTTAAAGAAAAGTATAGAAATGATTCGAGACTCGACTAAAAGTTCGAGTTAAGGTATCCGGTGACATTTTTTCGGCAAAAATCGACTAAATATCAAACATTTTTTTTTTGCATTTTAATATAAAATAAACGTTTAGCTTTCTAAATCTGTTTCATTTTAGTTTCTAGTTTTTCTAGTTTCTAATAGAATCGAATTTATAGAACTTTAAAGCTTTTTTTGCATTTTTTTTCAAAACGCATTACGCAAAACAAAAAAACTGAAGTTCTTTATTATCAATTGCTTCCAAGTTTTTACAGTAGTTTTGTAACAGTATGAAGAAGATTTTGTACTAGAATCGTGTAAAATTATTAAGAATTGGATATTTTAAAACTATTTATATGCTTGTTATGACTTATGACTTTCTTGGTGGGGGGCAAGAGCGCCAAGCACTGCGACTATAAGTTATATGCTTGTTACTCTCTTGTTTCTATGTGTTTTCGATGTAATGCTTCAAACTTTTGCCTATAAAAAATTTGGGCGATGATATCTTAATGAATTTAGTTCATGACCTACACTCTTAAAACAAGAGTGAAATCCACTCCAGTCGAAGTGCATTTTCGACACTGGAAAGGAGTGAATATTAACTCAGACTGAGTTAAAATCACTCGTTTGGAGTTAACACACAAAGGATCCACTCCTTTCGGGGAAGTACATTTTCATAACTGGAGGTGTGAAAATTAGCTCAGACTGAGTTAAAATCGCTCGTTTGCTTTAAGAGTGTATATTAGTGTTTGTTGAGCATATTTAAATTTAAACGAAGAATTTTTTTTTTGTAAAAATATCATGTTTTGCGTAAACGTGATTTGTGAAGCATATTTTATTATAATTTTCCACAAATACAAAAAAAATATATTTTTTTTTAATGATTTACTTTCTCAAAACTATTTTTATATTCATAACTAATAATAATATCGCTTAACGATATGGTTGGAATAGAATTTTCAGAAACTTGCTGTCAAAGGTGATTGGCCACCTTAATGGATTATTCGACTTATAAGAAGTCGATTTATCGAGGTTAGACTGTATTTGCGAACTTTGACCAAGAATAATTTTTTTTATCAGACATGGAATAGGTGAGAACTTTTTTTACGCTATAATAGTGTACCAATGACCTATACCAAAATTAAGCTGTATGCGATTTTTTAAAAATTTAAATGTCTATTTTGACCGGACGCGGTAGCCATCAAATGCAACAATTATCGTAGAGCCATTATGCCTGAGTATAATGCCTAATACTTTCGATAATCAGTGGAAATTTCAGAAAACGTCAAGTTTCGACTCCACAGCATTTTGTGGAGTAGATATCCAAAATCAATAACAACTATATGCAACGATATCTAATATATATTTTTTTTATAAAAAGCATCGATATCGTAAGATCTTTGGGGCTAATATTTCCCTACTTTTGTCTGTGTCTTTGGCAAAACATATAACGGCTTCTACTCACGTTTTTCAAAAAATATACCAAAATTCTTTGGTATTGAATCTTAAATAACTTTTAAAACCGTACCAATATAATAAATGGCGATGTCTTCAAGTTCCACAATAATTGTGTTCCACTAAAATGAAGTTTTTTGTTTTAATTATTGGGATTTGAAGTGGTAAAGAACTCTTTTGGCGAAATTCAAGATTTTACGCCATTTTTCGAACACCGTAGCTCCGTTACATTTTATTGTATGGAACACAAAACAGAACCATTTTATAGAAAAAATTATTTTCTACAAGTTTAGTATTCACAAAAATAGTACAAAATACAATGGGAAAGAGCTACCTTCAAAAAAATAAAACATTGTATCGTCGGGTGAAAATGGAACCTTTTTGGGGTTTCTGTAAATTTAACCTTTCTTCTTGGAATATATAGGAAACTTATTTTTGATAAGTGTATTTTATAGGAAATTAAATTTTCTACGACTTGCAAAATCATTGTTTATTGATAAAATGAAGTTTTATGTGAGTTACGGCGATAGAAAGTCGTTAGAACGTAATATTTTTTCGAAGCACTCGATTTTACACCCTTTTTGCTGCTTCGTAGCTCCTTAACTAATTGTCGTACTTAAAAACTTTTCATACCTATTTTGAAGAAAATTTTGTTTTCTACAACTTTGTGTCAAAAAGTTACATTCAAAAATGCTTAGGAATAAAGTTATAGGCCAAAAACTTGAAAATGGGCGAAATTTCGAACGTTTTTTCAAGATGGCGGAAAACGCAGACATGGGATCGGTGGGGACTTTTGATATTTTACTTATAATAGTGTACCAAAGATATATACCAAAATTTAGCTGGGTGCGAATTTTTGTTAATTGAAATGTCGATTTTGACTGGACTATATGGAAATTAGACGGATCCTAAAAGCTGATCCATCCCTTTGATTCTCTAGCGAGGTGTTGCAATTTTCCAATTTAATTCACATTAGTTTAAAGTAATATACGAAAATTTTTTTACGAATGACCTAACATTGCTCTTACAAAGTCGATTTCGCAGGATAAAAAAAAAGACCTAAGCAAGTCTGAAGTTAGGTGACTGAGAAATCTTAATTTCAGCTTCACCAAGCAAGTCAAATATGATACAAGTGTGTACGATCTTTACACCAAAGAAACGAAATTTTATTAATCATTAATTTCAGGTTACCGCCTTATCAACTTATGCACCTTATCAACTTATCGGTTGTAAGCTGACAAAAGATATACTTGGGCCGCTTACTTTTAGCTTATTATATCAGCTGACTTGAATTTAAGTACATAAGCAAGAATTTGAAGGACCATGTTAAGTGCAGACTATATTGACTGACTCTAAAGTGAAACAACTAAGCTATCTTTCCAGATTCACCGTAGACTTCGGTCTGCACAAACCCATCATGACTTACGACGATGGCCTCACCCGCACCAACAACAACCAGCACTTCCTGCGCTGGAATTCATTTCTGGTTCTGGATCTCCAGATCTGCTTTCCCTGGGACTGCTCAGCCGCGTCCGAACCTAGGCTTGAGCCTAGGATACAAGGTAATGTAACGCTTATAAACAACGCTTATATTTGTATAAAATCTTACAAGCTATGATGATGATACTGAACAGTGTAGAGTTACGACACTTTTCACTAGTGTTCTGTTTTAGTCAGCATGAAGGGCTAAATTTATCAAATGCAGAATCCTTAAAACTAAAATCAGAGAAAAAAAAACTATCTGAAAGATAAAGTGACCTCAAAGTAGATTTAGAACCAGCTGGGGAGGAACAATGCTCTTATTAATTTTCTTATTAATTTGGTTCTACACTGTGCAGGGAGATCCAAAAATATTGATATCGCCACTGTGATGTGACCAGGGACAGTTTATGGAATGGGCTGCAATTGACAAACCTAAAAGAGCTTCTGCATAGTTACATATCTTGCTACGTGACGTAGTATCAAATTAAGTTTGATTGCTGTGGAATAAAGTTATCCATGAAGTTGCTAAACTTTTAATTCTATACCTTCTCAAGGGTAATATTATCACACCTTTTCTTCAGGTATGAACCACATCCACAGTGATCTCGATCCCAAAGCTGAAGAAGGGTCAGCCTCGTGGTTCGGAGTAGCCCTAAGACATTCTACAATTAGTCTTGCACCCATGGGTTCGGTGTCAGAGCAGACCCAACATAGGAACAAGGTCAAGTTTCTTGTAGCGGAAGGTCTGCCTTTTGTAAGACTGGCTGGGTCGTGTGATGATATTAATACGTATCAGTTGCCGATTCATGTGTATTCAGAGAATAAGGCTAACCTAAAGACAAACTAAATTTGATGGTTAGTTGCTGAAGGCTTTTCGATTATAAGCAGTTAGGCTGTCGATTATAAGCAGTAGTTACTTTAGCATTCTGATTCATTATAGCCGAAAATTGAAATAACTACTAGTGTCTGCTAATCGTGTAATTTGACTTATCGCTTCACCCAAATACGGTATTTTTTTTCTCATTTTTAAGGCGAAATTCCCGATGTGTAACATCTTTAACTTTTTATTTGAAGAAGCTTCAAGAAGTGTAAATAGTGCACATTTTTGTTGATTATAATCGTCTGTAAGAAATCTGCCTCGCCTGCATTTACATATTACTAGATGTAGTTTAAATTTCTGTGATAAAAGAACTTTAGTATAATATTTATCAAGTCAAAATTGACTAGGTCTGATAAAGCCAAATACTTATTTCTGTTTACTTTTTAAGTTTTCTGTTTAATATTTAAGTCTATTGAGATGGAAAAAATCTTTAAACTAGCGTATGTTCTTAAGCATATTCACAAGGACAATTTTTTTTTTCAAAAGTAAACTAAGAGCTTGATTATCTAATTGTATGTTGTTATCCGGATATATTATTAACCCTCTAATGCATAGTGTTACCGTTCGGTAACAAGTTACATAATCCACTTTATTCTATCAAAATATACCTCCCTCTCGACAAATTTGTGTTTTTTTCATCTAGTACATTCCATTTTGAAGTTTTAGTTAATAATAACCCTCATAATTGACAGTAGTAAAAGTGTATTCAAAATTAAAAAGCGAAGTTTCTAACTGTTGTGAATTTACGTGTTTGGCAGAATTTAAAGTAATAATACTAGTACTAAATACAATTAAATTGCTTTGAAAAAAATATTATAGTTCAAGAGGGTTATTTTAAACTATATTTAGTAGTTTTGTAATCATTCTTTTCAAAATTGGTAGTTTGTAGTTGGTTTTTACATGTGTTACCGTTTGGTAACATCATGCATTAAGCACAACTTTTGTTTGCTAATTTGCGTGTATCTCTGTAACGGATTCACAAGAGTTTAGTGTTTAAAATGTTTGGTACTACTTGGTTTTAAGAGTAAAAATAACTGTTTTATGTCGTATCATTCTGCCATTTAAAAAAAATAATGTTTAAAAATGATTTTTTGTATATTTTTTATTCATAAATACCTGCTATTTGTACTAAACCTGCTATTGCCTTCTATTTGAACATTAATTTCGTTTCAAAAGTAACTACTATTCATAATTATTTTAATAACTAATTTTTCCTGTTTAACAAAATCTAAATGTACTAAATATTAATACTCTTTTTTGTTTGTTATACACGTTTTCATTAAAGATTTTATACCTAAAACTATGTGCCTGTGTGCCTCTGCAACTTCTTATAGAATAATAAAATTATCAATAAACTTTATTTTTAAGTATAATTTATTAGAAATGTAAAAAATAAAAATGGTAATAATTTGAATAAAAATAAATATTCGTACCCCCTGAACTTTAAGGGGTTATAGGAGTCTTAAAAATGTGCAAAGAAGAAACTACAAAGCATAGTTTGATCTTTCATGTAATTTTTTAACTACTCAATATATTAGCATAAATTTTTTATATGTAATTCTACAAGATTTATTTAATATGAAACAAATTTTAAAATTTATGAAACTTTAGCCAAAACTAAAATAAATGATATTAAACATAAAGCTATTTGAACACATTGTGATTAGGCTTGCGCGGCAAATTGTGAGGTCAAAATTGAAGACATGACCAAGAAAATGACTTTATATTGTACAAATATGTACAAACAAGGACTTATACCTAAATTCTCAGATCAATTTTAATTAAAAATTATTTTAAGAACTTTTTTCTAAAAAAATTAATAAAAATTTTAAAATTTTGATTAAAAAAACTTTAAAAATAATTTCTAATTAAAATTGAGCTGAGAATTTAGGTATAAGTCTTTGTTTTTACATATTTGCACAATATAAAGTCATTTTCTTGGTCATGTCTTCAATTTTGACCTCACAATTTACCGCGCAATCCTAATCACAATGTGTTCAAATAGCTTTATGTTTAATATCATTTATTTTAGTTTTGGCTAAAGTTTCATAAATTTTAAAATTTGTTTCATATTAAATAAATCTTGTGGAATTACATATAAAAAAATTATGCTTATATATTGAGTAGTTAAAAAATTACATAAAAGATCAAACTATACTTTGTAGTTCCTTCTTTGCACATTTTTAAGACTCCTATGATCCCTTAAGCATCTTTTCAGCGCTTAATGCATGGTGTTACTGTTTGGTAACAAATTTAAAAAATGAAATTATTTAAATTCTGATCCATTTAATTTTTTTTCCGTATTTTTCCCGTGATGTATGAGCATTAGAGTTACAAATATATTTTTTTGGGACGAAACAAAAAATTCATGCATTAGAGGGTTAATCGGTACTTGAGAAACAGCATTTCGCTATCATATATATTCTGAAAGAAACGTATTATTACTCAGTTATTTTATTTTTACTTATAAAAACAAATATATTAGCACCGTTCGAGTTTTGTTTCAACCCTATTGAGATTTTATTTGCTTGCGTTTGTCATTTTGTATTTATTATTGTACAATCGTTTCTTGTTACTCCTCCCCTGTTTTAAATAATTATGAGTCGTTTACACATAAAAAAAAATTGATTTATTTCTCATTTTTATACTCAGAGGACTTGGAATTATTGTTGTTGACTGCATGTGTAAAAAGTTAGATTTATGTCATTATGTAATTCATGCAATTTATATTACTATTTATACATGGAATATGATTAATTGAATAAACAATACAAATTTACGGAGGAGTTCTTTATTTCTATGTTTTCTTATTGCACAAGCACGACCAAAATTTACTGAACTTTTAGAGGCTATCTCATAATCTAATTTTATTGAATTCGAACATCTTATTTTTAAACGAATATTTCTACTTTGTGGAAATAATCTAATATACAATTGATCGATAATAACTTGTAAATTTGTCTCCGTTTATATTTCATTTTTGTGCTGCCATCTACTTTAGCTTTTATTAACTAGAAACATACTTTAGATAATACATATCCAGTAATATCTGGCGCCTCTTGACTACATATATTAATTAACGCATTGATATATTGCATTGGCAATATGATTATTATTTGGATTCGTTACTATTATTTTAAAGTGTTTTATTTATTTTCAAAGAAACTTGGAGGCACGATGAAAATTCAAACAAGATCGTATTTGCTTTAATATTTTTTTGAGGTCTGAAAAAGTGAAGAGTAATTTGTTATTAATAAAATGTAAATTATTTCTTACCATTTTATTTAAACAATTTAAAGAATGAATGTAAATATTTTTCTGATATAACTCACTCGAAAACCAGTCGTAGCAAACGAGTTTCTTCTTTTTTTTTAAATTTCCCTGACTTCTAACGCTCAAGTAGCGTATGAAGTCACGATCACAGTATTCCTTCCCTCCTAGTCAAGTGATATTTCTTTGGAGCTTCCCCAACTTGGCTACCTACTATAAAACTATCCATTTCATTTTTTGCCTTCTGACGCCAGGTACAGGCACCGTAAGGTAAATTTGGTTACCTTATAGTAGGGTAGACTAACCAGTGAATGAACGTTTAAGGCGATGCGTTCGCCAGTGAATGAACACCAGGATATAATGACCAGGGCAACCAACCATATGTCAGATAATTTTCTACTACATGGGAGGAAGTCAGTGTTGCCAATCCATCTAGTGGAATGATTTTCAATCCTTATTTTTTAATTACATTTACCAAATGTTCATTCACTGGAGCATGTTCACTCACTGGTCAGTCTACCCTAAAATCTTTTGAATGAGGAGGTGGAGGCAGGGTCCCTTCGATTCTTCATGGCTCAGATTGTATATTTTGGTTAGCATAATTTGTTGCACGTTTGATCCTGCTGCTAAATAAGAGTTGAATTAGTTATGTTAATAATATTTACTTACAATAGTTCCTGTTTTAGATTTTTTTTTAAATGCGCAACTTTATTTTGAAGGTCGTAGGATAACCATTGGAAATATTTAATAATTTTCAACGGTCTTATGGCAATTTTTCCACGTAAATGAGCAATGCTTTATCCATCTTTTAACAATCTTTTCTCTTGTAAGATAAACTATTTTATAAAAAAAAAACTTGGTTTAAAATATTTCTTTTTATGGTTGATTTACATATATTTTCAGGCTTGTGTGCTTGCTCAGAGAGCCGCTTATAAACGTCAAGTAAGAAAGTCACAACACACACTCACATGCACACATATACGTGACAGATGCTATCACGCACCACCTCCACAATTTAGACATGTCCTTGAAGGGGAGGGAAATAGTCTCCAGGAACCTGTACCCGTGGGAAACTGCGCAATGACCGCCTACAGGACTTTCGGACCCAACAGATTTAACGAGCACGTACTCCGCATATACTAGGTGAGTTTTCAGCGACCAGGACTCGATCGCGGGATCTTCCGATCCGTAGATCGCGACACTGACCACAGGGCGCCTCACAGCCCCAAAAATATTTCTTGTTTTATATACTTCAACTTTTAGTCGAGCTGAATGATAGAAAAAAACGTAGCAGTTACTATTTTCAAACATATAAAATTTGATGAATTTAATTCTAAATATATAATACAAAATAAAATATATACAACCCCAAAAAGTTTAATAATGCATCAGTTTTTAGTATCCGATCTAGTTTTCACTTTCAAGAAAGATAAAATAAAATACTTAAATTTATTTCTTAGCTTGCTTTGTTCGAGAGTGGTAGTAAAACAGGATAAAAGTAAAAGAAAAGACCCAAGATCCTTAGAGTGAGATGTAGGTCATTGAATTCAGATTCGGTACGAGACACCGAATTTATTTTAACTTTTTTTTATGTGGCTTTAGAAAGTAGCAACTTAGAAATGAGTTACATTTCTTTGAAATCTCCTATATAGGAATTACCATTGTTTTCAGTCCTATGATCGTTAAGTTTGTCTGGAAGCACATGTATTCATGTGGATTTTATTGCATAGCTAAAGTATTGTTATCGAAATTATAACTACATATTGTGATATGTCACTGAAAATGTTAACCTTTTGTATAGATAATATTTATTTTTATTCTTTCAATTTCGATGTAAATTTTTAGATTTGAAAAAACTTTACTCATTTATAGCAACATTATTTAGAACTTCTTCAAAAAGTGAAAATATATACAAACAAAAGGTAGCAAAAGTATTGAATAATCAGTAGTTTCAGCTACATTTTGAGAAATAAGAAGGCTTTGTTGCATTTACGAAACACTATGAAAATATACTTAAGTAAATTTGTTTGTGTGAGAGTTTATTTTTGAAATAATATTCCCTTGGTTTCAGCAAAGACCTTCGAATTTCTCACGCCTAGTGTATAATTTGGTTAACAGATACGCACTGATGCGATGTAGGGTTTCTAACTGCAGAGGTTGCTTTATAACCCACTGAGTATTTGCCCCTTGGCAAGAGGTTTTAATAGTGTTTGTTTGGGAATGATAAGGTGTTTATTTTACTGTACGAAGCTACTTTTACTGTACTGTCTATGAAAGACAATTAGGAAAGTCTACAAACATTCATGACACAGACCCTTAGATCCAGAGGAACACATACGCTGACCTTTGTGGAATTCCCTTCAAAACTTCTGTTAATATTTTTATAGTAATACC
This sequence comes from Hylyphantes graminicola, assembly GCA_023701765.1. NCBI lineage: Eukaryota > Metazoa > Arthropoda > Arachnida > Araneae > Linyphiidae > Hylyphantes > Hylyphantes graminicola. The sequence goes on from CM043113.1 coordinate 32,242,759, forward strand.
AAATTTTTTAATTACCCACTTTTATACCAACATTATTTATTATCAACTATATTGTTCAAGATCTCCTAAAATTCCGATACTGAATTACATGATTTATTAATTTGGGTTAAAAAAAATGTGACAAACTAAGAGGGTCCATTGTATTTCAGTGTTTAATTCGTAAGACATTTTAAATTAAAACAAAAGCTAGAAAGGACTAGTTGTCACAAAAAATGCTGACAGAGCTTATTAGTTTATTCATTACACACCAAATATGCGTCACTCAGAATCTTAAATTCTAATGAAATTCACCTGACCACCAAATTCACATGGACCATTCATTCCAGTCACTCAGCAAGTGTTAAATATTATTATTTTTTTTAATTACTTACGAAATATACTTCTAAGCATCGAATCTTTTATAAAATAAAGATAGGAGTGGTTCAAGCGAACGAACATTAATACTGAAAGGCAAGTCTGCCGTGGTCAGGTTAACTGGTAACTAGCCTAATGACTTGAACCTTGATAGCAAGCACTCAATTACTCTAATATATAAGGGCCTTTTCACACGGAGTACCTTGATCACGGAACTTCCATAGGAATAACATGGAGAACCGCTGTAGAGAATCGTTCATTGAATTTTTTCGTGGAGACACGAAAATCGGTAAACCGGTTTTGCGGAGAGATATAGGTAGCCAATCAGCATCAAGTATAGCTCTGACGTCTTGTTAGCCAAATCGAGTTTGCCAAATGGAGAAAAATCTACTTTATGCTCGCCAATGTTGATTATTGTAGTTAGTAATCCTTGTTACATCGGCTTGTGGAGAGCCTTGTGGTTAAGATCTCGATCTCGTTATCGTAAGGTCTCGCGATCGAGTCTCGGTACCACTGAAGACCCACCGAATATGCGGAGTACGTGCTCGTTAAATCTGTTGGGACCGAAAGTCCTGTGAGTGGTCATTGCACATTTTCCCACGGGTACAGGTCCCTGGAGACTATTTCCCTCCCCTTCAGGGAATTGTCTAAATTGCGGAAATGGCGCGCGATAGATGGCAGCATCTGTCACGTATGTGTGCGTGTGTGTGTTGTGTCTGTCTTACATGATTGATTATAAGCGGGTCTCTGACCAAGCACACAAGCCTGACAATATATGTATACCAACCAACCAATTCCTACACGTGATAGAAATTTGTAAAAATATTGAAAAATTGAAAAAATGTGCCAAGACTAGCGATAAGTATCATTCACAACAACCCCTTCAGGAAAGTGTGACGTCAGAATCTTTGCAGGTGGACAACCCTGTCCGAGCAGTTCCGTGCACAAGGGATACCGTGTGAAAAGGCCTTAAGAGAACATACTGACTAAAACAAATTATTTCAAGCAAAATGGTCCATTTCATTATCGTGGTCACCGCAGTTTACCGCCAGAAGTGTTCTCTCTAACCTCTCGGCCACCTTCCGTCCGGAGCGGAGTGAGGTTTTGGGAAGCAAGCTCATTCATAACAAACTTCAACAATTCCATCACGGTTTGAAGCCCGACCAGTTCCGTTCTGCTGGCGATGATGGCTCAGTATGAGGGTAGGAAGTTCCGAGTAAGATTGAGATGCTGCCGTTTGTCCACATCAATGCAAAACTGGTTCGCCGTATGAAGCCATGATCATGTACAACTACACATGCTTGGTTATAATTGTATTTAATTAACCTATAATAAAATAATTAAATAAATGTTTCACTACTTTTTAAACAATGGCCATTTAGCATTTTGTGAAAATTCTTCTCTTGTACTACGCAGTTATTTGAGTTTTAATAAACAGTTTTTAGATTAAAGTTACGAAGTTTTAAGGGGTCTAAGGAGTCTTAAAAATGTGCAAAGAAGTATAATTTTTTATGTGTAATTCTACATGATTTATTTATTATAAAGCAAGTTTTAAAATTTATGAAACTTTAGCCAAAACTAAAATAAATGATATTAAACATGAAGCTATTTGAAAACAGTGTGATTAGGCTTGCGCGGCAAATTGTGAGGTCAAAATTGAAAAAATGACCAAGAAAATGACTTTATATTGTACAAATATGTACAAACTAGGACTTATACCTAAATTCTCAGCTCAATTTTAATTAGAAATTATTTTAAAAACTTTTTTCTAAAAAAATTAATAAAATTTTAAAAATTTTGATTTTAAATTATTTTTAAAATAATTTCTAATTAAAATTGAGCAGAAAATTTAGGTATAAGTCTTTGTTTGTACATATTTGTACAATATAAATCCATTTTCTTGGTCATTTTTTCAATTTTGACCTCACAATTTGCCGCGCAAGACTAATCACACTGTGTTCAAATAGCTTCATGTTTGATATCATTTATTTTAGTTTTGGTTAAAGTTTCATACAGTTTAAAACTTGTTTTATAATAAATAAATCTTGTAGAATTACATATAAAAAAATTATACTTATACATTGAGTAGTTCAAAAATGACATGAAAGATCAAATTATGTTTTGTAGTGCCTTCTTTGCACATTTTTAAGACTCCTTAGACCCCTTAAGGCAATAAGCCACTTACTCGGGTTTTGGAGCTTCAAGGGTCCACGCCTTTTGTAATTTAGATTTTCTATTTTGTGATGACTTAAGTGAATAATTCTTATATTCCATATAACACTCTGCAGCTAATTATATAATGTTTCATATAATTTTAATGAACGAGCAAAGCCGTGCAAAAGAGATTGGAATTATATATTTTTAAGTGCACTGCCATTGAACTTTATTTCAAAAGACCAATTGTCCTACTGATCCCTTACTAATAAGATATGAATCAGTAATGTGGAATGACAACATTTTGTTTTGCTATACATTGACTAGGTTACTACTTCAGTAACGACCGCTTCACTTTTTCCGCCCATCATCTAAACAGCATTCCAACCTCCATGGTTTGGATCTCCGCGATACAAATTACTATGCTCGGAATACACCCAATTGGAGGCAGCGCATGTTACTTCCCATCGAAGTTTGGAGTGGTGTAATCCATAAACTGCATGGATAATCACATTATTCCTATCCATCTATATGGTACAGCTGTGGAAATAAAAAAGTACCCACTTGAGGTTATTTCCTCCGTTATTCATCCTAAAGAATCGGACCTTTTTGACATTGTGAACAATTAACATTCTGAGTTAATTGCATGACACAAAATTTGCATAAGGGGCCATCTTCATATTAAAAATGTTACTAACTTTAAAATTTCCAATAGCAACACCCCTTTTTGAATCCATATTTCAAATCTCTGACCTATGTTAATACGAAATGCCAAATTTTTGTTTGTTTTTATGCATAATTAGAGTGTTAGTGACGGGCAAAGTTTAGGTCCATATTGTTTAAATGAGTTTGCAACATAAAAATCTATCACCTTCTATAAAATAATTAGATAATGAATCGAAATTTTTTTCTGAAAAGAAAATTTTATTAATCCCATCAAAAATGCATTCTATATTGGGGTATTTAAAAATATAAAACAATTGTTTTTAAAATACCCCAATATTGAATGCATTTTGTTTGGGTTCATTATAATTTCTTTTCTAGTAAAAAAAATGCGGTTTAATTATCTTTTTATTTATATGATTGGTGATAGTTTTTATGTGAAATCTTTTATCTTATGGGACCCCCTATACTTTGCACGTCTCTAACTCCTCTTTTTATGCATTAAAAAATACTAACAAAATTTGGCATTCGTATTAACATAGGTCAGAGATTTGAAATATGGATTCAAAAAGGGTGTTGCTATTGGAAAATTTTTAAAGTTAGTAACATTTTTAATATGAAGGGCCCCTTATGCAAATTTTGTGTCATGCAATTAACTCAGAATGTTAATTGTTCAAATGTCAAAAAGGTCCGATTCTTTAGGATGAATAACGGAGGAAATAACCTCAAGTGGGTACTTTTTTATTTCCACAGCTGTACCATATAGATGGATAGGAATAATGTGATTATCCATGCAGTTTATGGATTACACCACTCCAAACTTCGATGGGAAGTAACATGCGCTGCCTCCAATTGGGTGTATTCCGAGCATAGTAATTTGTATCGCGGAGATCCAAACCATGGAGGTTGGAATGCTGTTTAGATGATGGGCGGAAAAAGTGAAGCGGTCGTTACTGAAGTAGTAACCTAGTCAATGTATAGCAAAACAAAATGTTGTCATTCCACATTACTGATTCATATCTTATTAGTAAGGATCAGTAGGACAATTGGTCTTTTGAAATAAAGTTCAATGGCAGTTGCACTTAAAAATATATAATTCCAATCTCTTTTGCACGGCTTTGCTCGTTCATTAAAATTATATGAAACATTATATAATTAGCTGCAGAGTGTTATATGGAATATAAGAATTATTCACTTAAGTCATCACAAAATAGAAAATCTAAATTACAAAAGGCGTGGACCCTTGAAGCTCCAAAACCCGAGTAAGTGGCTTATTGCCTTAAGGGGTCTAAGGAGTCTTAAAAATGTGCAAAGAAGGCACTACAAAACATAATTTGATCTTTCATGTCATTTTTGAACTACTCAATGTATAAGTATAATTTTTTTATATGTAATTCTACAAGATTTATTTATTATAAAACAAGTTTTAAACTGTATGAAACTTTAACCAAAACTAAAATAAATGATATCAAACATGAAGCTATTTGAACACAGTGTGATTAGTCTTGCGCGGCAAATTGTGAGGTCAAAATTGAAAAAATGACCAAGAAAATGGATTTATATTGTACAAATATGTACAAACAAAGACTTATACCTAAATTTTCTGCTCAATTTTAATTAGAAATTATTTTAAAAATAATTTAAAATCAAAATTTTTAAAATTTTATTAATTTTTTTAGAAAAAAGTTTTTAAAATAATTTCTAATTAAAATTGAGCTGAGAATTTAGGTATAAGTCCTAGTTTGTACATATTTGTACAATATAAAGTCATTTTCTTGGTCATTTTTTCAATTTTGACCTCACAATTTGCCGCGCAAGCCTAATCACACTGTTTTCAAATAGCTTCATGTTTAATATCATTTATTTTAGTTTTGGCTAAAGTTTCATAAATTTTAAAACTTGCTTTATAATAAATAAATCATGTAGAATTACACATAAAAAATTATACTTCTTTGCACATTTTTAAGACTCCTTAGACCCTTAAAACTTCGTAACTTTAATCTAAAAACTGTTTATTAAAACTCAAATAACTGCGTAGTACAAGAGAAGAATTTTCACAAAATGCTAAATGGCCATTGTTAAAAAGTAGTGAAACATTTATTTAATTATTTTATTATAGGTTAATTAAATACAATTATAACCAAGCATGTGTAGTTGTACATGATCATGGCTTCATACGGCGAACCAGTTTTGCATTGATGTGGACAAACGGCAGCATCTCAATCTTACTCGGAACTTCCTACCCTCATACTGAGCCATCATCGCCAGCAGAACGGAACTGGTCGGGCTTCAAACCGTGATGGAATTGTTGAAGTTTGTTATGAATGAGCTTGCTTCCCAAAACCTCACTCCGCTCCGGACGGAAGGTGGCCGAGAGGTTAGAGAGAACACTTCTGGCGGTAAACTGCGGTGACCACGATAATGAAATGGACCATTTTGCTTGAAATAATTTGTTTTAGTCCAGTATGTTCTCTTAAGGCCTTTTCACACGGTATCCCTTGTGCACGGAACTGCTCGGACAGGGTTGTCCACCTGCAAAGATTCTGACGTCACACTTTCCTGAAGGGGTTGTTTGTGAATGATACTTATCGCTAGTCTTGGCACATTTTTTCAATTTTTCAATATTTTTACAAATTTCTATCACGTGTAGGAATTGGTTGGTTGGTATACATATATTGTCAGGCTTGTGTGCTTGGTCAGAGACCCGCTTATAATCAATCATGTAAGACAGACACAACACACACACACACATACGTGACAGATGCTGCCATCTATCGCGCGCCATTTCCGCAATTTAGACAATTCCCTGAAGGGGAGGGAAATAGTCTCCAGGGACCTGTACCCGTGGGAAAATGTGCAATGACCACTCACAGGACTTTCGGTCCCAACAGATTTAACGAGCACGTACTCCGCATATTCGGTGGGTCTTCAGTGGTACCGAGACTCGATCGCGAGACCTTACGATAACGAGATCGAGATCTTAACCACAAGGCTCTCCACAAGCCGATGTAACAAGGATTACTAACTACAATAATCAACATTGGCGAGCATAAAGTAGATTTTTCTCCATTTGGCAAACTCGATTTGCTAACAAGACGTCAGAGCTATACTTGATGCTGATTGGCTACCTATATCTCTCCGCAAAACCGGTTTACCGATTTTCGTGTCTCCACGAAAAAATTCAATGAACGATTCTCTACAGCGGTTCTCTCCATGTTATTCCTATGGAAGTTCCGTGATCAAGGTACTCCGTGTGAAAAGGCCCTTATATATTAGAGTAATTGAGTGCTTGCTATCAAGGTTCAAGTCATTAGGCTAGTTACCAGTTAACCTGACCACGGCAGACTTGCCTTTCAGTATTTAATGTTCGTTCGCTTGAACCACTCCTATCTTTATTTTATAAAAGATTCGATGCTTAGAAGTATATTTCGTAAGTAATTAAAAAAAATAATAATATTTAACACTTGCTGAGTGACTGGAATGAATGGTCCATGTGAATTTGGTGGTCAGGTGAATTTCATTAGAATTTAAGATTCTGAGTGACGCATATTTGGTGTGTAATGAATAAACTAATAAGCTCTGTCAGCATTTTTTGTGACAACTAGTCCTTTCTAGCTTTTGTTTTAATTTAAAATGTCTTACGAATTAAACACTGAAATACAATGGACCCTCTTAGTTTGTCACATTTTTTTTAACCCAAATTAATAAATCATGTAATTCAGTATCGGAATTTTAGGAGATCTTGAACAATATAGTTGATAATAAATAATGTTGGTATAAAAGTGGGTAATTAAAAAATTTGGTATTACTATAAAAATATTAACAGAAGTTTTGAAGGGAATTCCACAAAGGTCAGCGTATGTGTTCCTCTGGATCTAAGGGTCTGTGTCATGAATGTTTGTAGACTTTCCTAATTGTCTTTCATAGACAGTACAGTAAAAGTAGCTTCGTACAGTAAAATAAACACCTTATCATTCCCAAACAAACACTATTAAAACCTCTTGCCAAGGGGCAAATACTCAGTGGGTTATAAAGCAACCTCTGCAGTTAGAAACCCTACATCGCATCAGTGCGTATCTGTTAACCAAATTATACACTAGGCGTGAGAAATTCGAAGGTCTTTGCTGAAACCAAGGGAATATTATTTCAAAAATAAACTCTCACACAAACAAATTTACTTAAGTATATTTTCATAGTGTTTCGTAAATGCAACAAAGCCTTCTTATTTCTCAAAATGTAGCTGAAACTACTGATTATTCAATACTTTTGCTACCTTTTGTTTGTATATATTTTCACTTTTTGAAGAAGTTCTAAATAATGTTGCTATAAATGAGTAAAGTTTTTTCAAATCTAAAAATTTACATCGAAATTGAAAGAATAAAAATAAATATTATCTATACAAAAGGTTAACATTTTCAGTGACATATCACAATATGTAGTTATAATTTCGATAACAATACTTTAGCTATGCAATAAAATCCACATGAATACATGTGCTTCCAGACAAACTTAACGATCATAGGACTGAAAACAATGGTAATTCCTATATAGGAGATTTCAAAGAAATGTAACTCATTTCTAAGTTGCTACTTTCTAAAGCCACATAAAAAAAAGTTAAAATAAATTCGGTGTCTCGTACCGAATCTGAATTCAATGACCTACATCTCACTCTAAGGATCTTGGGTCTTTTCTTTTACTTTTATCCTGTTTTACTACCACTCTCGAACAAAGCAAGCTAAGAAATAAATTTAAGTATTTTATTTTATCTTTCTTGAAAGTGAAAACTAGATCGGATACTAAAAACTGATGCATTATTAAACTTTTTGGGGTTGTATATATTTTATTTTGTATTATATATTTAGAATTAAATTCATCAAATTTTATATGTTTGAAAATAGTAACTGCTACGTTTTTTTCTATCATTCAGCTCGACTAAAAGTTGAAGTATATAAAACAAGAAATATTTTTGGGGCTGTGAGGCGCCCTGTGGTCAGTGTCGCGATCTACGGATCGGAAGATCCCGCGATCGAGTCCTGGTCGCTGAAAACTCACCTAGTATATGCGGAGTACGTGCTCGTTAAATCTGTTGGGTCCGAAAGTCCTGTAGGCGGTCATTGCGCAGTTTCCCACGGGTACAGGTTCTGGGAGACTATTTCCCTCCCCTTCAAGGACATGTCTAAATTGTGGAGGTGGTGCGTGATAGCATCTGTCACGTATATGTGTGCATGTGAGTGTGTGTTGTGACTTTCTTACTTGACGTTTATAAGCGGCTCTCTGAGCAAGCACACAAGCCTGAAAATATATGTAAATCAACCATAAAAAGAAATATTTTAAACCAAGTTTTTTTTTTATAAAATAGTTTATCTTACAAGAGAAAAGATTGTTAAAAGATGGATAAAGCATTGCTCATTTACGTGGAAAAATTGCCATAAGACCGTTGAAAATTATTAAATATTTCCAATGGTTATCCTACGACCTTCAAAATAAAGTTGCGCATTTAAAAAAAAATCTAAAACAGGAACTATTGTAAGTAAATATTATTAACATAACTAATTCAACTCTTATTTAGCAGCAGGATCAAACGTGCAACAAATTATGCTAACCAAAATATACAATCTGAGCCATGAAGAATCGAAGGGACCCTGCCTCCACCTCCTCATTCAAAAGATTTTAGGGTAGACTGACCAGTGAGTGAACATGCTCCAGTGAATGAACATTTGGTAAATGTAATTAAAAAATAAGGATTGAAAATCATTCCACTAGATGGATTGGCAACACTGACTTCCTCCCATGTAGTAGAAAATTATCTGACATATGGTTGGTTGCCCTGGTCATTATATCCTGGTGTTCATTCACTGGCGAACGCATCGCCTTAAACGTTCATTCACTGGTTAGTCTACCCTACTATAAGGTAACCAAATTTACCTTACGGTGCCTGTACCTGGCGTCAGAAGGCAAAAAATGAAATGGATAGTTTTATAGTAGGTAGCCAAGTTGGGGAAGCTCCAAAGAAATATCACTTGACTAGGAGGGAAGGAATACTGTGATCGTGACTTCATACGCTACTTGAGCGTTAGAAGTCAGGGAAATTTAAAAAAAAAGAAGAAACTCGTTTGCTACGACTGGTTTTCGAGTGAGTTATATCAGAAAAATATTTACATTCATTCTTTAAATTGTTTAAATAAAATGGTAAGAAATAATTTACATTTTATTAATAACAAATTACTCTTCACTTTTTCAGACCTCAAAAAAATATTAAAGCAAATACGATCTTGTTTGAATTTTCATCGTGCCTCCAAGTTTCTTTGAAAATAAATAAAACACTTTAAAATAATAGTAACGAATCCAAATAATAATCATATTGCCAATGCAATATATCAATGCGTTAATTAATATATGTAGTCAAGAGGCGCCAGATATTACTGGATATGTATTATCTAAAGTATGTTTCTAGTTAATAAAAGCTAAAGTAGATGGCAGCACAAAAATGAAATATAAACGGAGACAAATTTACAAGTTATTATCGATCAATTGTATATTAGATTATTTCCACAAAGTAGAAATATTCGTTTAAAAATAAGATGTTCGAATTCAATAAAATTAGATTATGAGATAGCCTCTAAAAGTTCAGTAAATTTTGGTCGTGCTTGTGCAATAAGAAAACATAGAAATAAAGAACTCCTCCGTAAATTTGTATTGTTTATTCAATTAATCATATTCCATGTATAAATAGTAATATAAATTGCATGAATTACATAATGACATAAATCTAACTTTTTACACATGCAGTCAACAACAATAATTCCAAGTCCTCTGAGTATAAAAATGAGAAATAAATCAATTTTTTTTTATGTGTAAACGACTCATAATTATTTAAAACAGGGGGAGGAGTAACAAGAAACGATTGTACAATAATAAATACAAAATGACAAACGCAAGCAAATAAAATCTCAATAGGGTTGAAACAAAACTCGAACGGTGCTAATATATTTGTTTTTATAAGTAAAAATAAAATAACTGAGTAATAATACGTTTCTTTCAGAATATATATGATAGCGAAATGCTGTTTCTCAAGTACCGATTAACCCTCTAATGCATGAATTTTTTGTTTCGTCCCAAAAAAATATATTTGTAACTCTAATGCTCATACATCACGGGAAAAATACGGAAAAAAAATTAAATGGATCAGAATTTAAATAATTTCATTTTTTAAATTTGTTACCAAACAGTAACACCATGCATTAAGCGCTGAAAAGATGCTTAAGGGATCATAGGAGTCTTAAAAATGTGCAAAGAAGGAACTACAAAGTATAGTTTGATCTTTTATGTAATTTTTTAACTACTCAATATATAAGCATAATTTTTTTATATGTAATTCCACAAGATTTATTTAATATGAAACAAATTTTAAAATTTATGAAACTTTAGCCAAAACTAAAATAAATGATATTAAACATAAAGCTATTTGAACACATTGTGATTAGGATTGCGCGGTAAATTGTGAGGTCAAAATTGAAGACATGACCAAGAAAATGACTTTATATTGTGCAAATATGTAAAAACAAAGACTTATACCTAAATTCTCAGCTCAATTTTAATTAGAAATTATTTTTAAAGTTTTTTTAATCAAAATTTTAAAATTTTTATTAATTTTTTTAGAAAAAAGTTCTTAAAATAATTTTTAATTAAAATTGATCTGAGAATTTAGGTATAAGTCCTTGTTTGTACATATTTGTACAATATAAAGTCATTTTCTTGGTCATGTCTTCAATTTTGACCTCACAATTTGCCGCGCAAGCCTAATCACAATGTGTTCAAATAGCTTTATGTTTAATATCATTTATTTTAGTTTTGGCTAAAGTTTCATAAATTTTAAAATTTGTTTCATATTAAATAAATCTTGTAGAATTACATATAAAAAATTTATGCTAATATATTGAGTAGTTAAAAAATTACATGAAAGATCAAACTATGCTTTGTAGTTTCTTCTTTGCACATTTTTAAGACTCCTATAACCCCTTAAAGTTCAGGGGGTACGAATATTTATTTTTATTCAAATTATTACCATTTTTATTTTTTACATTTCTAATAAATTATACTTAAAAATAAAGTTTATTGATAATTTTATTATTCTATAAGAAGTTGCAGAGGCACACAGGCACATAGTTTTAGGTATAAAATCTTTAATGAAAACGTGTATAACAAACAAAAAAGAGTATTAATATTTAGTACATTTAGATTTTGTTAAACAGGAAAAATTAGTTATTAAAATAATTATGAATAGTAGTTACTTTTGAAACGAAATTAATGTTCAAATAGAAGGCAATAGCAGGTTTAGTACAAATAGCAGGTATTTATGAATAAAAATATACAAAAAATCATTTTTAAACATTATTTTTTTTAAATGGCAGAATGATACGACATAAAACAGTTATTTTTACTCTTAAAACCAAGTAGTACCAAACATTTTAAACACTAAACTCTTGTGAATCCGTTACAGAGATACACGCAAATTAGCAAACAAAAGTTGTGCTTAATGCATGATGTTACCAAACGGTAACACATGTAAAAACCAACTACAAACTACCAATTTTGAAAAGAATGATTACAAAACTACTAAATATAGTTTAAAATAACCCTCTTGAACTATAATATTTTTTTCAAAGCAATTTAATTGTATTTAGTACTAGTATTATTACTTTAAATTCTGCCAAACACGTAAATTCACAACAGTTAGAAACTTCGCTTTTTAATTTTGAATACACTTTTACTACTGTCAATTATGAGGGTTATTATTAACTAAAACTTCAAAATGGAATGTACTAGATGAAAAAAACACAAATTTGTCGAGAGGGAGGTATATTTTGATAGAATAAAGTGGATTATGTAACTTGTTACCGAACGGTAACACTATGCATTAGAGGGTTAATAATATATCCGGATAACAACATACAATTAGATAATCAAGCTCTTAGTTTACTTTTGAAAAAAAAAATTGTCCTTGTGAATATGCTTAAGAACATACGCTAGTTTAAAGATTTTTTCCATCTCAATAGACTTAAATATTAAACAGAAAACTTAAAAAGTAAACAGAAATAAGTATTTGGCTTTATCAGACCTAGTCAATTTTGACTTGATAAATATTATACTAAAGTTCTTTTATCACAGAAATTTAAACTACATCTAGTAATATGTAAATGCAGGCGAGGCAGATTTCTTACAGACGATTATAATCAACAAAAATGTGCACTATTTACACTTCTTGAAGCTTCTTCAAATAAAAAGTTAAAGATGTTACACATCGGGAATTTCGCCTTAAAAATGAGAAAAAAAATACCGTATTTGGGTGAAGCGATAAGTCAAATTACACGATTAGCAGACACTAGTAGTTATTTCAATTTTCGGCTATAATGAATCAGAATGCTAAAGTAACTACTGCTTATAATCGACAGCCTAACTGCTTATAATCGAAAAGCCTTCAGCAACTAACCATCAAATTTAGTTTGTCTTTAGGTTAGCCTTATTCTCTGAATACACATGAATCGGCAACTGATACGTATTAATATCATCACACGACCCAGCCAGTCTTACAAAAGGCAGACCTTCCGCTACAAGAAACTTGACCTTGTTCCTATGTTGGGTCTGCTCTGACACCGAACCCATGGGTGCAAGACTAATTGTAGAATGTCTTAGGGCTACTCCGAACCACGAGGCTGACCCTTCTTCAGCTTTGGGATCGAGATCACTGTGGATGTGGTTCATACCTGAAGAAAAGGTGTGATAATATTACCCTTGAGAAGGTATAGAATTAAAAGTTTAGCAACTTCATGGATAACTTTATTCCACAGCAATCAAACTTAATTTGATACTACGTCACGTAGCAAGATATGTAACTATGCAGAAGCTCTTTTAGGTTTGTCAATTGCAGCCCATTCCATAAACTGTCCCTGGTCACATCACAGTGGCGATATCAATATTTTTGGATCTCCCTGCACAGTGTAGAACCAAATTAATAAGAAAATTAATAAGAGCATTGTTCCTCCCCAGCTGGTTCTAAATCTACTTTGAGGTCACTTTATCTTTCAGATAGTTTTTTTTTTCTCTGATTTTAGTTTTAAGGATTCTGCATTTGATAAATTTAGCCCTTCATGCTGACTAAAACAGAACACTAGTGAAAAGTGTCGTAACTCTACACTGTTCAGTATCATCATCATAGCTTGTAAGATTTTATACAAATATAAGCGTTGTTTATAAGCGTTACATTACCTTGTATCCTAGGCTCAAGCCTAGGTTCGGACGCGGCTGAGCAGTCCCAGGGAAAGCAGATCTGGAGATCCAGAACCAGAAATGAATTCCAGCGCAGGAAGTGCTGGTTGTTGTTGGTGCGGGTGAGGCCATCGTCGTAAGTCATGATGGGTTTGTGCAGACCGAAGTCTACGGTGAATCTGGAAAGATAGCTTAGTTGTTTCACTTTAGAGTCAGTCAATATAGTCTGCACTTAACATGGTCCTTCAAATTCTTGCTTATGTACTTAAATTCAAGTCAGCTGATATAATAAGCTAAAAGTAAGCGGCCCAAGTATATCTTTTGTCAGCTTACAACCGATAAGTTGATAAGGTGCATAAGTTGATAAGGCGGTAACCTGAAATTAATGATTAATAAAATTTCGTTTCTTTGGTGTAAAGATCGTACACACTTGTATCATATTTGACTTGCTTGGTGAAGCTGAAATTAAGATTTCTCAGTCACCTAACTTCAGACTTGCTTAGGTCTTTTTTTTTATCCTGCGAAATCGACTTTGTAAGAGCAATGTTAGGTCATTCGTAAAAAAATTTTCGTATATTACTTTAAACTAATGTGAATTAAATTGGAAAATTGCAACACCTCGCTAGAGAATCAAAGGGATGGATCAGCTTTTAGGATCCGTCTAATTTCCATATAGTCCAGTCAAAATCGACATTTCAATTAACAAAAATTCGCACCCAGCTAAATTTTGGTATATATCTTTGGTACACTATTATAAGTAAAATATCAAAAGTCCCCACCGATCCCATGTCTGCGTTTTCCGCCATCTTGAAAAAACGTTCGAAATTTCGCCCATTTTCAAGTTTTTGGCCTATAACTTTATTCCTAAGCATTTTTGAATGTAACTTTTTGACACAAAGTTGTAGAAAACAAAATTTTCTTCAAAATAGGTATGAAAAGTTTTTAAGTACGACAATTAGTTAAGGAGCTACGAAGCAGCAAAAAGGGTGTAAAATCGAGTGCTTCGAAAAAATATTACGTTCTAACGACTTTCTATCGCCGTAACTCACATAAAACTTCATTTTATCAATAAACAATGATTTTGCAAGTCGTAGAAAATTTAATTTCCTATAAAATACACTTATCAAAAATAAGTTTCCTATATATTCCAAGAAGAAAGGTTAAATTTACAGAAACCCCAAAAAGGTTCCATTTTCACCCGACGATACAATGTTTTATTTTTTTGAAGGTAGCTCTTTCCCATTGTATTTTGTACTATTTTTGTGAATACTAAACTTGTAGAAAATAATTTTTTCTATAAAATGGTTCTGTTTTGTGTTCCATACAATAAAATGTAACGGAGCTACGGTGTTCGAAAAATGGCGTAAAATCTTGAATTTCGCCAAAAGAGTTCTTTACCACTTCAAATCCCAATAATTAAAACAAAAAACTTCATTTTAGTGGAACACAATTATTGTGGAACTTGAAGACATCGCCATTTATTATATTGGTACGGTTTTAAAAGTTATTTAAGATTCAATACCAAAGAATTTTGGTATATTTTTTGAAAAACGTGAGTAGAAGCCGTTATATGTTTTGCCAAAGACACAGACAAAAGTAGGGAAATATTAGCCCCAAAGATCTTACGATATCGATGCTTTTTATAAAAAAATATATATTAGATATCGTTGCATATAGTTGTTATTGATTTTGGATATCTACTCCACAAAATGCTGTGGAGTCGAAACTTGACGTTTTCTGAAATTTCCACTGATTATCGAAAGTATTAGGCATTATACTCAGGCATAATGGCTCTACGATAATTGTTGCATTTGATGGCTACCGCGTCCGGTCAAAATAGACATTTAAATTTTTAAAAAATCGCATACAGCTTAATTTTGGTATAGGTCATTGGTACACTATTATAGCGTAAAAAAAGTTCTCACCTATTCCATGTCTGATAAAAAAAATTATTCTTGGTCAAAGTTCGCAAATACAGTCTAACCTCGATAAATCGACTTCTTATAAGTCGAATAATCCATTAAGGTGGCCAATCACCTTTGACAGCAAGTTTCTGAAAATTCTATTCCAACCATATCGTTAAGCGATATTATTATTAGTTATGAATATAAAAATAGTTTTGAGAAAGTAAATCATTAAAAAAAATATATTTTTTTTGTATTTGTGGAAAATTATAATAAAATATGCTTCACAAATCACGTTTACGCAAAACATGATATTTTTACAAAAAAAAAATATCTTCGTTTAAATTTAAATATGCTCAACAAACACTAATATACACTCTTAAAGCAAACGAGCGATTTTAACTCAGTCTGAGCTAATTTTCACACCTCCAGTTATGAAAATGTACTTCCCCGAAAGGAGTGGATCCTTTGTGTGTTAACTCCAAACGAGTGATTTTAACTCAGTCTGAGTTAATATTCACTCTTTTCCAGTGTCGAAAATGCACTTCTACTGGAGTGGATTTCACTCTTGTTTTAAGAGTGTAGGTCATGAACTAAATTCATTAAGATATCAGCGCCCAAATTTTTTATAGGCAAAAGTTTGAAGCATTACATCGAAAACACATAGAAACAAGAGAGTAACAAGCATATAACTTATAGTCGCAGTGCTTGGCGCTCTTGCCCCCCACCAAGAAAGTCATAAGTCATAACAAGCATATAAATAGTTTTAAAATATCCAATTCTTAATAATTTTACACGATTCTAGTACAAAATCTTCTTCATACTGTTACAAAACTACTGTAAAAACTTGGAAGCAATTGATAATAAAGAACTTCAGTTTTTTTGTTTTGCGTAATGCGTTTTGAAAAAAAATGCAAAAAAAGCTTTAAAGTTCTATAAATTCGATTCTATTAGAAACTAGAAAAACTAGAAACTAAAATGAAACAGATTTAGAAAGCTAAACGTTTATTTTATATTAAAATGCAAAAAAAAAATGTTTGATATTTAGTCGATTTTTGCCGAAAAAATGTCACCGGATACCTTAACTCGAACTTTTAGTCGAGTCTCGAATCATTTCTATACTTTTCTTTAAAAAAAACTGTCTTGATTAGAATATAGCCCAAATGACTTACAGAGCAGGAATATATCAACTGAATCATCTGCAATCAACTGAACCCAGAAGACTGGGGTTGGAAATTAGTAAATGATATTTTGGAGCCAATTCAAACTTTACAGTCCCACCTGCTCT
The DNA here is from genome assembly GCA_023701765.1 of Hylyphantes graminicola. Taxonomy (NCBI): domain Eukaryota; kingdom Metazoa; phylum Arthropoda; class Arachnida; order Araneae; family Linyphiidae; genus Hylyphantes; species Hylyphantes graminicola. The sequence goes on from CM043113.1 coordinate 32,259,388, forward strand.
AGAAAAACTGCTTAATATACTATATTTTGTAATTGCAAAAAGGGTTGTAGTGCAAACTGTGCCTGTAAAAAAGTCGGATTATATTGTTCTTTAGTATGTACCAATTGCCATATCCAATCTTGTTTAAATGTTGATTCAAATGCAACATATGAGGATTCATATATGGGAGATAACTGATGCATCTTTACGTGAACTGTTCCTAGATCTTCAGCAAGAGGAAGAAGACATTACTGTTGAAGAAGGATTTGAAGATTATCTGTCAGATTAAAATTTTCCAGAAATTAAAAAAAATTCTTTTTAGTTCATTTATATCTAATTGTACCATTCTTATTGAATAATTATCGAATAAAATATAGAAAATACTACTGAATGCATGAACTCCATTTGATAAGACTGTTTAGTTTTTGAAACCTAGTAATTCTTATGAATAATCAAAAGAACATTCATCGAAGAATTTATCCGCTTATCCAAAATGTCCTTTTCATTACATGTGCAATAACTGGCTGCGATACTAAGTCAGTGTTCAGAAGGGGTAAAACATCAATATTTAAATTGGTTAAAATACGTAATGAATGTAACGTATAATGCAGTGTACAATAGAAAATTAATCATTTTCTATTATACACTTAACCATATATTTTTCAAAGTTCAATTAGTAGATGTTCCTTAAACTAAAAGTATTTTTTATTCAAACTATTTGTTGAAATGAAATTGAAATCTTTTTTTCAAAATCACATGTATTTTTTCATTTGAATAAATAAATATCTTCGGTTTTTTTTTAAATATACCAAAATTCTTTGGTATTGAATCTAAAATAACTTTTAAGATCGTACCAATATAATAAATGATGATGTCTTCAAGTTCCACAATAATTATGTTCCACTAAAATGAAGTTTTTTGTTTTAATTATTGGGATTTGAAGTGGTAAAGAACTCTTTTGGCGAAATTCAAGATTTTACGCCATTTTTCGAACACCGTAGCTCCGTTACATTTTATCGTATGGAACACAAAACAGAACCATTTTATAGAAAAAAATATTTTCTACAAGTTTTGCATTCACAAAAATAGTAAAAAATACAATGGGAAAGAGCTATCTTCAAAAACATAAAACAGTGTATCGTCGGGTGAAAATAGAACCTTTTTTGGGTTTCTGTAAATTTAACCTTTCTTCTTGGAATATAAAAGAAACTTATTTTTGATAAGTGTATTTTATAGGAAATTAAATTTTCTACGACTCGTAAAATCATTGTTTATTGATAAAATGAAGTTTTATGTGAGTTACGGCGATAGAAAGTCGTTAGAACGTAATATTTTTTCGAAACACTCGATTTTACACCCTTTTTGCTGCTTCGTAGCTCCTTAACTAATTGTTGTACATAAAAACTTTTCGTACCTATTTTGAAGAAAATTTTGTTTTCTACAACTTTGTGTCAAAAAGTTGCATTCAAAATTGCTTAGGAAAAATGTTATAGGCCAAAAACTGGAAAATTTGCGAAATTTGGAACGTTTTTTCAAGATGGCGGAAAACACAGACATGGGATCGGTGGGGACTATTGATATTTTACTTATAATAGTGTTCCAAAGATATAAACCCAAATTTCAGCTTGGTGCGAATTTTTGCAAACCTACCCCTATTTTTTGTTCTATTTTGACCGGACTAATAATGTTTTTCGTCGTGCTGCCATCTAATGATGAAACAACCAAGTTGATGTTACACAGTAACGCGCTTATTTAGAAAATTACGAATGCATTTCAAGAGCTTCTTTGTGGAAGACTTTAAAAACAAGATATGCATCCAAATTTTGAAATATAAATATGAGCTTTGAACATTTAAGTTTGCCCTCAGATCAGTCAATATCTTTATTTGCAATTAGTTTAAATATACTTTACTAAAAGTTTATGAAAAAGGGGAAACATGTCTTCAACGAGAAAGAGGGGGTGCAATATTTTCGCTCATTTTTTTTCTTATTTTTTGGTAGGTGTGACATAGCACTTTCGTTCACCTAAAGCAGCGGTTCCCAACCTGGGGGCGATCGCCCCCAAGTGGGCGATTTTTGTTATCAAGGGGGCAATAAATACTTGAAGGGTGATCAGGGGGCGATGAGTATTGAAAGGGGGAAAAATTTCATTAATATAATGTTGCACCTTTGTTCAGTAAAACCATTCTCCAACCATTACCAAACCAGCCAATTTTTACTTTCAACTCGTTTAAATTTTCTAGAAACCAGTAAAAATATCTTAGTTAATTACTTCACTTTTGTTCTTTAAAAATACGTGTTCTATGTTTTTTCTATTTTATTTAAAAGTGACCGGATAAATCTCCTTTGGTTGTTTTTATAAACAATAGTAACTGTTATACAAGTGTTTAATGGTTACACTTTAAATTAAATTATGATTAGACATAACATGAAAATTAAAAGGGGGCGATGGATGTTAATCAACCTAAAGTAGGGGGCGATGGTCCAGAAAAGGTTGGGAACCACTGACCTAAAGTCTTCAAATATTCTCAATACTTATTTTCTGAGTGAGTGAAAACAGTGGAATTTTTTAAAGAAAATAACATTATCAAAAACGTTATACTAAGTACAAATATTATTTGACTCCAAATTACGCATCTATGCTTAAACTTTTGAAGATTTTTAAGAATGTGTTTAATTTTAAACCATCTTAGAATAAAAATAGATAATCAAAAGAGTTAGACAATGTACACAATTCGTGAATTTATATAATAGTCCATTAGTTATAATTTAATTTCGTGCTTTGATCATCAAAGGCAATTTTATTTAAATATAATAAATTTTGACATAACTTTTGGATGAATCTGTTTAAATACGTATAAAATGTTAAGTTTTCATTTAATCTGTATTAATGATTTAAAAACAATTAGTGAAAGAAACTGCTTTACTTCATCAGTAACATTTTAAACACGTACGGCAAAAGTTTGGAAGTTTTTTCGATAGCAACACCTGAGAAAATTGTATATAATAAAGCATTTTTTGTATCAAAAATTCATTTTAGTATTACTCAACTACTTTACCAAAAAAATTACTTTGTAATAATTTAAATTTAGGCCGTTGTTACGTGAGAAAAACAATATTAAATTAAATAATTAGTCATATTTTAAAAATCATTGCCTGGGCCGTTGCACCACCTGGGTAAATAATGTTCAAACTTAGTAGATAAAAAAATTCAAAAATATTCCCATTTGCTTAATACATGTTAGACTGAGTTTAAATAGATAAAATCTGAATTTTTGACAATCACTTGAGGAACTGACAGGTGAAAGGGTAGTTAGAAGAAAGGGTAGAACAGGTGAAAGGAGCTCCCAGAAGAGCCCCAATGAAGCCAGTGTTGTAGGTCACGTGATCTTCCACTCTATTACTTTAACTATGATCTCTGTGGTAGGAACTGATTTCCTTACACAAGTTTAGGCGATCACTCGCTATCATCGCCAAAGTGGCCGGCTAAGGAAACTTCTCTACAAAATCAATCGGTTTTTCCCGTGTACTCTTCAAATGTAAATGAGTTGATACTCTTTCAATTCGTGTAGTCATGATATTCACATAATAGTTGACATTTTGAATAATTGTTGACAAGAATTGACATTTTTCGCCAGCCAAAACGTTTTACGAATTACTTTTTATTTGCAATATCATCAAAATCCATTTCATTTCTTCTTCCTGAAATAACATGGAGTTTCTTCCTGACGGAGTATGGAGGTTTGAGAAAGATTATTTAAAATAACATTACATAAAATATAGTTTTATCTTTTTTCACTACTTTGTAGGGTAACTACCCTTTCACCTGTCAGTACCTCAGTGATTCAAAATTCAGTCAGTGATTGTCAAAAATTCAGATTTTATCTATTTAAAAACAGAGTATAACATGTATATTAAGCAAATGTGATTTTTTTTAACTCTTAAAGATCACAAAACTCTTAAAGATCACAAAAACAAGCCAAAACAATACCCGCTTTACTACCAGTCAAATTTTATGTGGGAAAAGAAATATTATATCTAAACTAGGAAAAAGGTTTATCCAAATTGGTTTGTAAAGTAACTGGGCCCTGTAATATTCCAAATAGAAAACGTCAAAATATTTTAACTATATAGGTTCTGCGATAAGTTCGAAATCGACAGTTTTGAACCATTTTGAGTCGCAAGAAGACGCTTTCCAATTTGAAACATTTCTGTTACCTGTTATCCCTTATGTTATTGTGCTTTATTTCGGACAATTGTGAATATCAATATATTTGTATTAAATTTAGCGCTGAAATTTTTAAAACATTAAAAAAATAAACAAAAAGAAAATCGTAAACGCAAGACTCTTTTCTTACTAACCGGATTTTTCTACTAAAAGAAATTCGAATTTACGATCCTATAAAATTCCGGCACGTGATTACATGTGACAACCCTATCTGCTTTTGTCCATCAAATAAAGATTCCACCATAAAAAAAAAACATCCTTCGTATCTAACAAGAATATTCAACTTATTTCCAAATAATACTTTATTAATGTATGAAACAATTTGATTATAATTTCTATTTGGGCACACTTTTTATTAAATGTCAAAATATTTGCTTGGATGTAAAGATTGAAATACCTGATATAATGAAGATAGTTTGTTTTGGGTCAATTTGTTTTATATTATTTTTATATGGTTAAGCAACTCATAAAATGACTGATGGAAACAAGGCGCTGCTCGTAATTTCGACACACAAAAGGTAATTGAAAATTTTACTGCCATCCATTGCAAGATCGCAAATAATGCTTAAATTAATATTTTGGTCAATACAGAAAAAAAACTTGAGTCGTATGCACGTACTTGCCAAACATTTTATGCCAGGTAAAAATGTATTATGAATGCTATTTCCACTTGTATGTATAATTCACCACTAAAAAAAAACTAACACGCAGTTTATTCCTTAGATGACTAACCCTACTAAAAATGATCCATAGAGATCAATACAAAAATCTATTGACATTAGTACAGCTTTATTGATATGTACTGATTTATATGGATGTCCTTATTGTTATCAGTAGAACCTATTGATATCAGTAGCCTACTGATAATATTTCCCATTGATATCAATAAAGCTCTACCGACATCTATACAAAATTATCAGTAGGCTACTGATCTCAATTGACATTAATAGGCCTGTACTGATATCAATAAAAATTTTACCAGTAGGCTACTGATCTCAATTGGCAGTAATATGCCTGTACTAATATCCATAAAAATTTTACCAGTAGGCTACTGATCTCAATTGATATTAATAGGCCTGTACTGATATCCATAAAAATTTTACCAGTACGATATTGTTCTCAATTGATATTAATAGGACTATACCGATATCCACTAAACTTTTACCAGTAGAATACCGTTTTTAATTTATATCAATAGAACTTTACTAATACCATTAACAGACCGGTAGGGTTATGATCAATATTGATATATCATCTGTACAGCTTGATGTCGATGAAGTATCCCCCCCCCCTTCTTCCCCCAAATCTGGAAATACAAACAAAATGTTTGAAAATCTATATGTCCGATCCAATACAAAAAAACAACTAATCATTTTAAATACAATGAAGCGATCCTTCAAAACCACATTTTAAAAAATTCCCTTTCCCAAAAGACCCTCCCCAAATGGGGAGTAATGTCCTTGGCACAATAACAATTATTAATTAACATTTATAATATTATCATTAATTGGTTTATTGTAGTTGTGTGCCCTTTATATCGATAATTTTGAACGGCTGAAAACTATTTAAAATTTAATGAAAATTCACAAATGATTGCATTTTATTTCATAATTAAAAGTTAACTAATTGAATTATTTATATATTGCTTCTAAGTTAACATACAACTTATGAAACAAACAATTCATTTTTTTAATTACAAATAATATAAAAAAGAGTGCACGCATAAAAGTTTCGTACAACGTAAATTTTTGGTTAAATTTTGGCAAAAGGAAAATTACATGTGCAAGTTAGGCTTAACTTTAACAGGCGCATAGTATTTGGCGATTGTTGGCTTTGTTACAATATAATGGGACTCGTCGTATAACGAATATTCTAGTATAAGAGTTATTGCAAAATATCTGATGAACAACTTTTAATTGTTATACCTATAATTGTTTTCGTCATCAAAAACAAGCTATCGGCTAAATTTCTGTTTTTATAAATGGCAAAATGAGATTTAGTCACACCACATTGTCATGAGAATCCTGTCTTGGTTTCTGATGATAATATCATTGAAAATGTATCTTCCAAATAAAAATTTTATATAGAAATAATAATTTCTTTATAATTATGCTTTATCACAAAAAATATATGTGTTTTTGGTTCTAGTTTCAATTACAAATTCAAATGTATTTCTGATTGTTTTTACAGTCACGTGTACGACAATGGCAATAAAAATACTTATAATAAGTATAAAACATTTGTAGAGAAAGAAATTCATATTAATTTATGCAGAATTACAAAACATCGTTAGCTTGAGGCCAAAAAATCTTATTGGCATAGAGCTTGTTTTAATGAAAATCGGAAATGAGTTATTGCTTTTTAACTGCTTTATAAAGGTATAGCTCTTAAAAACATGTTATCGTAGTTGGAATTGTAAAGAAATATTTATCGTTAAAAACCTCTGAAATACCACTATTTACTCGCTGATAGCAGATAACGCGTTCGAACCCTACAGCAATGCTTTGTAACATAATACGTTTTTAAAGAAAAAATTAGAAATAATATTGACCTTCCAATAATCTGATCGAACTTGTTCAACAATAAATAAGGGAATGATTATTACGATAGAACCCATTTTTGTATTTTTTAATTGGATTCTAAACCCTGTGCGTGTCGTAATAAACAAAACACAGTGTTCTCAAACAAACCGAACCCTTGCAAAAAATTATTTCTTCGCTCGTTTCTTATGTTATGCAGTATATTGCAGTGTACAATTCAACTGTAAACTGCTCTAAAAATATTTAGAGCAAAACAGATGAAAGTTTTATCCATAAATCCGTATATAATTTTAAAATATTCTTGATAAAAAACTGTTACCCTATGCATTAACTGTAACCGTCGTAATGTATTCTTTGAAGTTGAAGTTTGATTCTTAATTTGTTTACTTTTTAAGGTGTCTAACACTCTATTTAAGATTGATTTGAAAATATATAGTTAAACTAAAGGATCAAAAGAAGAAAACTAGGTAAGTTCTTGTTTTATTTTGTTCACTTTTTTTTATTGTTCGTAGATGTTTTTTTTTAAAGTCTTATCTGATCAACTTAAACGTGTAAGCATGGTTACTGGTTGGTATGCTTCATCAGACATGTTTACATTCATTAGATTCCATTACGCAGTACAGTTTACTTTGTTATTCAACTATCTCGCAATAAAAATTGCGTAAATAGAGCAGGAGTTAATAAAATTAACTTATGATTTCGAATTCAAAAAGTTAATCACTGAAAATAAATCTGACCAGGTTACATAAGTGTGCAACGCGATTGTGTTAAATGTACCAGAATGTTGACATTCATTTTAAATTTTCCCATCAATTAACATTTCTTTTTTACTAATTTGTGTGGATATTAGTTGTTTATTAATTTTTATTAAATATGAAATTGATTTAGTTTAAGTACCAATGTTTCTTTGAACATAAAATTAAATTGTTAAAAGAATCAATTTGTTGAATTTAAAAGTTGCTTTAAATTAATGCATGTAGTATAGAAGTTGAATGGTTTTTGAATATCATATTGTTGGTCGAATGACAAAACCACGAATGTGCAGATTCTAGTTATTTACGGTTTTGGAGAAACAAAACCGCATCACAGTTCAACCCGTTATTTTTTTTTCCTTGAGTTTTAATCGGGGCCTGTTAAAAGTAACTAAATACTGGCTGTAGTTGTTGAGCGATTCTGGCTGTCTATTATGGTTAGGTTTGAATTATCGGATCACTACAGGTACAAGATAGTGGTATTGGTGATGGGCGTCATAATTTAGGTTTATTACCACAATTATGTAAAAAGTAAACACCTGAGTGCAGGTGTCACACAACACAGCTTTTCATGGCGACATTGTGCACAGCGCCGGGGATTTGAAGCATTAAGTATGTACTAACTATACTAACGTGTGCTAAGATGTACTACACTACACTAGAGCTTTGGCGACGGGAGTCACAATTTAGAATTTTGTAACGAACGGATAACGATTTCTTACTTAAAATATCTCGAAGGTATTTACGAATGCTTCTAGAAAGAACACATAAAACATGTTATTAGAGGGAATAATTTATATTAAAAGTTAAGTCGGTTTTTTCATTAAAAAAATGTGCCCCTTCCTGAAGATTTTTATTGACACATAGTGTTCGTAAATAAATAATCCATTGATTTATATAACTACATCAAATTGTTTCAGGGTGTCAGCTCGTCACTTGACTGTAGTTCTTAATTAAGACGCCCGTTGTCAACTGCAGTTGTGTAGCTCTAGTGCAAGGATAATGAAAGCTAACAATAACCTTCAGTTTATCTATATTTGTGTTGCATATTTGTGTTTTTGCACATTCATGGTTTTGTCATAACTGACGATATCAGTTGTAATTTTTTTTTTTTTGCTTTGTACTTACACATGTTCTTTTTTCCCTTTTTTCCAGTTAGTGATTTTTCAATAACAAAACATTGTGCTATTTTAAAAATGAGTTAGGTGGGAGTCACTCAAATGAATGCCCTATCTAATTTGTTGAAAAAATTTCACAATTCTCGTCGGGGGAACTGTAGTTTATCTATGGCAATTTTACAACAACTAGTCAGGCTGGCTCTTTATCACAATCGCAAAGTTCAACAACTGAGTATGTTCACTACTTTGGTGTACTTTCCAGGTATGTTGCATTACTTTTTAATTTTTAGATAAGTACTATTATAATATATAAATTAGTGAATCGTAGTTTGGCTGTTAATCTTAGTTGGTTTTTGCACTCACACTTTGTTTACCTATAACTTAGACTTGTTCTATTATTAGACTTGTTGACATTTACTCATTGAAGTTCAATCTTTATTCTTTTAATGTGTTTCTTCAAAATGTGTTGTTAATTTGGGGACAAAGTGTTGCATTGTAAAACACTGATGTAAAAACACATTTTCTCACAACACTATTTTAGAAACACATTCCTGGTCAGCAACACTTTTCAAACATATTCAGAACACTATCGCAACACAATAAAGTGTTGTAATTATGTTTCTTATATAGTGTTCTGCTAACAACGTCAAAACGTTTTGTTAATTTGAGAACAAAAAGTGTTCTTAAATGTTTTTATTTTGTGTAAGTATTGTGTGTGAGTATTGTATTTGCAGTGCAGTATTGATTTTTATGGATATCAATAGAGGATAGCTGTATGTGGAAATGGCCCACTGGTATCAATACAAGTAAGTTGAGATTTGTATTGATACAAATAGAGATTTGTATTGGTATCAGTATTGATTTGTATGGATATCAATATAGATCAGTAGAGATCTATATTGATATCAATAGAGGATAGCTGTACGTGGAAATGGCCCACTGGTATCAATACAAGTCAGTAAGGATTTGTATTGATACCAATAGAGATTTGTATTGGTATCTGTATTGATTTGTATGGATATCAATATAGATCAGTAGAGATCTATATTGATATCAATAGAGGATAGCTGTACGTGGAAATGGCCCACTGGTATCAATAGAAGTCAGTAGAGATTTGTATTGATACCAGTAGACATTTGTATTGATGTCAGTAAGGATTTGTAATGATGTATTCAAATATTGTCTTGATATCAATAGAGATTTGTATGGGTATCAGTAGAGATTTATACGGATATCAATAGAAGATTTGTATAGATATCAATAGCTGTACGTGGAAATGGCCCACTGGTATCAATAGAGAATACCAATAGAGAATTCTATTGATACCAGTGGGCCATTTCCACGTACAGATTTTTCTATTGATCTCTACTGACCATTTTTAGTAGGGAAACTATACTTAAAAAACTTGTGGCTGACCTATGGAATTCACGATACATTCATAAACTATATTTTCTTGGGGAATTCCCATTTTCTATTTCTATGCGAGAGAGTATAGCTAAAAAGAATGTCCACAACTTTGCGCATGTCACAGAGTAAAAAAAAAAAACTGATTTTAAAAGTAAAGAATTTATTGTGTAAATATTGATTTTTTGTTCTCAGTAGAGTTTGTTCGTTTCGTTCTCAACTTGCAAACCATTCTGAAGAAGGTTGGCCTCTTGTGTTCCCACCGAAAAGTGGCGTAAATTTTCACACAATAAACTATTTATGAAAAAATCTAAATTATTTTTCTTCATGTATCTTCAAGTAAAACGTCATAGTACCGTTAATAAGATCTAGCAAAAATCCAACTAATTATTACCTGAAAAGATACTTGTGCTGACACAACTGATAGGCCATCTCCGATATGTCGTCTGCATTTTTCAGGAAATCTCCACTGAACAGCAGAACTTCCAGGAAAAGCGACACCCCTTTGACTTGGGTTGTCGGGATACGCACGCAGTAGTCCGGCACCCCGGGCCTGAAGAAGTGGTGGGACGGCAGTTTTCGCTGCATGTTCATGAAGAGGCCTTTGGTCCTGGAGTAGTCTAGGAAGCGGGTGCAAATGCAGCGGACATCGAAGGCCGTCAAGGGGACGGTGTACTGGTCCAAGGGACGGACACGGACCGGACCCAAGAGGACGGGGCTGCCGTTCTCGCTGGAAAGGGAAAATAATAAATGGTGAAAAGAAAGTAAGCTGAAATAGATGAATATTAATTATAAATTTTTAATATATATGACATTTATCCTTAAGAATTTAATTGTCCTTATGTAGTTCTGTATGTATCAAAGTGATAAGTGCTATGGGGAATCGTACCTTAAAGTTTGTATTATTTGTTTGTAAAGTCTAACTTAATGTAGCAGTGAATAGGAAACTCATTTATTTTATCCATCAGTCTTTACTTTCTCTTCTGTACTTTTTTTAGTACTATATTGCCCAGTAAATACATATCTTAAAATATATCTATTGGATACACGTTTAAAACATAGCAATTTCACAAAAACATCAAACACCAAAAACCAACACACCTATATCCCAGCATTAGAGCTGCATTGCTGGTTGAGCTGTTCCTAAGACAGTAATTGGCGACAGCAGCGGAGAAAGCAGAGCCAAACACCACATAGGCAAAGGCTCCCTGTTCCTGTGGCTGAACCTGAACACTGTCCACTCTACCATACCTCTCGCATCTTCGCCGCACCTCCCCTTCGGTGACCACTCGTGGTAAGTGTCCAACACATACCACACGCTTCTCGGCACACTCTTTGAAGGATCGACGCACACCTTGAGTTATGCTGGAAATGTTTTCGTAGGGTCCGTTCCATAGCAAGTTCACGACAAGATTACTACCGCGAACCTGGAAAGAAATTGAGGGGGTAGTAAAATTGTCCTCAAATATGTTACTTAGCACGTTCTTTGACTAAAAGAAACCCGAATTGGGAGGATTTTGGTGGAAGATGCTAATATCCCTCAAGTTCTATTGAAAAACTGGCGAAAACGCGTACAACACCTACCAACCTTCATCCACGAAAAATATACTTAGTCAAATGTATATTAAAAAATTTGAAAGCTGTTAGGCTTAAAGAAGGGAACAACACAAAATCATTAACACAAAAATCTCAATTTTTTTTTCCAAAATTGTCACTTGGTTCGTTCTTCCACTAATCTCTACAATTGTATAAGACCATAACTACAGGAAATGTTTTGTTTTGGGGCCCAAACTTAACATGTGAAATTGAAAGTTAAAATTTTACGATACTACATAGACTTGAACACTCGTAAAACAAAAGAGTGGATTTTAACTCAGTCCGATTAATTTTCACTCCTCCAGTCCTATAGTCTGGAAAATGCACTTCTACTTTTGGAGTGGATCTTTGTGTGTTAAACCTCCGACAGGATCACTCCAAACGAGTGATTTTAACCCAGTCTGAGTTAATATTCATGCCTTTACAGTGTCGAAAATGCACTTCTCCAACTGGAGTGGATTTCACTCTTTTGTTTTAAGAGTGAAGACAATAGATTGAAGGGACAGTGGAGTTATATTCTACTGGCAAACATCCAACAAAACATGTTCTTATAGACTGGTTACATTTTCTCAAAATCAGATTTCTAGCGGCAATGTCACGGAAAATTTTGCTAAACTAAATTATCTGTAAGAAATTGATGTGCTGCTTACAAATATCTTGTTTGGCAATCTCCATTATATTGTTTATCGCTTCAAATCTCCAAAACACAAAATAACTTTTTTATTTGCTAAAATTTTTATAAGAACGATATGTTGGGCTAATATTGAGTTATAAGAATCATTTATTCAGAAATTAATTGGTGCCAAAAATAAAGATGGCGGCAAAGAGCTGGTGTGTTGTGACATTTAAATTATGTATCTAACAAATACAAAACCAATGCTAATACGGAAACACACGATAGCCCTTATGGGTAATTCCATAAAAATGTCAACCTCGGTACCAAAATTTCAAAATTAAGTAAATACTTCGTGTCTTACACGTTTTTAAAAATTAGCATTTCTATTTTAACACACTGAAATTCATTGTTTGAATATATATTTTTTGTAGAAGAAAAATTGGTTTTAAGCGAACAGTAAAAAAACTTTAAAAAATTTAAGTGTTAAATTCTTACACTTTCGAAATATTTTTTTTCCTAAACTTCCCCTAAGTTAGTTGGAAAATTATAATTTAATTGTTCCCTACATTATAAATTCACATTCTACGCATTTACCCAAATCAAAAGTTGCAAAATTTCTTGTTATGGGATGCATTTATTACAGCCCCACTCATAAAATGTCAATTAGTTACCAAATTTTTTTATTTTCTAACTTCATAATATAAATTTCGACAGCAGAAACTTTATAACTGATATTCTTTGTTTTCAAGAGAACTAAACAATAATAAATTGGACAAATTGAAAAAAATTAACTTAACAGGTTAAAAAAGGTTGGTAACTGACTGACATTTTGAATTGGTAACTGACTGACATCGGTGCAGCTGGCTATTAATTTGCTTATTATCACCCCAGACCAGAGAGAGACCCTCTGCTTCATGTTTAAGTATTCTGATGTGTGTTTATAATTAGGAATATTTTTCCTCTTATCATTTTTATTTATGATAATTTTCTTAATCAAACGTAAGATCTCGTCTATAATAATAAAAGAAAGAGTCTGTCTGTCTGTGTGTATGTCTGTGGATCACAAAAGACCTACTTTGACTGCTCCAAAAAATTCGAAATTTTTAATATAGATTCCTTTTAATACCTACGTGTGCATCTGAGGCTTAGTTTTTTCATTTTTGATTGTGATTTTTAATTAATATAATTAGTTTTTAAAAAAACGTCATCCACGTGGGATTGCGGGACCATAACAGGGCTTGAAAATACATGGACCGGGCCGAAACGGGGGCTTGCCGCCATCCTCTATTAGTTTGATTGATTGAGTTTGGTTGAGATATGCGCTCGCCCTAAGGCTGCTTCATCCTCTATTAATGTTTGCTTTTTTAACCCGGCAGCACTCGCGCTAACTTAGCATGGACTAAGAACCTTCTAGATCGGGAACTCTATCTGATGCCTAGCGCCTCCAAAGTGTCGAACGGAACTAATACACTATTAACGATTGATTTGTGATTGGCATATTAAACTTTCCAATTGCAGCTATGTTTCTTCGAAATGTACTATAATACGTCAGATATTCATGGATAATTAAAATTTTCGATATTAGCGCCAACGTCGCTAACTAAGCTGTCTACACGACAGCTAGTCGTCAAAGTACGAGGAACTTTTACGATCGGATAACTCATCAACTGTCACTAATCATTGAATTGAAAGCCAATAACCAGATTTGTTTCATTGATTAACTTTTCGACTGTGAAATCATCATTAAATTTTCATAATTCATTTTTTTTATGGGGGGGGGGGTTGTTTGTGTTTGAAAAAACTACAAAAAAAAAAATAAAACGTAGATTATTTGAAATTTTTTATAGCTAGATAGTTAACTAACAAACCAAAACGCAACTGTGCTAAAGCTCCGGAAGGAGGCTAGAAAAAGGAAGCCGCGTAATCCATTACATTAGTACCCTCAGACACAATTGGGGTGTGTCAATTAGTGTCTATATCAATTTCAATATAGAAAATCCTTATAATGGCAATCCAATCAGAGTTTCAGATCTTAGAGTGTATTTAATCTATTTGGGGTCCATTAGACCCCAGGCGAGTGCTGCCGGGTTAAGTTCGCATGCGCCAACAAGAATTTAATTTTGTTTTGATTTTGAGTGTATTTTCACAAGTAAGCATGCCTCTAAAAGGAAGCAATGCGAAATTAACGGGTTCATAGTAAGGCGGGACCATACTGCTAGTTCTACAATAAATTCAGGTCACTGATTAAGCCATGTTTTGGAGCATTCTCATTGGATACCTTGTTTTAATCATATTAATAAACTATAGTTAGCATATAACAAGTTACCTGGCAGTATGGCATGGCCAGCAAAGCGTCCGCCGCAGACCTTTTGTACTTGTACTGGACCACGGCAAGGCAGGAAGGTGCGTCCTCCTTGATGAGATCGCAGATCTCTACAATGCCAAACATGGCCACGAAGCTCTGTACGTGGGACTCGGCTTCGGACAGAAAGTTCTGGATCACGATTGTGCGGGACGGGTTGAAGGCATGCAGTGGCTTTGAGAAGAGTGGTTCTGGATGGTCTTAAATTCAGACATAATTAGCACTGGTCATTTAGCGATGCTTTTCTTTATATTTTACAACTGGCGCGTTTACATGAGCCATCGAATCCATGGAATGCCAAAGCCTCCATTTGGGGAAAAAGTAATCAGGCAGGATTTCTAACCTAATGTGGCCGAATCCATAGAGTGGAACGTCAAACCAACCTTTATTAGAGGGTTTACGAAATCCCCCAATGAACACTGCTACTCCGGTTCTGCCTGAGCGAAAATCCCCAAGAGGGAAAAATTGTGGGGTTTGCTCTTCATTCCATTGATTCGAAGGCTCATGTAAACGAGCCTAATGTGCAAACCGTTGTTTAGCAAAACTATTTTATGTTAGAAACTTAATTAAAGGGATATGATCTGTATTTGAAGATTAATATACAATGCACGCACTTGTTTAGCAAAATCATTTTAATTTTATGTTATATTGGTAGGAAATAAAAAAGACATGGTGTCTGACACTTGAAGACCCAGGAAGAAGTTTCTCGACTTGACCAACTTCGAACATACATTTCGACTTGAGTGGGGCGGCCCGTCAGGGCCAAGCACGGCGACCACTGGTCTATTGTACAAAAACATATTTTAAACGTAACCTTTTAGAATGACGCCTGTGACCGTGCTTGGTTTTAAAAATATAAAAAAGTAACGCAATGTAGAACAGTAAATTTATGTGGGTCTTTGACGTAGCGATGAAAAAATATGATGCAACAACAAGATTTTGTAGAAGAATTTTACAATATATATTTGTTGATGCTATTAAAAGCTGTTTTTTCATAATTATTTTTATGAACCAACATTTAATTCATCTTGTTGATTTTTTTAAATAATAGATAATATTTTGGGGATACTTCAATGAGTAAGTTCTTTCAGGTAAAATTTGCATAGATCTGTCTCAAAGTTCCCTAGGTTACTTTATTAAAGCTTTTAGTAAAAAGGATCTATTTATCTATGAAATATGTTACTAAAACTAAGACATTTTAGTTACAATTTAATGAAGGAACATAACTGATCTTTATTAAAATCAGTTATATGGATACATTTTTAGAGGCTACTAGTTTATATCCAAGATAAACACTAACTGTTAACATATTACTTATGTTTTATGTGCATCAAATAATAATAACATTAATAATAAACTTACTGTATTTTTCTGAAGTATGGAATTGATTTCCAATGGTTTTCATCGAATCATTTCTTGTAAATGAATCATTCCGTGTAAACGAATTAGTTCGCAAAATTCTGTCGCACATTTCTATGCACTCACTTATATTATTATAACGTTGCATATTAGAAAAAATATTCTAAACATAGTTTAGAGGTAAACAAGGCTTTGTGCTGGCGCAATAAACTATTATTGCCATAAACCGTTAGTAAAATCAACAAGTTAATGTTTAAGTTTATTTGCTGGTTAGTGTAAAATTTGAATTACGCAAACAATGTTGCATTCACGCTGGGTTATACGGTATAGCTACAGTGTGTTTAACGATTGATTTTATTTGAACCAAAATTGCTAAATGAAGATTCAACAACAAGTGCAGGTTAGTTGATTGATTAAAAATCGCTCAAGTTTTAAGAAAGGGAATGTTGTACCTTTCGGTCGAGAAATTCGTGAGCAATGCCTCGTAATTTTAGTACATAGTACTCTAAGTTAAGTGCCTGGAACAATTCTTGTTTCAGAGGATGTCACTTCAGTTTTCATTCTTGCTATTCGCCTATTTCATTGGTTGTTTCGGTTATACAATTAATGCAAACAATCCGTCGGATTTGTTCTTTTGTAGAGTTCATTACGTGCAACTTAATTTTATTTCTGCTATTTATCGGTTTAAATTCGATTAATTTTGAAGTATGCAGAACCAAAACGTTAATGAAGTTAGAAAACTTCGACCTAGATGATATGTTGCCTTATGTGGAAAAGTGTAACGAAATTGTGGGACATCTCGATCAGAGAAAAACTTAATTGTTTAATAAAAGTTCGTACACAAATTCGTTACGAAGATAAGAAAATATCGTATTGTCTAAAACAAATGTAATTAGAGAGGAACAAAGAATGAACCCAACATAAATTAAGCTGTTGCCACTCAAGACCAGAAACTTACCTTCATAAAGAGAAAAGGTACGTAAAATTATATGCGAATTAAATATGAAATCATTAGAATAAAATAGTTTTATAAGGGAAACACAGAGGGCAGCATCAGCTTTCTCTTGCTCTCCAAAACTCGTATAAGGGTGAATACTCTGAAAATTAACCATTCTTGTCCCTGCCAGAGGCTTTTAAAAGGAAAGTAACTTAGAAAAAATGATAACACAGTAAAAAGAGTATAGAACAGAAATATTTATAAGTTTTTTTTAAATTTTTTTTTACATTTTTTTTTTAGTCAACAGAACGTGGCATGTCATGTCCGTGATGTATCCCAACCCATGACTATGGCAGTTTATATCTAACTTATAAGAATGAAATAACTTTTTAAAAAAAAAAATTTAATGAAAAAAATAATTGTATGATCTGTACCTATATTATATGTTTCAATGTAGTATGCAAGTGCAACTCAGATCATAAGTTTCAAAAACTTTCAGCAACATTTCATTTTTTATACTTTTGGCGTCAAATGATTCGTTTTCAGAGTATTCACCCATAAACTATTCATAGTATAGAAATAAAATTAGTGTTATGGGAAAAAATGTATATTTCCTTTAAAATATTTCGCTGTTTCATCGCTGAGTATATATTTATACAGTAGAACTTAAGGTTGGTTGGTTTTGACATATATTTTCAGGCTTGTGTGCTTGGTCGCAAGGACCCGCTTATAAGCCATCGTCAAGTAGGACAACACAAGACGCACACATACACTAATGACAGATGCTGCCATCTGTCGCCACCTCCACAATTTAGACATGTCCCTGAAGGGGAGGTAAATTTTCTCCAGGAACCTGTACCCATGGTGAACTGCGCAATGACCGACCACAGGACTTTCGGACCCAACAGATTTTACGAGCACGTACTCCGCATATACTCGGTAGGTCTTCAGTGGCGACCGGGTCTCGAACTCTCAACCTTCCGATCTCAAGTTTGAGATCCTTGATCACTAGGCTCCCTACAGCCTCCTCAGTAGAACTTAATAATTGAACCGTTTATTTCAGAAACCACCTAAGTGAAAAATCACTTGACTGATTTCTGAAATAAACAATGCATTTTAACACAATTTTGGATGGGAACTAGACAAACTAAGAAGATCACATCCCTTCGTCAATACCGCTATGTGTTGTCCTAGTACGAGTAATACACTCACAACCAAAAGTAATTATTTAATTCAAAAACCAGTCAAGTGACTTATCACTTTGGTGGTTTCCGAAATAAACGTTTCAATTATCCGAAGCGTTACTAATCATCCGAATTTCAGAAGAAAAAAAAAACATCCACCACGGCATCTGTAACTATGTTTGACTTTGTTGGATGTCCTGCCTAATAGAATTTTTTTTCCATCAAAGTAATTACAAGGCGTAACACCCCACAGGGAGTAACAGTAACAAATTGCCCAGGTATAAAAGTTTATATGCCGCATATAATCTTTTGTGAAACCGAAATTCCGAAGGAAGTTGAAAAAAAAAAACTATTACAAAAAGCTGTAACTGAAAAATAGGCTGTCGGAAAAGATTACATTGCATTACGTTACTATGGCTCTAGGCCCGTCCGTGGCCGAGTGGTTAAGGCATCCGTCTCAGGATTCAGTCTCAGGTGTGCGGGAGTTCGAATCCCACCTACTGCCATAGTCATCCTGTAAATCGGATATCTGTACTGGGAAAGAATAGAAAATCCAACTCATGACGGATGGGCCCGAGTACACTGGGACAGACGTGCTCGTTATATCTGTGGAGTCCAAAATCCCGGCGGCGTCAGCGTACGATGTCGCTCGAAGTTCCGCTGGGTGCCCGCTCAGGTGTCGACCTCGTCACTTGACCAGGGTTCTAAATTACGAGGCGTTATTGGCTGAGTTAAAGCTCCTACTGGAGGCTAGAAATAGGCAGCCGGAAACGATTTCACTACATTACACTATGGCTCTATCAGCTCTTATTGTAAGTGCACCACCAGGAAACCGTCGATTATACCAAGAGTGAGACAGAGGGAAGTTCCGTATCTCTTGAGTGGTGGTTCTGATCTTGAAGCAAATGGATCGTTAGCCTTTGGATCTTGGAGACAAGTGCGCAAAAGCAGTTTCCATCCCATCTATCGCGCATTAAACTAACTCGCCAAATCACTTTCATACCTACCGTCATATCATTCACGTTTTGGAGTTATTGGCAAAAGAAGCTATGTAGAATGCTGATGGACTCGGGAAAGCCAAACCAGTTTCGTCAGCAAATGGTGGGTCCAGCCTGCATTGACAGCGATCAAACATCCTCATTTAAGGACTTTTGACGTCTAAAGTGGCTACTGCGCGTGGATAAGCAAAGCAAATTTATTCCTCCTGGTATGATTCCTATTTTACTTCTTCAGCCGATGCCCTGATCGTATCAATCGTTATAGTGACCCTCAAGTTCGCGAGGACACGAAATTTGTTAAAGGGCATCGACGTCCTTCTCAAAGCAAACATTTTTGAAAAAATACTAGGCGAAGGTACAGCCGTAACAATGTCAGTCCTATCTAATCGACACTGTTTTCGGATAAATGAGTAATCGTGGGAAGTACTACGATTGCCGAAGGTAAACTTATGTATTTATTATCTGTTCTCTAATTGAGTGCTTTACAATCTAAATGAAAAAAAAACTTTAATTATGCCAGAGTTGCCGATCGAACCAGAGCTAACGTTGTACTTCCGAAGGAAATTTTTCATATCCAAAATAGACAGTTTGTTATTAATTTTTATGACCATGATATCTAGGGATGAGAAGTTATTTTACATGGTACAGCTGTGGAAATAAAAAAGTACCCACTTGAGGTTATTTCATTCGTTAGTCACCCTATAGAATCGGACCTTCTTGAGATTGTGAACAATTAACATTCTGAGTTAATTGCACTACACAAAATTTGCATAAGGGGCCGTCTCCATATTAAAAATGTTACGAACTTTGAAATTTCCAATAGCAACACCCAATTTTAATAACTTAGAAATGTTATGCACTCTAGAAAACCCTTAAATCTAAGTTTTTGTTACATTTGGATGAATATTTAACGAGTTATTCAATCGAATCACTTGTATATCTTTTGAGGACCATCTCCAAAATGACAAGCAAGCATGCATGCAAGGCCGTCTTTATTTATCAATTGCACACGTAATCTTATACACAGTCCCCTAAAGAGTAATTAAAAAGTATTTTGTGATTTACTCAGCAACTTATAAATAAATTTTTTTAAAAAATTGGGATTTCGCTTAATCTTCCCGTCTTAAATTTATTTCTTAAAAAAATTAAGGGGTTTCTATTCATATTTTTTTAAAAAATTAATATAATAATTATTTAAAAATATAAAAAATATCTTAAATACCCATATATTTAATGTATTTTGTTTGGGTTATTATAATTTCTTTTCAGTAAAAAATTCGTTTCATTATATTAATTATTTATAGATTGGGATAGTTTTTTATGTGCAACTCATTTAACATTATGGGACCTAAACTTTGCATGTCTCTAACTCCTCTAATAATGCTTAAAAACTTACAAAATTTGGCTTTTCGAATTACATAGGTCATAGATTTGAAATATGGACTCAAAAAGGGGTGTTGCTATTGGAAATTTTAAAGTTAGTAACATTTTTAATATATGAAGATGACCCCTTATGTAAATTTTGTGTCATGCAATTAACTCAGAACGTTAATTGTTCACAATGTCAAAAAGGTCCGATTCTATAGGATGACTAACGGATGAAATAACCTCAAGTGGGTAATTTTTTATTTCCACAGCTGTACACTTCAATAGGTTAAAGGTTGAGTAAACATAGCCCAATCCAAAGTTTCGAACACCGGATATGTGGAAAGCAGCGTGAAGCTCTACCACTAGTCCTCTCAACCCTTCTGCACTACCAAAAAAATAGCTAAAAAAAAATAATAAAAAACGCCCGCCGGTTGAATAAAATACTGAGTAGGATTAACTTAAGGATTTGGACATGAATTACAAATTTAACATTGACAAGTGCTAATATTATCATTTGATCGCGATCAAATTCAAATGCCCAAAAAGGCAACGATAATCAAACAAATTATTTCTCTTTAGACTCTATATGTTATCAATCTATTACTAAGAACACAAAACGAACAATAAATTAATACGAATTAATCGAACAACACAATTTAAAATGAATTTTTATTATGTTCTATCTGAAATGGCATAGACTTCATATAAAAAAATTACAATGCATTTTTCAAAAAAAAAAAAAAAAAAAAATCTTTAAGCTAAAACTCGACAAACATAAAAAATAAGTCAAAATTTGTTAGAATATTAGATAACTATTCTTCTTTCAAAAATTCCACTTAAGTGTTCGGGACTTTTCCCCAATATGTGTTTAATTTTCTGCAATGCAAAATGGTTACCATTGGCAGTGACAATTACCTTTTTCTTCTGTCGATTTTCTCTCATACAAATCTCTTCCACTTCGGAATATTCGGTTAAAATTGACTCAGCTTCTCTAAGTTTGTTTTCTTCTACCGGAGAACCACCAAACACTGAAGTATCAATATATACGGATTTCATTTCGTAAACTTCTGGAGGTTTCTGCATGTTCTCCTTACAACATAAAGCAGGAAAGTGTCCAGTAACAGCAATGCTATGAAA
Source organism: Hylyphantes graminicola (assembly GCA_023701765.1). NCBI lineage: Eukaryota > Metazoa > Arthropoda > Arachnida > Araneae > Linyphiidae > Hylyphantes > Hylyphantes graminicola. The sequence continues at coordinate 32,280,965 of CM043113.1, forward strand.
AGTTACGATGGCGCTTTTAGACAAAACTCGATCATTAATTACGTGAAAAGGTAGTATTTCTCGCACTTCAGGCTTATTGAGAAATCTGAGTTTCATGCAGTATTTGAAAAAAGAAATGCAGAGTCCAGCAGATGTGAAACAATCATTACGAGAGGCAATATTTCGGCCAGTTGACACATAACCTTCAAGTTCGGCTACGTGCAGAATAAGTTTAACGTAGGTTTTATAGTAAAGATATTTACCTTCTGCGTGAACTGTAGTAATGATTCGTTCATCATTGCCCCATATGGTCAAAATACTCAATGCTCTTTCAATCACAGTGCGATCACAGTTCAAACGAAGATTATTTAATGCATACAAAGCATCACTAGATAGCCTTGGCAACATCCCACATTCGGCAATTTGAATCACTGTGTCCTCAAACTTAAGAACCATAGGAACGCGAATTCGGGGTGACTGTGGTAATTTTACGGATACGAGAATACGAATATTTGCAAGGAATTCGGATACTACCCAAGGAAAGCTTAGAAAATCGGGATTCTTCTCGCGGTAGGTCACCACATACCAGGCTGAAGCCTTCCTTTCTATATCTCTATTGAGTTCTGCCACGTCATTTGAAAACGAGTTATCTTCGAAGAAACTTCGTCTCGTGTTTTCTACCAGTTCCTTTAGCCATGAGTGGACAAGTAACACTATTTCGGCCCTATCCCTCCGTTCTCGAAATCTAGGATGAAGCTTAATAAAAGCTCCACCGATTGCTTCAGCTTCATGACTTATACCGTAGGTCTGTATAACAGTTCTTAAACGATTGTTGTATTCGTTTCTTGATAAAATAGCAGATTCTTCATATTTTTCCCATCCATCAACTACCAGATTTGGATCAACCTATGGAATTAAAAAGAGATGTTTCAACATTTTCGGATTCCATTACAACTAAGTATTTATTAAAATATTGGGTGATTGAAATTATATAAAAAAATTATATTAAACATGGTAGGCTGATTTCAAACGCTTTAACACTTCAGCTTTGATATAAAATGCAAAAAAAAAAAAAGTAAAATCGTTATTAAAATTTCTATGGAAAAATATATTGTGTTACAATAGATTTTTCTACTGAATAATGGAAAGCATATGTCGTTGGAAAAAAAATTAAGTGTTTGGGGGAATTTTTAAAAATTGAGACAGTTTAAAAAAGTTATGAGTTCAATCAAACAAAGTTCTCAGGTTTTCGTTGGTTGAGCAAAAATAGCTACATAATAGAAATTAAAATTATAAGTGTAGCAACAAAAAATCAAGCCCTTTTTTTATTGAAAAAACAAAGCTTTATGTTTTTATTTAGAATAAATTAAATTTCTGCCAATCACTTTTTCGCTCCTGAACCATTAAAGTCTAACAATAACAATTACATACTAATTATAAAGTTCAAGGAACTTCTTTAAGACTTATTAAAAAAATTTAAGCTTGCTAGCAGGTTATATAAACAAGAAAAAATCAACCTTACCGGATAGGAAACAAAAGAAATAAAAATAATACAAAATTAAAACATGTATAACATAAATTATAATTACTTGTACGCCGTGGTACTTGAAGGTAGAAGCTTCATTGTCCATCTCGAAATCTTTGCTCACACGGTACATTTTCCCAAGAGATTTCTTTGAATTATACTTCTTCTTAAAGAACTTCTCCATGAAGTCAGGGTATTTTTTGGGTTGTTCAGAAAACTCCAGGCTTACAGAGTATCCTGTTTTGGCGAAATCAACAGCAATAGAGTGCTTTTTAGCTATTTCCAAACAAGTTTCACTAAATATGCCATAGTTATCGGCTTGTGCGAGATGGGCGCTTGCAATCGACCCAATGTTATCATTAACTATGTAGCTCACTACAAATTCCACGATTTCTTCAGTTCTTGAATGAGCCAGGAAATCGGATACCTATAGGAAAAGAATTATTTTTAAAACACGGAAATTAGTTTTTTCAGAGCTTATAAGAACTAAGCAAATCTAGACTTACATTTTGAAACAATGTTGTACTTGGTTTGGGATAATCGCCTGGTTGATGGTTGGGTCCTTCAAAAAATAAATCTTTCATCCATATTACTGCGAATTCATCTCCATCCAAATCTCCACCTATTGTAATAGTAAAGCAGCACGTTTGTAATTAAGAAAGGAAGTGTTAAGTTCTAAAAAAATACTCATATTTTGCAATTAAAAATTGAATCGAGCTGATTTATTTTTATTTTATAACTCATTTCCAATTCGATTTCAAACACATAGCAAAACCAAACCTTCGAAGCCGAATGTCCCTTCAAAACAAATTATTTTGGGCTAAAAAACGAATTTTGATGCATGATCTTCAACACATGAACAGGAATTGTGAAATCAAACGAAAACTAAAACAATGTTTTATTTGGTCGAATTCGAATTCTATGATATTTTTTTTTAATAAATATATTATGTCTCTGTCACGTCAAGACGAGATAATTATATACAATAAATTCAGATTCACATACAATTATAAATAGATAAAATAAAATACTAAGATTTCAGTAGCATTACCTGCCATCTCATCTGGGTGTGGTCTGTGCCCTTTTTGTGGAAATACGATGCAATCAATAATGTGGTGCAGTTCGGGTACATCCACTGCTCGGAATTGACGTACATCACCAGGATGGACGCAAGGGAATCTTGTAACCATTACAGTACCTAAGAGGAGGAAAAGAGAATACATTAAAGTTACACCTAAGGGAACAAGATTGTTTTCAATATTTTTAATCTTCCTTAGATACTACCCATAATGGTAATTTTAATAATATTAGCAACACTATAAAGGTCTGCCTCGAAGGGCTACATGAGAAAGAAGAAAATGTGCAGAAAATTGAAACCTCGTGAACGGACAAAAAAAAAAATGTGCTCATATTTTGCATGACGAAGTGGTTTTATCTTGGATAGCAGGTACGAGTATCACAATTTTAGATACTAAGGCAAATGCTATATAAAGACTTAAAACCATGCCTATTGGAAACCACGCCTTAAACCCCGGATAGTAAGGACTGCCAAGGTGCTGAAAAACTCGTAGATGTTACTCGTAGATATCAGCTTTTCTATTTTCGTTTGGGTTGTTTGTTAGAATTAACATCTAGCTATGCGTTCTTATCTAACATATGCGTAGTAAGCAAAGGCCACTGTTATCATCCCCGAATAGAAAGATACATCGGCCATTTCCGGCGTTTTGGAGGCTCCAGTCAAATCACGACTGATTTCATTTTTAAGAAAGCAGACATCAGGCGTTATATTCCTAACGTTGCGATCGCGTGACACTAGGGCCAATGAGAAAGATATGAATTTGGACGCACAACTCAGCGGCCTATTTTGTGTTCTTAGAAACCAGGGCTTTAGACTTATTTCGTAAAGCTAAACTGTTAACAGATGCAATAACTGGACTGAGAACCAATTAATTACTAGAAAAGAGAACAAATTCTTACTTGTAAATTTAACTTATTAAGTTACCTACTTCATAAACAGCCATTAGAAAAGTTATATCACACTACTTCATCTTTTGAAACCTTTACAATTATTTTTCGAATATATCGAATGAAACCTTTTACAGCCTGGAAGAAACGCGTAACAAAGGTTAATTCAGTTATTTCAGAATTTAGACAACATCAAAAGTGAAACCTTATCGTTCCTGCACAATCCGTACACATGACAATAATAACCCATAGATACGTATTACATTCAATACATTTTTTTAATATATTGGCTTATCAAATAATCTCATTTTTAGTAAGTAAAAGTTCAAACTTGTTTTAAGATAACTTAAGAAAAAGATGAAGCGGTTTAGATATGACACTAGACCTTCCGTTCTAGCTCATAACTTTCTGTGGCCTATGGAAAGGCTTATTCACGCGTACCTTTTAGGATTCTTGTGTCCTTCGGTGTTGTTATTCCCAATGAAGCATCTGATGAGTACTGTACAAATACTTGACCATATTCCAATTTTCCAGTTTCATCGATTACCCCGAACATATTTCGAGCAAAGTCAGGATCGATGTCTATGTTTGCTTTCGTTTTTATAAGATCTAAAAAAAAGAGTACATTGCAGAATATTTGTATTGATAAAAATTGATGGCAAATCTTGCTTGTACAAATCGTAAACCAAGACAGACTAAGAAAAATTTAATTTAACACATGATGGTTTCCGCGTGAACCTGAATAGGTGTATAGGCACACAACCATCATAGTAGGGTAAGGTCATAAACTGGAAATGAAGTTGCCTTACAAAAGAAATCAATTTTAAAGTTGTTACACAAATTGAAACGATGTAGGTACATCTATTTTTATACTACCTATATAATATCTATGCAGAGCCAATAGCAAAGTCCTGAAAAACGGTTCAGCTGTCAGGCCTATTCCAGATTGTGATAACCTTCTGAATTTGAATTCCGAAATCGGAGTACGGGCATTCAAATAAGCAGCGGCTTTGTCTTCATCCAAAAGCATGTCTGTCAGATTTTGAATCATAGCCTCTTGTAATTTCAAGAATATTCTTTTTCGTATTCCTAAATCATTCAGTATGGTGATGAGAGGCCTATTTAGTCGGAGAGGTACTGAAAAGACATATTTGTAAAATTGTTAAGATTTGGGAAGTAATACTTATTGTACAACATGTTGAATATATTACACTGTTCGACAAAAAAAAAGCAAGTGTTTGCCCGAAGCTATTTTGGCGATTTTTTGCTCCTTTGGTGGTCCAATAATAGAGAAATGACATTTTTAGCCCAAGTTTAATGGGGGGATTCATCTGAGATCAAAAAACTGATTTTTTAACGTTTTTTCATAAAAAACGCCTTTTTTGACGTTTTTTTTTTTGGCTACAAACAACCTGCAACTGGTTCTTACCTCTATATGGGTGTTAAGTGAGTACCGATGGGCCATTTTGGAACTCAAACACCGCTCCAAAACTGTCTAAATTAGCGATTTCTGGCCCAAAACGCCATTTTTTGATGTTCTTTCATGTTTTTCGCGTGGTTACTTTTTTGGCTACAAACAACCAGTAAACCTTAATGCAACTGGTTCAATTACCTCTATGGGTGTTAAGTGAGTACCGATGGGCCGTTTTGGAACTCAAACACCGCTCCAAAACTGTCTAAATTGGCGATTTCTGGCCAAAAATTGCCATTTTTTGATGTTATTTCATGTTTTTTCGCGTATGGAGCTATGATTACGTATCTGGATCTGCTTTCGAGATAAATAAAATTAAATTATGAAAACCGAATAAAATGATAACATTTATATAGATACGTAACACATACATAGATACGTAATCAAAGCTCCATTCGCGAAAAAACATGAAATAACATAAAAAAATGGCGTTTTGGGCCAGAAATTGCCAATTTAGACAGTTTTGGAGCGGTGTTTGAGTTCCAAAATGGCCCATCGGTACTCTCTTAACACCCACATAGAGGTAAGAACCAGTTGCAGGTTGTTTGTAGCCAAAAAACGTCAAAAAAGGCGTTTTTTATGAAAAAACATTAAAAAATCAGTTTTTTTTATCTCTGATGAATCCCCCTATTAAACTTGGGCAAAAAATGTCATTTCTCTATTATTGGACCACCAAAGGAGCAAAAAATCGCCAAAGTAGCTTCGGGACAAACACTTGCTTTTTTTTTTGTCGAACAGTGTCATAGATCACTACAGAATCAATTTAAAACATTTTTTTACAGCGGAAAGAATTGGGATTGGCTTAACGGTAGCCTGGTTAGATTAATTATAGTTATAAATTTTTCGACTATGAAACCAATGTTAAATTTACATAAATCATATTTTATTTACGTGGTTTTATTTGCAAAAGAAACTAAAAAAATAAAACGGAGACTAATGGCACAATTTGTTCTACACTGTTGAATAACACACAAAACTGCACTGCGGAATGCAGTATGTTGGTCACCCTATTTAATAGTAATAGTACCAGCCCCTTTGCTTTCATCTGCGTAATGCGTCTCAAGAGATGATATATATGAAATTACCAATGGACGTTAGAGAAATTACGAAAAATTATAAATTTAAAAAAGTACTCGATAAAAATAGTAACCTACAGCAAACGTTAACAACCTAAAGCAATCTTTGTTTCCTTTAAAAGGGAAAAAATAATGCAGCTTAAAAGTGGCCAGAATAAATTATTTGAAACATATTTAAGAAATTTAGCATATTCTATAATATCTCTACATACTACTACATGCAACACAACAATATTAATTTTAGCAGAAGTGTCTCAATATTCCATTCAGTTACTCGAACATTAAATGAAAAAAATGCGAAATAAAATGAATGAATAATATTGATTTTATTAAAACTCAATTCATACTGATAATTTGGAAACACTACAGAGTTTAAAACTTTCCAAGATTAACAAGAATAATATCGAGAAGTACAAATATGATTGAAAACACTTGAAGATTTTGTTAGAAAACTTACTTGGTCCACTTCTTTTGGCTATCTCTAATTTTGTATGACTAATGCCTCGACATTCAAATTTCCTCATGCTCTCTCTGAACACGATGTCAACATCTGTCAATGTGGGGTCCACTACAAGCATACCTTTGCAGCCACCGTACCGTATTTGAAAAGCACTGCACTCTCTAGGCTGTCGAAAAGTATTTCGCACCTAGTGAAACAAAAAAAAAGATACTTATGCCTATGATTTAAAAGTCTAACTAGTTGGGTAGTGCTAACAAAAGATAATTGGTAATGCTTAAAAAAAAACAGAATAATTTGCACACGTTTAAATGCTAAAACCGGAATACGAGAACTGTTCCTATGGAAATGAACTGAATAACTGAATTAATAGAATTTTTGCTGATCTAGGCAGTTAATTTTTTTTTAAATATATAAATACATTTTCATCATACGATCACGAAACGTAATTCATTATTACTAGTTGACACCATGAACATTTCGATGGAAGAGCAGTTATTATAAATAATCCGAGATTAAATGGATTGCTAGAGTAAATTTTTGCGTAACTATTTGCATTTCACATGACAAAGCAAGATTATTACCAAATGATTAAAAAATTATAGTTATTAAATACATTTCGAGTTAATGCCCAAAGATAAGTTTAGCATTCAGCTTTTTTCTTTTACAGCACGTTTTACCCGTATACCTATATTATTAACCTAATCATTTTTAGAATTAAGTGTGCATTTGCATCGCAATAAATTTTATACTAAAAGTAACTAATATTTAAGGGATTGTTTAAAAATGATTTGAGGGTAAAATTAATCCTTAACAGTAACAGCATCTTACCTTGGCGGCCAAATCCATGGAAATTTTACCAATTCCATCAGAAAACACATAAGACCTATTTTCGATATCCCTTTCAAATCTAACATGCAGGTTATCCATCGGTACATGTATGGTGTCTTCAGTTTGAGAAAAACACTGTCCAATCCTAGACAAACATTTGGGTATATTCATTTCGGTTCTTGGATCTATTTCAGTCCATCTTCGAATGTCAGCTGCAGTTCTGCCTTGGGAATCTTCAGCATACATCGATACGCCATGTTCCCGAAGCTGAGAACTTGACCAAGCAAGCATTTCATAACGCCTCCTCCCGACGGTCAATCCAGAATTCATATGTTTGGTAACTGCCTCGTCAAATATATCAGTAGAATTCTTTCTGATATTTAAGGTCAATAAATCGTCATCGCGAAAGGTCACGCGTAGAAAGTATTCAGAATCAAAATTTCTTAAGATACGATTTTCGCACATCAGATCTGGTGGCCACAGTAACACCCTCGTCGGAGTCAATGTAGCTCTGCGAATCAAACGACATTTCCTTGGTATGCTGTACTCCTTAAAGTCGTCACTCGCACGATGGGTAGTGTTAGAAGCAAATAGCAAGTCAATGACACTCCAATAGTTGACCAGTCTACCGGAGTCGACAACAAATAGCAAAGTTGTCAAAACTTCTTCTAGACAATCTCCATTTTCGCGAGAATAACGTAAGAGTTTTTCGCAGGATAGCCTCAGATCATCAGACTGTTCAAGAATAGTATATGTTCTTTCCGTTAAGGCTGTCCACATGTACGCACAACCAAAATGCTCGAATTCTAAAATTGGTAAGGCAGGGGGTATATCGACAGTGGACGACATTGAAACAAAACAAACCGGTGCTTTGTCACAACGAAACCTAAAACAACTCAGCAGCTCCAAAATGTTTTCCACTCGGAGAAAGTTTAATTTTAGTATGTTCGACTTCCCAATTATTTTTATATCATCACCTTCATATAAAGTACGCCAAATATTTACCCGCTTACGGCCAAATAGATTATCTTCCGTGAAATTTTTTTGATAAAACAATGGAGTATACAAAAGATCTAAATACATTTCAAATTTCGTTCCGTCTAATGACACAAAAATATTTCTTATGTGGCTGTATTTTATTGTAAAGTACTTTGTGTCACGTTCATATTTTAAAACTGTTCTATGAACATGGACTGAAGTTATTACTTCAATCTCTTTCATATCATGCCAAAAGTTTACTATCAGATTTCTCGGGTTATGAGGGACACTGGAATATTCCACGAAATGTCCCAATCTCGGTTGAATACCAAATGATACACTTTGTAGCTTAATATCTTCATGACTATTCATTCTCTTACGGAAGAAACATTCATTTACACAAAATTGCAAGATGGGGCGCGCACCAATAATTTCCTTCGTAATTTGACACCATTTAAGACTGAACTCTTTGTACACAAATGCTTTCTTTTTGTTTGAGATAATTGTTTGATCTTCGGCTAACACTTCGAATACGCATTCCAAAATTTCGGGACGGAGTGGCCCATTAGTTCTTTCGAGTTCGACTCGATGCATTGAGTGTACATACAACCCGCATTGTTCAACATAGTTTTGGAGAATTTCCGTATTGGGGTTTTCATCTTGATGAGGAATGATAAGAATTCTGAATTGGAGATGCGTCATTATGAATGAAAATCACCTAAAATAATATATTATTAAAAATATTAATTTTTTATGCAAACAGAATAACGAACCGACTTCATAATATAACTGACATAAAAGCAATAAAAGTATGTGGCATTTTCACATAAATATTATAGAAATCTCATTCAGGAAGCCCTATCCCTTGATTGTCAAAGATTAAAAACATGAATCACAAAAATATTTATTATTTTTTACAGCTAACATTATTTTGATGAAAAATAAACCCATGTAAAGCAGATACTATATTGTTAAAAAAAATCTTAATTAACATTATGGTATAATTAAATCCCACAGTATCAAAATTAAAATATAATTCAGGTAAAATCTTAGTTAGTAAGCGAATGATATAAAAAAAAAATGACAACTTTTCATTTAACAATAAAAATTAATTTTAAACACTGCAAAAGGGAACCTGGGGTGCCTTGGCCATGTTTTTAGAATTTTTTATGGCAATTTTTTTTAAAATAAACAATTCATACGATAGCACATATTCGAGGAAATTTTATGGGCAACAAGGACATAACAGTGTAATATAAATAATGTCATTTTTCTTTTCTGAATTTGTTGGTTTTTAAAACATAGACATCTGGGGCTTGGTCCATACAAAAATTCATAATTTTAAAGTGCACAATAATAAATGCTTAAAATTATTTTTAAAAGCATTAAGTGTAAAAAAAATATATATAATTAGACACTCCGTAATCATTTTAAAATCATGTCCACCAGAGACATTTTTTCCAATATATTTTAACAGTACTTCACAAACTGGAAAGCCCAAGTCAAAGCGCACTTTCAAAGCTTCTAGTTTGCCCCCCCCCTCCCCCCCCCATCCCCATAGAGTAAAAAAAATCTGATAATTCATTTTGAATTAATTACTTAGTTTTTGCAGAAGACGATTGATATTAAGTCATAACTGAAAAGTCAGTTTTAGTTGAGGTTTTCCTTTTCTCCTGAACAAGCACAGATATTGATAATCAATCTATTATTTTCATTAAGTTATTACCATACGTTTTTATTAACTGTTACATTATTTACATACTACAACATTATTTCTAGATTTTCATAACTAGTACAGACAGACGGACAAAAAGTATGAAAGTTGGGTGTCTGAGGTTGTACCTTTTTTTCTAATAAAAAAGAATTTAGATCGGTTTGATACTGCTTTTGATACTGATCGGTTTGATACTGAACTGATTTTGGAAGGGGGGTACGGATAGACGGACGGACATCGACCGCATGGCAATACCTACTTTTTTTTTAATTCTTCGAATTAAAAAAAAGAAAAGTAGGCTAATTAAGCCTCTTCTTTTAAAATAAAAAAAATAGAATGATTTATCCTCTTTCTAAATAAATGGGCATGATTCAACACTTTGTCAAAGAAAACAAAAACAACCAATGAAATTGCACTTCGGAGCGCGTAAGTTTTAAAAAAAACCAATGAGCTTCAACACTATGTCAAAGAAAACAAAACAACAAATGAAATCGCAGTATGGAGAGCGTACCTTAAGATATATACAATTACCATACATTATACAAACAAACAACGAATCGTATTGTGAAATATAGTATGACATAATTTTAAGCTGTTTATGTTACCCAAAGTAATTGTCCTTTTTTTTTAAAAAAACAAACTAAAGTTTCTAGTGTATTTATAGATTGAGAGGCAATGGTGATTAAACTCTTTTTAAAAATGGACTTAGTAATCTTTTTAAATAAGTATTAAATTATGCAGTTATTATAATGGTTGAAGTTTTTCCGAATTCAATTTTTTTCTGAGCTTTGCAATGTCTTCTAATTTCGATGCTCTGAATTTTTTGACGCATCAGACTTGTCTGAAGCGTTTATAGTTAAGGCTTTGAAAATCGATGGCATACAGACCATCGAGTTATAAAGAGAAGACAGACGAACAAAACCATTACTGTTAGTTATTTGGCTTTCTTGAGAGAGAACTTAAGGTTCTTCAAATAGCACTTGAGTAAAACTTTAAAGCATTTTAAAAAATGGAATTCATCGATGTTTTCTATTAAAAATTTTAAAAAATGTATTTAAATCGGTCTTGGCTCTTCTTCCAATAACAAAGGCGAAAAGTTATCTTACTATTATTAACTTATTTTATATTAAATTATTTGTTTTAAATGGAATTTTATTGATCTGTTTATACTGTTCCGCATTGGGTAAAAACAAAACTTCCAAAACTTAAAGACGAACAACATTCAACAAACCCGTTTTGGACAATTTTGAGCCATCATAGCTTTTAATTTATGCACGAATAGTAACTTAAAAAAATATAACATAATCGTCACATTAATGAATATTACTTAGACTGCAAAATAAATTACTTACAGTGACAAAACAAATACAAAGTTAACAGTAGGGGAACTCCCTCTTCCTTCATACAACGACTGAAACGGAATGAATGAGTGTAATGTAAATGAACGCGGCGATAAAACACGTGTTCACGTCTAGCGGTCAAGGTCAAATTCTATTGGAAGAACGGCGGCGAATCATAAGTTTAGTTTCAGTTTTAGTTTGAATTTGAGAAAAGGTAAAAAAAAAATCTTATCTTCTTCTGTTTGATCATTTTTTTTATATACATTGATTATACTATCAGAATTCAGAACATTGTTCGTATTTGGACTCGTAAAGATTACAGCAATTTTTATCGCGGATAGTTACCGATTTTAAAGCTCAACTATGCAAACGAACTATGAGATCGTGAGTAACGAACGAATCATATAAACAGTCATATAATCTGTATATAATTATGGGTACTTACTAATTGTAATTACAATATTTCATATTTAAATTTTGAAGAATAACTTTTCCTCCCGTATTTCAACGTACATATATTCTGTTATAGTATCCAGTTGGTGCTGCCATCTATTAGGGAAATTTGCTACTGATAGTTACAGATAACGACGTTATTTAAACTCAAGCAAAAGATTGTTAAAATTTATACCACATTTTCACTTTCAGGACTTAAAAGAAGTCTCGCATTCAGTTCATAAAATCCTAATGTAACAGCTGTATAATTAAAGATCTTATTTTATATAATTTGAGTTCGAATTTAGTTGGTATTTTAAACTATTATCAATAACGTAAAGGTTCTGTACCCTGTACCTTTTTATACAGATTCGCAAATGTTTGAAGTTTTTAAATGACAAACACTTAAAAAGTTCTCATTCCAAAACGCTTAAGAAAAATAAGTGCCCAACAAAAACTGTAAATTTATATTATTAAGGCAGATTCCAATTCATTTAACAAGAAATACTTAAAGGTCATTTAAACATCACATTCACGGTAAAACGAAAACAAAAAATTTGGGAATTTAGGCTAAACTTGCAAAGTTCACATTTGGGTTATACTTTGTACAGCATTGTAGTAGCTGTGTGTTTAGTAACCAAACTAGAAATGATCCTAAATTTTACTTTTGTGTGTGGAAGAAACCAGTTTTAGATGAGTAAATCGGAGATGAACAAAAAGTTAAGGAGCTTGTATATAAACTTGTATCTTTTTAAGGCAATTTTTGGGAGTAAGGTTACTAAATAAGTGACTGTGTTAATTCGTTACAATTCACCAAAAATTATTATATAGTTAAGTTACCAATATATACTAAGGATTTAGTTTCCTTGTAGGCGATAAAAGTTGTAATATAGTAAATATATTATTTGACTTAATTGTAACTCCGATTTTGAATGCAAATAAATATTCATTTATCAAAAATTTAACTGTCTTTACTTGTATTTAGTTTTTTTTAAAAAAGTTATTAAAATTGTTAAGTGTTTTATTTGTTGATAAACCAACCGTACGAAATAATTGACTCAAAATACTTTATTCTCATACAAATACGAATTTTATTATTATTTTGTCAAAAACATACACTTCAGTAAAAATATTAATTTTTATGTACCGCTTAGACATTAATGTACCAAAAACACCAATGTCGAAGAGGTTACTTGAACATACAAACAAGGTATAAATATATTTTAAAAGACCACATAGTAAATTTGTTTTAATATACAGCATCGATTTCGTGACCGTGGTGAAAAAAGTTAAATCTCAAAAGAGAATTTTGTTGTGGTTTCAAATAACAGCCATTTTGGGTCAAGAAACAAAACAAAAACAGAAAAAACGTTATTGCACATGGAACAACGTTGCTGTTTAACTTGCATTGGCTTTTCATGTCTACATCATGCTAGAGCAAGTTGAAACAAAGTGGCTAACGTGTGGAAAGGAACGAGATTTGAGCATATATCTTCCTATTCGATAATCACGAATTAATTTTTTATCCGTCTTTTCTATCTCATTTCTTCAAAGTAGTCACAGATCAATTATATTTTGAGATTTTCAATTTTTTGCAGCAAGGATCACAATTTTAATTTGATAAAATTTAATACAATTACAAGGCATTCAGTTTTTTTAAAACCGCAAGCTCTCAGAAGTAAAGGTACCTCTTAGGTCAAAACTTACAAAGTTACAACAATGTGACCCACCTTAAATTTTCTTGCAAGAAAGAAAAAAATGTTTTGCCGATAAAATTTATTATTTCATATCAAAGTAGAAAAAAATTGGTCAATTTCAAGAGTTACTTAACTTAATATTCAAATATTTTTTAATTTTTATCCAGAAATTATCTGGGGCCAAGTATTTAAATTAGTAGCTTAGTTAAGGTAAAAAGACGCCTATAAATTGCAAATTAAATTGCGATTTTTTTCTAAATAAATGTAACAACTGTGTGGGGAGATTAAATCTAAAACTTTTCTACACATATTCAACTTGATATAAATCATTTCAATAACATTTCCAATAAATGTACTGATTAAAATTCTTTAACAGTATTATATAATCCATACTTTATCTCAACAAAACTAATCAATGTAATTTGCATGATATTTCTTTGTGGGTATAAAGTTGCAAACAGTTCTAAGTAGTTATTTATTCAGAAAATGATAATTAAGTACCTTTTTTGTGAAAAAAAGTGGTTAAGTCACGAATAGCTAAATATTTTTTTTTTGAAACAATATATATTTTTTTAATTAAAAAGCTTGATTTATAAAAATTAAAACTTTTGAATAATAATAATACATTTTTAAGAATAAAATTTATGTTAAAAACATATCTAACCACCTTAATTGCAAAACTATTTTAGTTATAATGTCAACGAAAAAATTGCTATACGTTATTGTTTCAACAAAAATGAAATGGGCTTCAATTTAATAAATAAAGATTCAATATAAACATAAGTAGCATTATATTTCAAGATAGCATGTGACACAAAACATTTTTCAAGCTAATTGAGATTTTTTTCAGCATCTTTTATATTTATTTAACTTTGTGGTCTTCCAAATAAATTTTTCTCGAATTGGAGTTCTTGTTGGTTGCAGTAAAAAATTCCATTCAAAAAATGTTCTTGTATAAAAGCAGGCAGTTCATGTCAAAATAATGGAGAAATTGACTGTATACTTTCAATTACGATTGGCATCTTGGTTGAGTCCTTCTTTTAGCCTTATCTTTCGTCGCTAAAACGCAAGCATTCTTATCAGATAAGAAGTTTCAATTTTATCTTAGCATTTGCCTATTGATCAACAATAGGTTCAAATGTCTCTATTCTTGTGCCCCACCTAATTCCATGAAATGCGTCAGATTTACGTATTCTTTGACCGGGAATTCATTCTTACAGTGGATAGGTGAGAATTCTTTTAATATGGCTGCCATTGTTGCTTGAGATCCATGTGAACATTGTGTTTGAAAGGGGTAACACACCAATAAAAAATGAAGGTCAAATCTATTTATGATTTTCAATTGGAGAACGTCCATTTTCTGAAAAAAAAAAGAAAGATAACTAATATAATCTATAAAGCATAACAATTAAGTTGCAGAACTATTATTACTATATAAAATGTATAATAAACAAATTAAAGGTCAAATGTGGTATATTTTAGTTCTGAGTTGGGTTGTTAAAAAAAGTTTCTGAGTGAAAAAAGTACCAAAATACACTATTCTGTACTAATCTAACTAAAATTACTCTATACAGCTGTTATATTTTCAAATATATACAAGATTTCCATTGCGCAGAAATTAATCGCGTCAAAATAATCTTAAAATAATTTTTCATTATTCTCCTTTAAGTATATTAAAATTTATAATAATTCAAATGCAACTTACTTTTACCATTTATAATAATAATGTTCTACACGCAGGCTATTAGATGAAATATTGTAAATTTTATTAGCGTGTGTGCGCAACTAATATAAATTAAAGTTCGGGAATTTTAGGATGCCCTATATTTTCGCAACAATTGAAAAAACTGTCTGCTGATAACTGAACATCTGATAATTAGAACTCAAATTTAAATATCTTGAAAATCTAAACACCTTAACTACTCACTGTAAAGGGCAGAAAGTAGGACAACTGTCTACATCTGTGATCAAATGATCTGGTCAAATGATGTATTTAAAACTTGTGTGTTTAGATAGAGATTAACAATACATTGTTTTGTTTAAAAAAATTCATGTTAAGTTCCATAACAACAAAAAATAAAGTTAAATACAGAATATTTAATTATTTTTTAAGATTTAAAATGGTAAGGATCAGCTGCAGATGACGATATCTATTTTAAAATTCATCAATAAATAACTAAAGGACATGGTGATAATTGGTGAAGGCATTCTCTTAAATTTTTTGACGTTTTTTTCTTAAATGCTCAAATAATGCTTTATTGTAATCCAATATTTTCATATCAACAATGATTTCAAATGACCAACCTGACCTACACCTCCCCTACCCCTTAAGATGCTGGTAAAATAAAATTTTATTTTTCGAATTCGGAGTTTCTGCACGTTACATTTCGAAATAAAAAAGATTGGTCTTAACATTTAAAATAACTGTTTTTTTTAAACAAATTTCAACTTTAATGTTTTTCAATTACCTGATAATATCTGCCAGACATATAAAAATACTCTTCTATCCGAAGTACAGCACAGCTGCTCGTTCAAGTATCAAAATTTGTTATAAAAAGTTTTTAACCATTAAACAGGTCAGAAAGGAGTTGTAGTTTGCTGAGGAACCTGCAAAACCAATTTAAATATTATTCAATTATTCACTTAAAAAATGTAATTACAATTTTTTACTATTAATTATAAATTTTGATGTTTATGATAAACTGCTAGTTTATAATAAACTTTAACACCCGTCCTTTGTACGGGATATAAAAATGTAGAGCTTACTTTGCAGTCAAGTACATGTATAAAAGTTAAAACATTAGTATTTATCATAAAACCTATATGTTTTTACACGTAACATTCTTTCTATTTATTTTATAGTGGTTAATTGATATTAACAAATAAATAAAATGAACTTTGTTCAAAAAATTTCAAATTCTCGAATTATTAGAAACTCTTAAATTTTTAAACTTGCTATGTATCAGCTAAAGTGTTTAAAACAAATAACCTTTTGCAAAATCATGTCGCAGAAAGTTCGTTTTTTTTAAAGAATGAAATAAACATTTTAAATCTCAAAATTTTCCGTAGTAATTAATGTTTAATTTCTTTGCTACATTGAAGAATAAAGTGGCAATTTTTGAGCAAAACTTGTCATATAATGGAGCATTAATTTAAATGCATCTTTTAAAAAATAAATTTTATGAGCTTACAAAATTCATAGAAAACATATTTAGCTTTTATTGTATTTCTGTCAAGTTAGTCTGCGTTCCGAAATACAGTTTAATTGGGTTGTTTCAGATGACGTAAGTTTTTATTCTTGATTCCGGGATTTCATTGATTGTTTCGGATTCACTCTTAATGCGCAGTAAAGAAACGCGGATATTCAGTATTTAGGAAAATTTATATTTAACGAATATTTTATTTTTAGCATTTTTAGTATTTATATAAATCTGTTCTACAGAATACAATACAATAAATTACACAAAGTAAAAAGAAAAGCAAAAACAAAAAAGGGCGAAACGAACAATAGGCGTTAAAATATATTGAATGAAATCGCTATAAAAACATCTAAAAATGTTTAGCACTTCGATTATTTTTACAACTATAAAATTTAAATAATTAAATTGAATGTTCACTAAAACAAAATATAATAAATCTCAAAATAAAACAATGACTGCATCCTTACACATGTACCCAATGGAAAAAGTTTTAATTTTAGAAATTTGCTCAATGCAAACATATTGTTCATTGTTTTTTAAATTTATTTGTTTTAAAAATGCTGCTGCATAAAAAAAAATAACTATCGTAAGTATTGAGCGAAATAAAAAAAACTAATTAAGTTTAAGACCTGCATTCTTGTTCATCAATTATTAATTAAATAAATTTCAGACAAATTTACTTTGATGATAAAGTTACAGAACATGATTAAGTTACTGATACATAACATGGCTGTGGTTCTAAATTTCGACGATCGTCGCTAATAGCCCTTGTGTAGCTATATTGCTATATATGCTATATATCAAACAAACCTAACTAAATATGCCATGATTTTACTCATGATGATATATTTTTTCTGTTTAAGTACCAATACAGGCTTTGGCCCATTAACGAGTTACTGCATCGAGGAGTTTAGTTTTTACCAATACAATTTCAAAAATATCAAAATAACAAATATTCATTTTAGCGCGTACTAAACATAAATGAACAAACAGTTTCGAATTCAACTGCGAACAATATTACTCATTGTCACTTTACATACTTTACTGCAAGTAATCTTATTCTTCCGGCATGTATGCAAGATATTTGCATAGGCTTACATATTACATGCATAGATGCATCTAACAAAATTCCTATTTCCTATAAAACTACCAAATATCTGGGTACGGAAAAATAGCCAAAGCGAACAAACAAATTTTACATTTGTGTGAATTCTTATGCATTGATACACGGCTCGAAAATTTCTTCCGCTCGGAATACTACATACAAACGGAACAAACAGACTTCACTGCAAGGGGAAAGTATTGGCTTTGTAACTTTGCTGAAAGTCCAAGAGAAGTCATTTTGAATTTGTTCACCGCTCTTTTTCTATGCTTCAGAATCGTATTTTGAATTTGTGTTGGATTCCCTTTGCTTCTCTTATGCAAGGAGCAAAACCCTTTACTTTTTCGGTTTTATTCAATAAGTCAAGTAAAAGTTTTTATGTTTGATATATTTTTTTTATTATTTGGAAGTTTAATTGAGAACAAGTTATTAAATATTCATTTTGAAATATTATTTATTCGTTGAATTTTGTGTGTTAAGTTTGCGTCAAAATTTTTTAAATTCTTCAACTGAAAAACTGTTTTAATCTCTTGTATTCCTCAGTGTGATACATTTGTATTGTCATCTTTTTCGGAAAAACGATAGCTTCTCTTAAATGCATTGAAAAGATTATTTGACACAGCCTATGTTTTGTCATCCAGTTATTTGATTTGATTTCGTATCTAAAAATGATTAATAATCTTGATTTAGGTTAAGCTGCTTTAAAGTGGTTGATTATTTTATCATTTTCTGAGTTAACTTTCCTGTCAAGAAAACTTTAAAAATGTAGAAAAAGAATGTAATTATTAAATTGTAAAACGTATTCAAATTAGTAAGAATATGTGCCTTTTATTTAGGTTTAATACATTTTACAACTCATTAAATTCCTTTTCTCAATTCCCCCCCTTTTTTTAGATAAAAATGTTATTTTGATTTTTGAATTTGTGAAATTGATAAGCATTTTCAATTATCAACCACATCGCTAAGGACTGCTTCCAATATGCCTACGCTGTAGAGCCAAAATTTAATATGTTATATGGATTTTTGTTATTTGCATTTGTCCTCTACTTTTCCATTTTCAAGATAGAAAAGCTTATTTAAAAAATTCGCCGCTACGGCGAATTTTCTACACAAAGAGCTAAAAAGAAGTTTTTTGTGTAGAGAGAATAGTCACTTTAATACATATACCTTACCTTTACTGCAAGACTGTCATCATTCTAAATTTTTTTTTATTCTGACTTGCAGCAAGGCCGTCACTTGCAATATCCTAAATTGCCGCCACTTATTCTTCCTGTATCTTAAAAACTTTTGCTCAGTGAACAAAAATGAAAAACAATTGTCTTTCATAACTTTCAAAGCAGCATTTTTGAATTTATGAACATATTTTAATTAATATAAGGGACATATCAAACAATGAACCAGGAAAATGACGTTTTTCCTTTTTTTAAATCTTCTTTCGGGTACTTGTTTTTATTAATCGACAGCCAAAAAAAGTTTTACACGAATCATTTTTTCATACGCAGTAACAAATTGAGATGATGAGACTCTTAGAATTCTAAAACTCATTTGACCCCATTACGGATGATGGGCAGGAAAGTTTGTCAATGCAAACTAAACTTAGTTTAAGTTTATTTAAATAAACAAAATATAAGACTAGAAAAGACAAATTAATTTTCTAGGAAACATTAAGTTACACAAATTCGGTGAATAGCTTATTACTAACATTCACACATGAGTCCGGTAATAGATTAAGGACTTCTCTACTCACCATACTTCTGTGGGTTGCCTCGTCTTCCATGGAAGCTGACGAGGGGGGTTTGCCGTTCTCCTCGTCGTACCACTGATGTGCGTGGTGCACGATGGGAGAAAGGGGAATCCTCGTCAGGTCGTCTTTTTTGTAGTCGAGGTCGGCCAGGCTCACCTCGATCTCGCACTTTTCCTGGCAACGTTTCTGTGAACAGAAGTGGCGTAAGCGCATTTTAAGTACATTTATAGTACATGGAAATAAACTGCCGCGGACAGGTAAACTGCAGTACAAATGACTTGGG
Source organism: Hylyphantes graminicola (assembly GCA_023701765.1). Lineage (NCBI taxonomy): Eukaryota > Metazoa > Arthropoda > Arachnida > Araneae > Linyphiidae > Hylyphantes > Hylyphantes graminicola. Next base: position 32,300,759 of record CM043113.1, read on the forward strand.
TCATTGTTGCAAGCATGCAATTACCCTAACCTATAAGAACACGTATGTGAAAAAGTCTAATTGTTTCAGAGGTAAAGTGGCTTAATTTATTGTTGTGGTTAGTGCGATTTACCCGCCCACGGCAGTAAACAAGTCGATTTGATATAAAAAACAAAATTAAACTAGTGTTAATAAACACAAATACAGTTTTAAAAAAGACAGTTTATAACTAGTTTAAGACTTAAACAAGATAAAACCACAGCAAAAATAAACTGAGACTTTTAGATTTCGAGAAACTAATTTATTTTAACTGTTTTTAAATTTAAAGTTTTAATTCTGTTCTGCTTCTTCTTACTGTATTAAGTTGAATCACGTCAACTTAAACTTTAGCTTAACGTAAAATGTCTGTCATGATGAACTGATGGCGCTGAAATAATGCTGAATAATTTGCTTAATGTGAATCTCTTGACTGATAAAACCCGCTTAGAATTTTAAAAAAAATGTGTAGTAGCTTTTTATAGTGAATCTATATCAATTTTGTTGAAATAGATGAACATTTGAAAAAGTAACAAATTTGTAATACTCTTCGCTCATTATTTGCATTTCATACACTGTTTTCAATTATAAATCATCCTCTTGATGTTTTACGTGAAATTGTCTAAAACACGATCGTCAAGAATACGTTACTTGTTCAACTGTAACAGACTATATATTACAGTTCCACTTGATGCCCATCTTTAAAACTTAATTATAGACTCGTAAGTATTTTATAAATTGTACGTTTATTTCAAATTTAAAAAAATGAAAAATTGAATTTATATAACTAAGTTATGACATATTTTTTTTTTTTCATTTCAAAGAATCATTTCTAATGCATGCTTAAAATACATAACTTTTGTTTCAAAAATTATTACCATAAGAAAATAATGGATAATATATTTATTGAAATTCTCCGCAATAAATATCATTTTGCACACTTACACCACTTAAAAATCCTTATAAATACATGTATGCGAAAGTAAACTGTGTTTGTAAATTAAATATTCCACTTTGATTTTTTTAATAGTCCAGCTAAGAAATAAAAATAAAATTATTTTACATTAAATTAGACTTTATTGCAGTAGAATTTCTCTATTACACAAAATTTAATATATGCTGTGGGTTAAAAAGAAATGTATACTTTTAAACTCCAAGATCTTTTCAGAGCAACTACGCAGTTTCTATAATTTTTGCTGCATTTAGCGCTGTCTGGGGACTGCCCATCTTTTATCATGGCACTTTCTAAGCTGGAACTGTCACACACTGAAACAAAATGTAGCGTTAGAATGGAAAATGCAGCCGTATTTAAAATCTACTGCAATTGAAGTATTATATTATTTTTTTTTATTTATAAATGACAAAAAAAAACTGATGAAAAACGTTTGTTGAATTTTCTAGTTATTTTAATTAGAGTGAAAATATTGATATTTACTTAGAAAACAGCATACTTTATTTTTCGTGTTTAACCCTTAAAATTTCAAATCTTTTTTTGTTATCAGTTGTTATTTAAAAATGAATTATTCTTTAAAAAAAGTATGTATAACGCTTGTACGCAATTGAGGAAATCAATTTATTTTTAAATATGCATCGAAACTAATATATTTTTAGTATTTTATGTGATCTGCTTTATGTTAGTGGAAATTACTACAAAAATAGTAATCCAATTTTTCAGCAGATAAAAATAACAATATGATATAAGATAAAATAAAATATTATTATAAATATCAATAAATATTTTAAGTTTTCTTGATTGCCATTTGTGGGTTAGGACAAGAAAGCTGTTTTTAATTAGATAGTAAGAAAATTCTATGATTGATGGTTTTACCATTATTTGGCGGTACAACGTCTGGACATGCTATTGTATTTTCTGTCAAGTCTTCAGTGGACTTCTTGAATGATTTGTTGATTCTAAAAATATAGAATTTCTGTACAAATACTTTTTTTTACTCTAAAACTTTTAATGAAAACTTGCATTTGATTTTAAAACAGTTTCCAAATGTTGTATTACAATATTTAACTACGTGAGATTTGGCGTGATAATATAGAATTGACTTTATAAGTACTGTAGGGGAGAGTGTTGTACCTTGGGACGCTTGTACCTTGGGACACTGACAATTTCTTAGAATCTATTGGCAATATTCATACATTGTTTATTTCTAATAGTAGCCTTAACCAACATACATCAAAATAAAATTTAACACTTGCATCATTGAATTGATGAATTGGTGACAAAAAATAATATTTCATTACCCCAAAGTAAATATTTTTCTCATTCTAATATAATTTTTTACCTTTGTACTTTTACAAAACGTCAACTGCATTTTATTTTCTTCATAAAAGAGAATATTTTAAAATATTTTGATTCTGAGAAAATAATGATAATGCATTTAGATTGGCCACTTTCTTGCTTTTATTTAAACCATGTTGTGTGTTGTACCATGTAGTGAGTTGGACAGTAAAGCATATTGTATCATCATATAATGTTAAATAATTTGGACTTGCAATTTTGCTGTATAATTTAAACTATTCTTGAATTATGAAGTTTTATTTGTGTATTTCCTTGAAAAAACAATAAAGTTTGTTTCCTGACACAAATTAGTTCAAGTGTATGACTATTGACTGAATTATAAAGTATGTCCCAAGGTACAACATCATATTGTACCTTGGGACAGTTTATCCTCTCTACTTTAAATGAGTGGCAATTTTTTTTAATTTCAAGCTGCCAGAATTTAAAAAATTATATTATAGAGGAATATATTGGTGTGTTGAAATGCTGCTTTTAAATTATTATTTTGACTATAATTATCGAAGAAAAAATTAAAATGTAAAAATTGTCCCAAGGTACAACACTCTCGCCTACACATATTTTTTACAAATCTTTTAATGAAAACTTACATGTGATTTATTACATTTTTCAAATATTACATAAATCACTATTTAACTACGTGTCATTTGGTATAAAGGTATTGAATAAAAGTTTACCTTTAAAAGTAAATTTACCTTTACTTTTACCTTAACCTTACATTTTAAAGTAAAATTTAACATTCATTTAATACAACTAAAATAATATGTATAATGTAATATAAGCTTTATTATATTTACTTTATTTTCTCTTCCTCAATGGAGGTTGGTGCTAAAAAGTAAAAAGTATTTTGAACATTCCGAGTAAAAAAAATAGAAAAATAATTAATAGTTTTCGAAAAATAATTTATTCAAAAATTAAATTTCCATATTAAAACACGAATATCAAAATTTAATAATAATTTGAACATAAAGTTAAATTTTTTTTTAATTTTAATACAAAAATATGTCTGCATATTTTCAATATTTAACAATTTATTAAATTTCACATTACCTCAACAAAACAACCTTGAATAACAAAAAGTTTATAGGTATGTTTAGGACAAAAATCTTTAAAAGTATTTTTAATTTTAAATTGCAACTACATAAAAAGTCGAAGTAATTACACATTTTTTCTAATAAGCTCTTATAATAAATAATTTTAAATATTACTAGCGAATATAAAGACATTTGCATTTGACAGATAAAAATAATGGCAATCTATCTTTTCATTCAGAAAATATCTGCATTGTTTTCCAAATACAGATTTTTTTTACTTGGTTAGGAACACTAAAACGCCAAAAGACTTTTCGACTTGGTTATTATCAAATATCAATAGTTTTCTCACCAATGTTCTTTTAAAAGTTACGGCACATTTTTATCGGATTTCGATAGAGTTGCCAAATCTAGGCTGTATATAGTTAATCTCTTTAAAAGAGCCATCCTAAAATCTATATCATTGTCATCATCCTTTTGTTTCACTTCAAAGGTGTTAGCAAAATTGAGGAAATAGATTTGAATACTATTACATAGGTGACGATTATTGTAAATGAAATATTTAAATATTTATTTTAGTTTAAAAATCATATACATCATTTTAGAATATTGCTCAAATTATAAATGTTTAAGCCGCCCCGGTGGCTGAATGGTTAGTGTACTAGCCTTTGGAGCTGCTGGGGTCGGGTTTCGAATCCCGGCCAGGCATGGATGTGTGTGACAGTCAATAAATTTTGTTTTTTGTCTATGTGTTATTCATTTCTTTGTGACTGTAAAATTCTTTCTGTGTCTGTCCCACTTGACGAAAGCTTATAAGCGGTTCTCTGAACAAGTACACAAGCTGGAATATATATATATCATACCATACCATACCATAAATGTTTAATAAAATTTTGTTAAGGGAATATATTTCTATTTTTTTACCTTATACTAGATTATCTTACATTGATCCATAGACCGTTTGGAATTTTTTTTCTTCTATCTACTTTTTCATTTTCGTAAGTAATAACTATTAACTTAGTTATATATACATCAATATTTGGATGTCTTGTATTAAAACAAATATTTATGAAGAGCAGTGCACTTAAAAATATTCAAGAAATCATTAAAAATTACACGAAAATCCATAAAAAGACATTGTTGATCTGATTTCACAAAAATTTCAAACTTGAAGTGGAAGAAAATGCAATTCCACTTATTGATTTATACGATATTATAATCAAAAATGATTGTAAAATTGCCGATGATCTATTTTATGCTATGCAGTACAATATGCTTGTTCAAATCTCTGAAGACATGCCCCATAATCACTAAAAAATTGCTGGCCTTTATTACCTCACACAATTTTAGACATTCAATATCCAGGCCATTCATCTTTAGCCGTCACTTAAAAGTAATTGAAAAATGCCTATATCAAGCCAAGATCGGAGTAAAGGGAGTTTGAAAGAAATGTATGAGATATATTTTGTTGCAGGAAAAATTGATTTGTTTAAAGTGAGATTTTGGTAATCATGTTCTGTCAAATAAAGTCTGCTAAAACATGCATGTCAAAAGTAGTCTTATGTAGGGATAACTTTAACTAAAATAAGTCATTTCGATTTGAGATATGAAAAAGGTTTACTGATCGAAAGAAAAAGTTCGGGGTTTTGAGACAAAATTATTACATATTTTGACATATATTATAAAAGACTATTGTCGAAGACAGGATGGAATTTTTAAAAGACGCAACAAAACTAATAACACATTATCGATTGCAACGTTTCTGGCTGCTTATTTGTTAATGTATCCACGGCACAAATGTTTTTACATAGTGACATCACTCACTCATTTTTCTTCGCTTTCGTTTTAGAAATATTTTTACAGTTACGCCAAGTGTAAAGTGGTAGTATTCTCAAAATATGGGTTACAAAAAATGGTATCTATTTTCATACTTGGGGGTGTTTGAAGAAAAAAATAAGAGCGTCTAATTGGATTTCCATTAAACAAAATCAAATGACATCCATCTCATTACTTTAACCCTTTCAGTCCCAGTGATGCCATTTGGCATCATCACTTTCAATATTTTTTTCAAAATGTTTATGTCCCGTTATGACATCCAAACACACATCATTCGATTCTTCACACTTTGTTCTATTGGACAATATTTTGCATTAATCTCAAAAGAAGTCAGAACTACTATTTTTTTTATTCAGAAAATAGCCAACAAGCGTTTCACCTGATTTTTGATAAGTTCACTTCAGTTCCACATATTTAAAACACAATTTAAACTATTTCGGTAAAAATAATTACTAATTTTTTTTAATAATATGGTCAGATACCTTAAAATATATAACTCGAAGTGTTTTTAGGTAATATATATGTTTTTATTTTGTTGTTTTCCACAGTTAAAAAAATTTGGCATTATTTCAAAAACCATATAAAAAATTAAAATGAATTTTTTTTTCTTATGGAACTCGTATATTAGACCTAAAATAGGCTTATTTTGTGAATATCAGAAGTTTCTGTAGTGTAGTAAATTTTTGGGACTGAAAGGGTTAAGAAAAGCAAACGAGCCCAATCGACCCCAGGTCACTTAACCAAAGTTCCCCAGTGTAAATCCAACGGGAAAAAAAAATTCTAAGCCACATTTCTCCGGCCGCATTAAATATTTTTACAAACAGTTTGTTTTAAATGATAAATTTACAGGTCTCTATAATCTCTCATTTAGGAATTGCTTCGAATATTTTGGGTAAGTTATTTATTTATAATTAAAAAAAATGAACCAATTTCAAAACATGGGATTATCGGGACCTGTAAGTCAGCTACAGTTATCACATTAAGTTCCCGTTTGTAAAAATATTCAATACCAACGGAGAAATGTAACTTATACATTATTTTTCCCCATTGCATTAACACTGAGGCACTTGTGTGGAGAACCTCTGTCCAGCGGGTTCATTCAATACCACTTAGATTAGAAGGCCGAAGAACTAAGCAACACAACGTCACACTAGTACACCAATTTCGATTTGTTGACCGATAACGTCGTACCTTAAGATGACGTTGCATCTTGATTAATTTTATCTTAAAAATTTATTCAAATACAAGATCTAGTCACGAATGATCAATGGTCAAAACCACATAATCGGTCCACTTATATGACGTCAAGCATTTAGTTCGCCAGCCTTCTAATCTAGGTGGTATTGGCTCATTCGCCCTTAAATCGTCATTGCACAAATGTTAACTTTCAAAACCAAATTAGTCTACTACCAGTTACATCCTACTCAAACCAAGATACGGAATAGGCTGATAGGATACCTTTCCTCTGCCTTTTCCTGCGTACTTGAACCAGTGCCAATGCGACTACGCCTATCACCAGGAGAGTACCGAGAGCTGCCAGCAGTACTGCTACCAGAGGACTCAGGCTGTTCATCAATGACGAGTCTGCAACAGAAATCGATAACAGGCATATTCGATGTGATTGCTAATTTAAGCCGCTCTCGATTTAAGCTGATGTTGGACATGGAGTAGATCCATCTCCATCAGGAACAGAGATCTATGATACAATTAGGATATGGTTTGAGTTGCAGTAACAATGTAACGACGATGGGTATAGCTTAAGGCATGGGAGAGCTTATAGTTAGGGTTACTATCAATTTCTATTTACTAGGTTTGTTTAAGCATTCGTATAATAATCACTAGTTTAGCTAAAAAAGGGTATTTATACATCTTATGGTACATTATATATAAAATATATAATGTACCACTACTTTTAAATTTACAAAAGTTTAACCAACATTTATGCTGTCTATTTATTAATTTTCAGAGTACACTCGTACTCTGAAAATTAATAAATAGACAGCATAAATGTTGGTTAAACTTTTGTTAACTAATTATTTTATTAGTGACATTTCATCTAAATAATTAATAGTAGATTCTCTACAATTAAAACTTAAATCGGATGCTTCTTAGATATATTCATACTATTTTACTATGTTAATCTTATAAACTGGATTTTCCAAGTGTTTTGTGTTAATTATACGATTTCAAAAACACCAATAATTATTCTAGTAAAATTCTTTTAAAAATTGACTAATACGTTCAAAAATCGTTTTTGTAAATAACTTAAAAGAAATATTAAATGACTTTTTAAGATTGACGTTTTTAAAAACTATCCACGAAATATGATATTTATGACGAGTTAAAACACTTTAAAAATAACTTTAAATAAGTTTCTGTCATTACCTGGATAACCAATGACTTGGCCTAGACTGCAATTTGACGAGAAATAACTTGAGTAGATGCATAGCCAACACTTTGGGAGTATATATCTGCTTATCTTTATCTTAAGAATCATCTTTTAAAATAAAATTGGCTTTTAAATTTTTAAATTGTGATCAGTTGTTAAGGTCATTCACTGTATAAAAAACTAAAATAGTTGTAGGAAAACAAACTAAGGTTCCCATAAATTCATGGACTCGTTTATGGATCATCTGCAGTTAAAAATGACGCAATTTATAATGCGTCATTACAGTTTTTTACGTTTAATTTTTTAATGTTTTGACAACATTTTTAATTAAGAATGGGAAAAAGAATTCTTACATTAACTTTCATCTAAGAGAAAACAATCAATAAAAATTTCCGGGAAGAATTAATGTTTTTAACTTAACTCTTTCGGGAATTATTCTAGAACTGGATTAATTAATTATCGAATAGAATAACTAATTTTAGCGTCTCTACACAGCTATTTTCTTCTTTGTTTTAACATAGCCTTGTTGTGAGATATTATTTATCATAAACATGAATGATAAATTGGAGAAAATGTATAATTAAGTTTGAATAATAAATTGTGTTATGTGAGAACATAGTTGAATATACATATTTAGGCTGAAATAAATATGCATTTCAGCCTAATATTTAAGGTTTATTAGCATTATTTGCTGTATTATACATCTGTCCGAATTAACTACTAATACATTTAATTATAAGATAATATCTTTAATTAAAAGATGAATTGTAATTAAATTAAAAAAAGCTTTAATTACATTTTCGTTAGCGAATTCAACTTAGTAATAAAATGCGAAACAGTCATTAATTAGATCTATAAATTTGTGGATACATTTATTAGTACATGAAGGAAATGTATCCAGCACAGTTGAATAAATCTCTGCCTTCTTAACTTTATAACGTAAGATGTCAAAGTATATTAATAGTTATTTTCAAAGAATATATAAATTAATGGATGAGTTATTTAATGATACTATAAAATCTGTAATTACAAAATTTAAATTCCGGAATTATCGTAATAAGAAACTACAGTTTTGTCTATATTTTGACGGATATTGACATAATTTATCATTAATTCAATAATTGCAGTTATTTTTCTTAGGGATAGATTCTTTAAAAATATCTTTAACTTTTTATTAATTTAAAAATACAAAACTAAAAAAATTTCCGTAACATTTCCCAAGTAGCATTGTACTATATTTTAAAAACAATCAATAGATAAGTACGTAAACAAATATTTAAAAATAAATCCCACAGTAAATCATTTTATTACATTGAATATTCCTTAGTATCTAGTTTCATATTTTAAACCAAACTAGATTTAGAAAGACGTCTGTCTTCAGTTCAAAGTAATGTAATGTCCTGGATTTGAAGGACTGCTAAAACCAGACAAATATGCTCCGCATTGATGTTGCACATTCATTCAGTCACTGTTCATAGCCTATGATGTCGCTATAAAGCCGTTCTATACTATAAAAATTATAACTTTATAGAAAACACCGATTAAACCTACTAAAAAGATTTTTTCTGTTAATTGTACGACATTTTGAGCATACCAGCTGACAGTTTATTCAGCATATTGCGATGAGTGTATTGCATGATTGTTTAAGTGTCAGTTTTGTAGGTTAAAAACCGTTCAATAACATATGCGTACTGAAGTCAGTTCAAACAAAACCAAATATATTTTATTCCTTATTAGAAACGAGTATTTCAGTACGAGTATAACGAGCAAAACAGCCATCTTGATCATAAAAAAAACCAATAAACTATTCTATCCCACTGTTGATTCAATCCATATGTTCCCTTTGATTATTCATTGGGGTAAATATTGGTTTAGTCTTCTAATATCTGGCTTATCATGATCGTAAGAGCGAAAGAGTACCCTCTGTGTAAACAAGCTGTAGTCTTTGGTTAGATCAAGTTATGTTTGCTCTCATATAGTTTTTGACTTAGAGACATTATTTGGTTCAAAATTTTTGTTGGTGTAGTTATTTGTCCAAAAATGTGAGCTCTCTTTATAGATTTTGGCGTCAAAACCGCAAATTGGTCCCATGTTGACGTCTACAAAGGTTAAAATGGAGAAATATATTTACTTCGTATCATTGATAATCTATAATAGAAAAAATCCTCGTATAACACCGTATATTAAAACTTTAATTTAAATTCTTTTCAGGCTGATAACTTTGTTTTTACTTCATATTTACGATTTCAGGGCACTTTGAAGATATAACGTGATTATAAATAAAATCATTACATTCACATACAATGAAATACAAAACAATACTTAATTGTTAATCAAATATTATATTGTCACCGTAATACGCTATATTGAGAATATTTAGCATTTATGCAACGTTTAAAGAACCCCAGAATCCGTTTACATAATTTATTCATCAACTTAAAATCAACCGATTTTCAGTCTTTACCCATATTCATTAATGTCCCGACTATATTTGTGTAAGGGCAATCTACTTAAAATTTAGTTTTTAAAAATAACAATGTGTGTGTAATTATGATACAACGCATGAAAAAACAATTACCCTAACATGCCCTTCACGTTCATTAAGAAAACTTTAGTAGAAATACAAAACGAATAAACTTATTCATTTTAGAAGCGTTTTTTAATTTACTAAATTTTGGAACTAATTATAAAAATACGCATGGTTCAGCTTTGAAAAAAAAACCCAGATCCACTCCACATTAGAATAACATGAAGAAAAGGAGCTTTTTCCCCGTAGTTGTACCATTTGAATTAGTTTTAACTTTATACATTTTCCACTCTAATATTTTTACGAAACCATTATTTTCCACATTTTTTCTGTGTTTTTTGGTTCCAGTTATATGGATAATTTTATGAAGAATTTTGTAGTTTCCCCCATGACAATTAACATTTTTTTTTTATTTCTGTGTTCGACTATAAGTTTATATTATTACTGATAACTGACAACTCGAACGGGGTAGAGTAAATTTGGTTAGTGGACAATCAATATATTGCTGGACGTTACTGTTGCATTGATGTAGCCGTGATTTTTCTAGTTTAGACGAATTATATTTTGGGGATTACATACAACAGTTGACGCTACTGCCCCGTCACTATAGGCATCATGGTCGTTCAAGTTATCCATTACTAATACTTACCCGACTTTCCATCTTTGTTTGAAAACGTGCTCCCCAAGATGGCCACGGTATTACTCTTTCCCTTCTCGTTGGCAGCGTACACCACAAACACAAAATGCGTAGACGGGGGAAGACGGGCTATGGAGAAGACGGGCACATCTGTCGCCGACAGGTTCATGTGTAGACGGTCAACCGCCGAGTTGTAGACGTCCAGATGAAACCGTTGCGGCAGTCCGCCGTTGTAGCCTGGCTCGCATTCGACCGTCAGCCACGTCTGGGAACGGTTGGTGACGGCGCAGTTGCGGACCGGATCCGGGGGACCTGTTGGAAAGGGATGTCTAAATTGAGAATGAGTTAAGTTATCAAATACTGTTAGCAATATGCCATGTTAAAATTAAATTTATACTTAAGTATCTATGACTCATGACTTGCTTGGTGGGGGCAAGATCGTCAAGCACTTCGACTTTAAGTGTATTATACTGAGCCCCAGAAATGACACAAGCACAAGAGACACACAAAGAAAGAGACGACACAAGCTTTCGTCAAGTGGGACAGACACAGAAAGAATTTTTACAGTCACAAAGAAAGGAATAACACAGACAAATAACAACATTTATTGACGGTCACAAACATACATGCCTGACCGGGATTCGAATCCGACCCCAGCAGCACCAATAGCTATAATCCTAACGATTACACCACCGGGGCGGCTACTTAAGTATTTGTTAAGTGTTGTTCTGTCGTGATTATGGATATCCCATTAGGTTAGGTTAGTTTTGAATTATCATCGCACTAGAGCTACACGAGGGCTATACCCTTGAAAGGATGGTTGACAGAGTCTTCAAAAAGGTTTAAACAAATAAAGACAAACACATAGACCCTAACATTTTTATTAACAAGACATATATAAAAACATCCGTGCTCTTATCAACCAAGATTCGAACCCGTGACCTACTGTTTGGGATTCAGAAGCCATATCCCTCATGCCAAATAAGCAACAAGTATATAATTAAACAAAATATAACGCAGATGAAGACCATTGTTCTTAACAATTTATATAGGACATATTAAGATAAACTAAAACCATAGTTAAAAAACTTAACACTTTTTTTAAATGAAGGTGTTAACGATGTTTACAAAGTCACCGTTAATGGGTTAATGTTCAAGCAATGTAGGTAAGTTTTTACATAAAAAATACGAAATCGCTATAGATTCTTAAGGCCTATGGATCACTTGAGAGATGAATTAGTATTTTGCTAATGCTTAATTAATTAATGGAATTGGTTATATATAAATGGGAAGCTTTTTATATGGCAGAAATCATAAATCAAAAGTGATTCATATTTGTGCTAAAATAATGTTTGTCATTACTTTACGCTATTTATTAGTACCGAAAAACAGGTGATAGGTTTATTGTAGAACATGAATGGTGATATTTTTTGTTGAGAATTATTTAAATAGCTTTTTGATTGCCTATTAATTGTTTTTTGTTATCATCTAATTCTTAAAATTAATAAATAATAATAATAAAAAAATATAATAAAATAATAATATTATTATTGTATTTTATATTAATAATATAATAATTATAATAAAATAATTAAAATATAACAATTTTCATAAAAAATAAAAATAATAATAAAAAAATAAAAAATATAAAAAATTCATTAATATCAACCAATCTTTTTTTTTAATCTTATCGTATGTGTTTCATATTTTCAATTTTCTGAACATTCCAGTTTTTTCTATTCGATTATCACTATCCATCGCATATAATTGCTGTTTTAATAAGGTTTTATTTAAGATTTCAAAAAATTGAAATGTTGAAAAAAGTTGTATGAATATATTTTTAACGTTCAACCAATATGCTTTATTCATGCAGTAATTACGCAAAATCATTATCCACATAGTAGTTTTTCTTCATTTTTAACAGAATTTTAAAAACGATCTTTTAAAAGAAAAACAGAAAAAAATAACATTTTCAATTAAAATTGTAAACTCTTTTTTATTATTATTTTTTAACTTAACAAATAACTTGAAATATTTTTTTTTCCTTAAGAATCAACTAGTATTCGTTCAAAATTAACTTATATCTAAAACATATTAAGTAAGTTAAAAAAAAAGTAGTTGAATGGTTCCTAAGTTACATTTCATGCAATTTAAGTTTTTTTTGAGCAAACAAATGTTCAGTTATAATATGAAAAATCTTATAAGAATATTGAATACCAGTAACATTAAGCTTACATTTTGGATTAAAAGAAAATTACTTTTAAAGAAGAAAAATAACGATTATATCATACAATTAATTTTTTATCATCATAACTGTTGCAAGAAAATAAATGTTTTATACATGCAGGCATTCTCATTACCTGTAAATCCCGTCTTTATAGTTTTCATTCATGAATAAAAACAAATTATTATATTTAATATTTTATTTTACTGCAGAATGGAAACACAATAATGAAACGAAATGCATTGTAAAGAAACTAAAATACAAAAGCAAACAGCACTAATACAAAGCATTTATAAATGTTGTTCAAAACCTTTTGTGTGTTGATTTTTTTGTAATTTTAAACGACATTTGGATTAAGGATTCACCATTTTAATTTTTGCACATTTAGAAAAAATAATGACTAATTTTCTTCTGTTACTCGAAAACTTTTTTTTATCTGAAATTAATGAAAGGTTTGGATTTAAGGAAAAAATTGATCAATTTACCGTTAAATTACAAAAGTTGACAATTTTATTTTTAACGATTAGTAATAAAATAAAAGCAGGTGCTTATATATTCAATACGTGGTGTATAAAAATTCTCTAACTCTCAGTTACAAGGAGTATATTTGTACATTTTAAATAAAAAACCACAATTAATGAATTGAAATGGTTCAATTTATATTTCATTCAAAATCACGTAGTCGTTTCAATTAAAACGCTTAAGCAAAGTTTTATGTTCAATTTTTTCCTCTGTTTGATTATATTAGTTAACATAGATAAATAATACAGTATTTCTTTTTATCTCAATAAAACCTTATAAGTATATCTATTATTTTCCTGACTGTTTGCATTGAAAATATATTATTTGAAGAATCTTCTTTGATGGTTTGAATTTTTGTTAGTTTTAGTTGTAACAACGGCAAAAATAAGGATACCCTTTATTTCTGAACACATCAATGAACTGTTATTTTTTTGTAGCACGTAAACATTTTGATGGTTAGTTGTAATATTATTATTCTATACTTATCTTTTGCATTAGGTTAGCTAAAATTCTCAAATTAAAACTGAAGGCGGTCTTTTTCACGCCAAAATATAATTAATATTTTTTATGCAAATTTATGAATAATTCCAAGTCCATCGTATATTAAAATCGTCCTATACAATACTTTATTGGTTATTTAAACATTTTGATGGTAGTTGTAATATTATTATTCCATACTTATCTTTTGCATTAGGTTAGCTAAATTCTCAAATTAAAACTGAAGGCGGTCTTTTTCACGCCAAAATATAATTAATATTTTTTACGCAAATTTATAAATAATTCCAAGTCCATCGTATATTAAAATCGTCCTATACAATACTTTATTGGTATTTGCACGAAGTTTTATTGCTTGAATTGTGTAGTTTTGTTGTTGCATTAAATAAGCATTTTAATAAATTATTGAAATAATTTTACTAAAATGTTAGTTTAAAACTTTAATTGGAAGCGATAAGCATAGAACTTATTTCAAAGGCAGTTTCCATTTTTTTTTATTTATGTATGCTCCTATTAAATTCGAAAATATATTTAAATTGTTGAAGGATTATTATTGTATTAAAAATATAGATTGTTAAAAATGTGAAGATTGTTTATCATAACATTTTTCACATTTGCTTACTTCATTATTAACAATTGCCAAAATTATTTCTAGGTTCTACATGAAACTCTAACCTATAGCCCCCCTACATAAACACAAAATAAAATATTTTTTAACTACTTGTGTGTGTTAAAGCTATCAAGTTTAGTGAATCTTCAACGTTTTGATTATATTAATTTTAAGTGAACTATTTTAATTCTTATACGTAATTTTACATGCAAATGATATCAAAATATACAGCAAAAATGTGTATAACAGAATAAATATATTAAAACTTCAGTTTAAAGTAAAAAAGTACAAGAACGATGTTTTAAAAGAAGTCCCATTCAGTTTTATGTGTTTCATGGACGTTGTTGACAGCCTCGGAAAGAAAATATTTAGAAAGAAACGCTGTTCTGTATGTTTGAGAGTGTATTTTTCATCTATTTTGCCATTTCTGTCGATATACATAAAACTGGAAAGACAGCAGATATGCGACCGGAAGAAAACTGATATTGGATTGTAAGACAATATATAAGATACTTTTAGTTCGTTGAGTTCTTTTGTTTTATACACAAAAATATTTTTTCATATGCATGATTTTCTGTATTTAGGCTTAAAGTATTTCATTTTCAATTTCATATAAGAGATCAATGTACCTCATGCTATCAAATAAATTTAATTCAAATTCATATCATTACGGTAATTTAGGGATAGTACACGCTTTGGTAAAATACACTCAAAAATTTTCTTGCTGATTTAGCCAACAGCTTGGTGTCATAAGAATTAGTTATATTTTGGAAAAGTAACACTACTAGTTTGCAAATTAAATAGTAAGGATGCTAATTGGAAATACAATCTCGTTTTCTTCGATAATGATTAAAAAAATATATAGAAGCAATAAGGTAAAAAAATAAAACTAGCTTATTTCAAATTTAACTAATTTACCGTAGGGTCCAAATGAATACTTTTTTATTTTCGAATTTAAAAAAAAAATCTGAGTTGCTATTTGCTCTTGCAAAAAACAAATATGTAACTTCAGAAATACTTTCTAGAAAGATAAATAAGAAGTATTCAATAATTGTAGTAACTCAACTTGATAAAGGAACATATTTGCTCATCAGAAAGGGGTCCATGACTCTAGTTGCAAAAACACATAAAAATAGTAATTTATATTTAAGGGATAACTTTTTTCAGTTTCATTTGTGAGAAGTGTTAAGGTTAGGTCTAACTATCTTTGCACTAGACCTACAAGTAGGCGATTGGTAACTGGCATCGTATTTAGAATCACGGTCAAGTGACTATCTGACACCTGATTAGCCACCTAACGCAACTTTTAAGGGTAACATTACGTGGCATCAGGACTCCGGTGAATATTTTACTTGTACTTCTTCCACACATCGAGTTTTTGGCTGCCCAGACTGATAATAGGTTGTTAGTTATCTTGGAAATGCGTGGGACACATGGACTCTTAAAACAAAAGAGTGAAATCCACTCCAGTTGGAGAAGTGCATTTTCGACACCCTAAAGGCATGCATATTTTCTCAGACTGAGTTAAAATCACTCGTTTGGAGTGATCCTGTCGGAGGTTTAACACACAAAGGATCCACTCCAAAAGGAGAAGTGCATTTTCCAGTCTGGAGGAGTGAAATCCACTCAGACTGAGGTAAATTGGGAGTGTTTGTTTTAAGAGTGTGCATTCCCATGCGTCTTATCAACAGTGCTCCTAGAAGTCCATTTGTAGAAAATATTTTTACCTTTAAAATTAAATATTACAAGAATGCCAGTGTGTCTTGAAAAATAATATTGAGGTTAATGGTGAACTCCTCTGAAATTTTTCCTGAGTTTCAGTTCCTGTCACATCATACTAGTGTTTTTTAAATAATTAAATTTTGTTTGAATAAATGCGCATGGAGTATAATGCATTTTTGTTTAAAACATCCCACAATTTTTTTTCATTAAATTGTAAAACTTAAACTGCTCAAGTTAACAATATAATATTTAATAGTGGCATTCAACCTAAATTAATAATGTTTGTTAACAGTAAACTATTACACTTATTCCAAAATCAATTTTTTCTACATAAAATTTCGAAATCATATCTTTTCCGTACGTTTATTTAAACGTTAATAAAATGTACGATAAAGACATCAGTGCTAACATAAGGTTTATAATATAAACCCTACGTTAACCACTATTAATAAATAAAATGCACATAAACTTCACATCCCTTATATTTAGGAAAATACTTGTTACTCAAGATCGTAATCTATGAGGTTGATTATTATGTTAATAGCTTCTTTCCTACGCGCATTGAATATATTGCCAAAAACAATTTTTAGCTTTATTGAGGGTTTTAATGGCAGGTACTTGAGTCTGAAAACTTTAGTGGTGTGCTCTAAATATAGACACTTTTTGAAGCTCACGTAAGGTTATTGAGGGAAGTAAAATCGATACTCTCTGTCATCCGTTGGAAACTTTGTTTCATGGCAGAGCATTGATTATGAATAAAATTGTTTTTATTAATTAAACATGCGTGGTACAAAGTATTCGAAACCTTTTACTGAACTGTTGTGCTTTTATTTAATTAACACGAGTTATGTGCTAGAGACTTGTAAACGTATTTATAAAAATTGGAGTTTTCTTCCCTTTTTCGAAGTATTGCGATTTGGTATTTTCCCGCATATGTAAAAATGTTTATACCCTTTAAAGAAAAGTATAAGTTAATTTTTAAAGTTTTATTTCTGATAATATTTTTGTTGTTTAGTTTTATAAATTGAAAGGACTATTTGGAGCTCATTTACAGAATGTTAAGACTTACTTTGATTTTTCACTTTTATTATCTTTTAGAGAGCTATTGAAATTAAATTTATTAGTTTAAAATATTGACTATTTCCGAAAATTTTAAAAAATATATCAAATTTATCTAAAACGCACTGAATAAAATAGTAAACTTCACTAAAATAGTATATGTGCTTTATATAATATTTGATTTAAAGTTAACTAAAGCTTTCGTTGAAATTTTAATTCGACGAACCTAGTGTACTAAAAAATTTCACAGGAAATTAAATATTTATAAATTCTCTCTAAAAAATATATACATCTACCTTAGTTTACCGACACTATTGTTTTGCATTATTTAAAATGAAATCTAATACCTACATATGCTATATTATGTAAAATAAATCTTTACATCTACTTTTAACAGCGAAACTACACAGTGGTTTTTTTTCTCGCTATATTACAACTTATGTGTTTAATAGAGTCTCTCTACGTACTTTTATTAAATTAAATTTACCAATTATTTTGATGATTTTGATTGATTTTAAAAATAAGCTTTAAAAATTTAATCAAAGTTTAAGACTATGTTTGTTGATATTCCAAACTTATTAGAAATTTCTTAAGCTTCACGTAAGTTTGTTTCACAACGCCTATATTCTCTTAATTAAACCTACGTAAAAATTATTTATAAATTCGAGTGTATCGTGGTAAGTCAGTTTATTTCTGCATTTCATTTTATTTTAGCAATGAGGCTTGTCAAATTTTGTTGTATATAATAGCTGTTTGAAAACAAAAAAAAAATGTAAATTAGTAAAACTAATAGTGTAGGGATTGTTCAAATGCATTCCTCTTATTAGAAAAGTGCTGCCAAAGTAAGATAAATTACAATGAAAATGTAAAATGAATAACATCGCAAGTTTTAAAAGCATAACTTACGGACAGTTTTCCATTTGTATGCTTGCTCTTTAATTGCTCATTAAACAATATATTTATGCTCCGTTAGGATGATACTCATAAATATAATGATACTATCATTAAGTTATAAAAGTTAATAAACAACAAAATATTGAAAAATACCCAAGTTTCGAACCAAAACAAAGCGTTTATTCTATGAAAAATGAACATAAATACGTCTAGATTTATTCAATGAAAATGCAGAAATTTTCAATACAAATCTTTTTAATGTAGGTATTGTTTATTTTATTTTATTAAATTATTGTAAAATGGGATATCTTATAATACTAAAATATTTTAGAAAATACATTTAAACTAAATACAAACATCTCCCATTTTTTTATGGTGCTTTGGGCTGTGATAAACACATTAAAAGCATATATCTATAGCATATCCATGAATTCGATATCTCTTGTGTATGATGAATAACGTTGAAACTCCCCTGACTCAAACAAAAGCCCTATATTTCCTGGCCACCTTACTAAAAAACTGGGACCATAACAAAGTGATCATGAAATATTAATCTGTCCCTTGCACAATGGACCAAGATTCAATGAAAAATGTAACCATTCCCTCGCAAACAGATCACGTCAAATGGCCATTTCTCATCGTTGGAAGATGTAATCAGCTGAAATTCCGCGGGTTTTAAGGGTTATATTGCGATCACTTGGCCCATTGATGGGCCAAATTGATAAAATGAGTGAGCACTTTGGATTACTTGGAGTTTCTCTTTTTAGGGATGCTAAGGATAGGTTATTATAATTTTATTTACACTAGTTTTTTTTTTGGTATAGAATATGAGAGAAAATATTGCGAAGGGAAAAACTTGAATAATTGCCCTATTTAAAACGAATAAATTTGTTTCTTCAAGATAACATTCGCAACATTTTTGTTTACTTTTAAAGTTGGAAAAAAAATTTAACTACGCATTTTTATCGCTCTTAAATTATATCAGTTAATTTTGTAATGCTTTTATTTTACTATATACCAGAAGACACAAGACTTACTTCATTGTTTCATTATAAAGCATGTTATGATTTTTTTTCTTGATTTTCATGATTACACTTGCTTGCTGATTTTACATAAAAATGATACAGGCAAAAAATCACCTGTTCAGTTTAATTTAGTTCAGTTCAGTTATAAAGTATTTAGACATGATGGAATTGTTTCACTATTTTTCTGAACTCAGATTCCAAAATTATACAAGGATTTGTCGTCAGATTTTATTTCACAAAAACATCCCAGACCGCAATTGTATAAACAATAGATTTGTATCAAACAAATAAGGATTGTATCAAAACTATAAAAAAATCACCTTAAAAGTGAAATAAATTGAATCATCTCTGCTATTCCTAAACAACTCAAACGTCCCTAATTCCTATTTTTTCTTCTTCCGGATCCGTGGAGAAGTGAGCATTTATCCTATCCCGGATAAGACACTCGATGAATAATGAAGGCAAGTGATGAAAAGATGGCGCCTGTCACACTTGTGATTCATGGCACACGAGGCGATGCAGGCAGCAACAAAGAGTTGCGAGTATTGATGAATCTTTGGAGCTTCGAGTCCTGGAGGCAGCGCGCGTTACTTTAACGTTTCGGTTTCACATTGCTCTAAAGGAAATATTGGTTGAAATTGTAGCGTGTATAACCCTGTAAAACCAAACTGTAAAAAATCCTGTAATATTATAACGGTAAAACTAAAGCTGTGGGTTTACATATGGCTTAAAATATATAGTGTGGTACCGGCAAAAACGTTTGCTTCACTGGCAGTAGTTGGATGCAACCACCTTCTCCTCTTAGATGCTATTATAATAAGTTGTTGTTCATGTTACTCTGTGAGTCGAGAAAACATCATTAAACTGTAAAACAAGCATTGCAACACTATGATGTAAAAAATAACATTAAATTTTATTTTTCAATCTAGCATTAAATGTGCTGTAGTTTTATAGATATTTCTTACAGTACAGTTTGTTTTAAAAGGATTTCCTAATGGTTTCTCATATTGTTTGTATTGTAGTAAAAACAGTTAACTCTGACCAAATACTGGAACAAAGTTAATTGGCTTTTGCTTTAAAGAGTGGTTTAGTAAGGTACGGCAATTTTAACAATTCAACAAATTAAGATAGGAGATTTGAAATCTATAGGCAGATTAAATGTATTGTGAAATAAACCAGCTTTTGATATTATTTTTGCTGAAAATCTTGACTGACACAAGGGAAGAACTGCTTGAAATTTAATTGCGAAAAGGACTCCTTAAAACGTTAAAAAGACTAATAAACCGTCATTATTTTATCCCATGGGGTTATATCTAATAAACGCACCTTATTAAATGACTCTTTTCCTTCCTGTGACAAGGTGCAAAAGTTCCATCTCCAAATTTTTCCTTTAATATAATATAGAATGATTGTTTGTAATAAAAAAAAACAACAAAAAATAATTGTTGTTAGTTTCAAACAACTTATTAAAAGTATATATCAATGCAGCGGAACTAGAAACAAGCAAATTATTTTTAAAGTTTTGTCAAACCCAAATTGTTACTTGCAAAGGATTGATAAGGAAATTTGACCTGAGGGAGTAAGAAAATTTTGTATCATAGTTTTCTTTTTCTGTAGTACATGTATATTTTGCGCGGTTAGCACCAAGAAATATTTGAGTTAGATAAGGGAGGTGTAACAAAAGTTTTTATCGCTACGACATTTTTTGTTACTAAACGTTTAAGTTAGAATACGTCAAAATATGAATGATACGTCTGTGATCTTTATTGCATATTATTTTGTTATACGTTTAAACGTTTCATATATTGGTTTCTTACAATGATAAGTTTTAAGAACAAAAGTGTTTAGTATTATGGTTCTATTTCACTTTAAATCTTTAGCTAATTCATGATTAAAATTAGAATCAAGTGATATTTAAAATTCATATTAAATTGTAATAAAGCCAATTTGTAAATGTTATTATAATATATTCTTCTTTATAAAAAATGATCAAACTTATATAGTATGCATGTTTCAACAGTTAAAAAAAACAGCAGCAAGTGAAACTTACCGTCGGGGCGCATAAGGGGTATACTTCACAATTCATCGATCGAGTGTTGCAGTTTTGAAGCTGCATTTGATCCAAAAATTGAAAGGTCAAAATGCAAATATCTTTAAATAGATTAATTGTGACAGTATAACTATCGTTTTGATTTTTTAAACAAATTTACCAGAACACATCTATGTGCAATTACAACGCATCTTACGAGCAAGTTATAGATTTTCGAAAACATTCTTTAAAAGTTTTTCAAACCAAATAAACAGTTACTCTTCGAAAATATATAATTACTACTTGAAACAATACACTTATGGCCAGAACTGAATTTATAAAAATAGATTCTTCGTTGGAAGAAATGTAATTACAGATTAATTTATTTTTGGAAATATTCATGGAGCAAAAAAAATCCTTAAAATAATGTTACCTAATGCAAAAAACTGAACCATTTCAAATTGCAATTTGATCTTTCTACAATAAGTGGTCTCTGAGGAATACAAAGTTTAGATCCCATAAAATTATATTTAAAGTTTTATCTCATTTGAATCTCAATTGGCGATTTGGGAATACGCAAGAGTTCCAAATTCTTTAGAAGGAGTTTGCTTAATGACTTATTCAACGTAATTGCGGTACTAGTAGAATAAAAATGAAGAATTAAATATTTGTATTTAAGGATATTTTAATAAGTTATAGATTTTTCTTTTTAAAGTTAATTTTTAAAAAAATCCGATTTATTATTTAGTTGGGGTAAATTTTGTTGAAAAACACGGTAAACCTAATTAATATACATAAAAGGCAACTTCCGCTTTTCTGTTTGTTTGTATAAGACACGAGATCTAAAGAACTAAGCAATAGATCGTCGCGAAATTTGGCATTAAAATTCATCTCCTCTCCGGAACAAAAAACCGGACAGAGGCTAAGATTTTTTTTGAATCAGACCATTCCCTCTATCGTTTTCGAACGTTTTTATGCTTCTTATTCAATGCATTGAAGACCTTAGAAGTTTATTGCTTCTTCAACGGCACGTTTTCACGGATTGTATATTTAGTTTTAGTTTGCTCATTTTTAGAACGATTTTTAAGTGTATTTCGCTGATTAAACTTTGAAAAAATGTTCAAAAAGATAAATTTTCATTTTCAACAGCATTATCACTAGGGAGATGATTTTTAATTTTACTCCGGTATTTGAAATTTTAAAGTAATAACCTGGAGATTGTAACAAAAATTTATGTTTCCTAAAAAGTCTTTGAATTATTATTGTATTTATTTTCATTCAATTATTATTGCATTTACTTTATTCAATTATTATTGTATTTACTTTCATTCAATTATTGTACAGATATGTTTGGAACCCTTTTAAGGTTTATCTGTTTTTCGATTTTTAACACTTACTGATTATTTTTTACTTAAATATGTATTCTTCTTAATTTCAGTTTCTTATCAAAAGTATTTTTGAAATTAATATTAATCATTACTATATCCAAGTTGGGTAATTAAATGGAAAATTACTGGGTAATCCTCATATATTATGTAACTAAAATGAAAGAAAAAAATAGTTAGATTGACTGTTAAATTATTTTTTCACCTCTACCCGTGCAACGTCGGGTATAACAGCTAGTATACACCTTTTAGCCTAAAGAGACCTTTTAGCTTAAACAGATCAAGTGGAAAACAAGTATTGTGTAAAAATTTTGCAACTTTGCAATGATCGTTGTTTCAATGCAAGAATTCTGTTGATAATACACAAATAAAAATTTGTTTCTTTCCAAAACAACTGACTATCGCGAGAAGGGATGATTGTTATATTCATGTGCGAGTTACAAAATCTTTATACTATATTGGTTCCTCAATGATGTGTAACGAAAATGTTAACCTTCATTTTTAAGTACCCTTATGTACATTTTAAGGTAGGCGAATACCCAAAATTGTAAAATTTTTACTATTGCTTTAATCTTTTCCAAATTTGGCATAGTGATTTCAAATATAATGAATAATACTATTTAGGCTTTTGTTTTTATTTAAATATAACTAATTTATTTTAAACGGTGTTTTTCTACTAAAAAAGGAGGTTTACGCCAACAAGTCTACCACATTGAATTTTAATCCTATGGACATTTATTACGTGTTAAATTCTTCGTTTTGAACTGATACATGCAATGACATTCTAGAGTTACATACGCATTACAAGAAAAAAAGTTATTAAGAAAAATGTTATAAATTAACCACAAAAAAAGGATTTTTTTCGATAAACTTACACTTGGACATTTAAAAAAAAAAAAAACTTGCATACTTACACCAGATGTTAGAGGTTCATGGCACAGATATATATTGAAATAGCATCGGTGAAAAATTTCAGGTAAATTAATCTAAAACTTTTTATGCTAGAAGTGTTGGCGTAAACCCCTTATTTTAGTTGAAACACCGTTTAAAATAAATCAATTATATTTAAATAAAAATAATTGCCCAAAAATCATTGTGCATTATATTTGAAATCACTATGCCAAATTTGGAAAAGATTAAAGTAATAGTAAAATTTTTAGAAGTTTGGGTATTCGCCTACCTTAAGCTTTAGTACATCTATCTATTTATAATTACCATTAAAGAGCTGAATTACATTTCTGTAAATACATGTGTCCTGAAGCACTATTTTTATGCTAACCATGCATTATTATTTGGTCGCATTGCAATTTCTGTATTCTCTCAACATGAATTTTAATAACTGGAAAAAAAATTTTGGTGTTGAAAGT
This sequence comes from Hylyphantes graminicola, assembly GCA_023701765.1. Lineage (NCBI taxonomy): Eukaryota > Metazoa > Arthropoda > Arachnida > Araneae > Linyphiidae > Hylyphantes > Hylyphantes graminicola. Next base: position 32,324,834 of record CM043113.1, read on the forward strand.
CAACAAAAGTTCTTTTCTGAGTGCATAGCAATAATAAGCATATACGAGTATAATGGTTGAGACTCACGAATGGGTAAGTCGTAGTGACAAAGACTTCCAATAAGAGCGTTAAAGACAATTCTTTTAAAGAATTTTTGTCATTTTTTCCTCGTTATCTTAACTGTTTTAAGTATATTGTAACAAAATTAAAAAAGGGATTTAGACATGGAATTTATTTGTGTGACTCATTCAAATAATATGTTTTTTAATGGTTTTAACAATGCTAGCTAAAGACGACCATACTGGCAGTCTTCAAACTCTCATTACCTTATTTTTTTTATTGTTTTACGCATATGGTTTTATATATTTCTGTTCAAATATACTTTTCATTGTGATTCTGCACAATGAATGAACAGTTTAATTGAGTTATTGTGTATATGAAAATACAGTTTAATTGAGTTATTGTATATATGAAAATACAGTTTCGTTGAGTTATTGTATATATGAAAATGCAGTTTAATTGAGTTATTAAGTTACTGAAAATTATTTAAATTTTTAATTTAACTCGTCAAAAAGAGGAACTGTTCCACTCAATCAAAAAATATGTAAAGATGAGGACCTGTTTCTTTATTTAGCTTTAAATTGTTATTGAACACAGTGTAACTTTTTAGGTTTGTCTATGAAAGTAAAATTACAAGTATTTTTAAGCGTTAGTAACTATACGATGAAATTGTGTACATATTTTTAATGCATTTCAATTATGTGCATTAAAATCATATCTGTATTTAATATACCATATGTTACGCAGTGCAATAAACAAATCCACAATGCAGTGACAAAGCGCTGCGCATATCGCATTTGCCAAATCAATACATCAACAATTACCAATATATCATAAAAAGGAAGACCAAAAAAAACAGCAACTCTCCCAAATGAATGGAACAAAACATATTTGTTTGCTTCGAACTGTTTGGTTCATTCGCCCAGAACCTCTTATTATATTTGCTTGATGCAGCCTTTATAAGGGTTCGTATACAGAATGAGCATGATTTTTTTTTCTAGTGCTCTCAAAGTTTAGACCTAGTAATTAGTTATATTATTAAAAGTGGTTCCTAGTAGGAACTACAGCTGTGTGATGACATCTTTCACCAGATTATCGGTATTGAGTTGAACTAATAGTAATTTATAGGTTTTAGACACAGAAAAACTGAGAAAGGGCTCAACAAAATGCTCAAAATATGGTGAAACATTTCACCACACAGCAGTTGCAGCTGCTATGAACCCTATTTTTAGTGAAACCAAATGCCAAATTTTTAACGATTTATAAAAGGCTTGCCAATGACTATTGAAAAATGATTTGAACTGCATAAAAACAAATATTATCAAAGAATAATATTTTTTACTCATTCTTATACCTACCAGCTGGTATGATTCTTGCAACACATGGGTCTTTTTGCTTGCCTACAGCATTTTGTCCCCAGCATAGCACAGCTCCAAACTCCAGAACCGTCTTAGGTGTAAAGGTGAGGACGCTCCGTGTCCCGGAGGATGTGAAGTTCTGTAGTTCCACGTGTTCCACTGAATTGTTGAGAGCCCATCTAATGAGAACAAAGAACATATAACTGAGTAACTGCACAGTTGCTTACACATTATTATAAAATATAAGTTATAAATAAAAAGCAGAAACTGTTACGCTTAAATATTTTTACATAATGTATATTTAATTTATCGTAGTAATAGCAATTGTCATTTATCGTCCCTTTCACTCTTCGTTGTTTTGAAATATTTTTCAACAGAGAAAGTAGATTGGGCAAGAGATCATAAATTGGCTTTAGTAAATTTGAATAATAAGGTGTCAGGATGAAAGCCACCGGAAAGCTTAATCCTAAATCCAGCCGTAGCATTAGTATATTAACAGTAAACCATTAAAGCAAAATAAAAAAAATTATATTTGATAGAAAAAATTATTTAATCATTTTGTCACAATATGCATGTAACTCTAAAAATAAATTGCAAAAAGGACAAAATTTGAAAATTTGTTCTGTAAATAAATTGTTTAACACACCTGAAAGTGACATCTTTTGGGTCAGAGTCCACTTCACATGAGATGTTCACGTCTTCGCCCATACTAACGCCGTACAGGGACTTCTGATTGGCTTTACAATTTGGAGCATCTGTAATGAAAAGAAGCACTCAATATTGACTTTCACAACAAACTGGGAGTTTTGACGAGCTGGCGAACATCGTCCTCCATCGTCTATGGCAGTGGTTCCCAACAAGTGGTCCGCTGACCCCCAGGGGTCCTCGAGTTATGCCAGAGGTGTCCGCAAGATGCTATTTCAATTACAAAAATATATTTTTATGATTCCAGATTTTTTTTTTGTTTTGGCCGGTTCCTGCATAAGCAGAGTCTAGCTCAAAACTAGAATTACATAGATGCAGTAATTCTGCTTTATGTGGTCCGATTTCAGAGTGAAAGTTTCAAGTTTGAAACCTAATACAAAATTCAGAAAATATGGGGGCTCAAATGACATATTTAACTCATCCCTTTAAGAACTGATCCCTTTAAAACTAACTGCATACTGATGGAGTACTTTTTTAACTCTGTAAAAAACATATACAATATAAAAAGACCCAATTTGGCTCTCACTTTTAAATTTTAAGATTAGGAATTATTGGGGGTCCTTGTCGCAATAGCGGCTCGATGAGGGGTCCTCGAGAAAATTTTGTTGGGAACCCCTGGTCTATGGTATTACGGTATTACAACGCCATTCACTCCAGCAAAATAAGCTGTTTAATATAATAAGCTCATGTTGGTGAATAGGTGCTGCCATATCACCAAACTTGCCACAACTTTGTCTATGTTAGTAGATACGATGTTTAGTGACTCAAGCAATGAACAAACGAAGCGCGTTTTTTGCTAAGTGTAGAAATCTATATACTTTTTAATTGAATCATGCTGTATGAGGAATCCGTTTTGTTTTCATCTAAACCATAGTTACTATTATTGGCGTATTTATATACAAAAATTTTCTTGCTTTAAAACAATTTTCCGAATATGTATTTATGTATATAGACACAAAAAGATTTCCAACTTCCCGAATTTTTTTCGACGAAATTTTACCGTGGAATGCTTTTTGTGGACATTTAGTGAAGTTAAAAAAACAATTTATACACACTTTTTTTAAAAAAAATAATCTTGTGAAAATACAAGGGACTTATATTTCATACTATTTATCAATAGGTTTTGATTGAAGGTAAAGAAATTTTGCAGAAAAAGATTATAAAAATTTAATTAAAAATTATCTTAACAATTATTGAATAAAATCATGCTATATAACCGCCTAAATCTATATACTATATCGATTTGCTCTTGTGATATAGACTGTATAGTTAGTTATTTGAGCTAGAAATAAAATGAAATATATATTATTTATGTATTTAATATTGATTTGCTAATATTTGTCTTGAGGAATTTTATTAGTAAAAAATTAGATTAAGTTATAAATTTGAAACATTCATCCTTGCTGAAACAAAACCAATTTATATTGATGGATTATGGAATGCAGTCTGATTTGTCATGAAACAATCTAACAGCTTATATTATTTGGGAAAAGAAAATCGACTAACTTTGAAAGAAATACTTATTAATTATATCGAACTATTTGGTTGCTATGGATACTGTGGTGTATATTCGAGGAATAAATTTAATCGTCATTTTGATAGCCTTTATTCTTTTTATGAAGTTAGAAATTACGTATTCGATTCTTTATTTTTGATGGCGGTATCTATAATGTGAAATAAAAAAAAACTATCCATAAACGAAATAAAACTTTCATTATTAAAATTATATAATATCATGACCCTCTGTATTCTCTTAATATAATCGAAAAAGTAATAATATCAAGTACTTTTTATGAGAAACAAAATCAACTGATAATATGATGTTTTTTTCTTCCAAAACCACATCATTATTGAACCGATAATTTTTTTTTATCATAACTTTTTTTTAGAAATACAATTCTTTCAACTGATTTACTTTTTATTTGACTCTATATGCATTATGGAAAATAGTCTCGATAATTTTATAAAAAAGTAAGTGCAATATTTTCCTTTTAAAAAGTTGTCAGTGCTAACCCAGCAAACATTGAAGTGATGGCGAAGTGTTGGCCCAGTGCTGCCAGTGTTGGCTACTGCTGTCCACCGGCAGTCGTGCACTCGCCCAATACAAGGCCAATACTGATACCCGTTGTTACCATACTGTTACGGCGTTGTGCGGGACATTATGTAGTGGCCCAATACCAATTGGCCAGTACCGGGCCAACGTTGATTTTTCAGTATTGGGCTTTCATTCCCCAGCCACTGTTTTGCCAGTATTTAAAAATATTAAAAATTGAATACAAAGCCTTTAGTAGGGTTTTTAACAAACTTTTCGATAAAGATTAATTTACAAAATTGCTGTGTTAGACATAAGGAAAATGAAGCAATTAATACTCTAAAAATCGCCAATTCGGACTAATTAGTATTGGCTACATGGATGCTTATCAGTATTGGGCCAATAAAACCTGGACGGTATTGGGCCAATAAAACCTTTACGGTATTGGGCCAATATAACCAAAACAGAATTGGGCCAATAAAAGCTGACCGCCGTATTGTGATTATTAAATCTGGACGGTATTGGGTAATTTTATTTTCTATTTGCAGTGAAATAAATTTAAATTTGTAACTTATTTTTTTTTTATTGAAAGACATTTCATAAGCATATATTTTCCTTTTATATTTCACTCAAAAATTTTCTTTCCATATTCAAACTTGAAAATTTTATTTATATTTTGTTTTAATATTAGAATTACAAGAAATAATATTGATCGCCTACGAAATTGAAGTATCAAAAACGTTTTTGATTCTTGTTTAATATTTATAACTACGATGCAATGTCCCCGTGGTGTAGCGTACAACGCGCTTGCCTTCAACGCGTTTGTCCGAGGTTCGATCCCGCTGTCCATATAATCTATATTTTTTTGACAAAAAGAAAAGTTCCTATGAAGGAAAATGACCTTAGATTTAATTTTTAGAATAAGATTTTAATGTCATTTTTTTATGTCTCGCTAGCTTTTAAAAAAATTATTATTTTTGTAAAAATTATTATAAAAAAATTTATTTATAAAATTTATTTTAAATGTTATTGAAATTTATTTTAAATAAAAACTGTGTGCGTTAACCTCAAAAATACTGTAAATGTTTTGTAATTTTTAAAAATTCGAAACGATTTCATAGCTTTATTTATAATTGGTGATTCAAATTCTTTTTTCCTATTTCCGTGGAAATTTCAGGATTTGATTTTGCAAAATAGAAGAAAATAATTCCGCCTTTATAAAGAGACAGTATCATTTAAACAAAAATAGCAGATAAACTATTTGCTTAATATTTCAGTTTGATCAATAGTTTTTTTTTCTCTCACCTTTTTATAGAAAATTAAAAATAAATTAATCTTAAAGGAAAAATTAAGGTATATTTTTTTCTAACTAAGAATTTGCATCCAACTTATTTATCACCACCTTCGAACAATTAATTAAATCCAATTTGAATATTTTGAAATAAAAATAAAAGGCAAATTATGCACAAAATCACGAATCAAAATTATTAACTTATCAAATCCGGAGTGTGTATGTTTTAATTATAAGATATACCATTCACACTGTAAAACGCGCTCCAACAAGCATTCCTCAATGGCGCAGTCGATAGCGCACCGAATAGCCACCCCAAACTCCGTCAGATCGAATCCCGTCTCCTGCTTCTCCACATGTGTATAAAAACAACTCAACGTTGCAACTCATTTTTTTTTATTTAGAAAAATATATATATTTTAGTTTTAAAAATATTTCACTAGATGGCGCCACTACAACAATTTAACTGTATTGGGCCAGTGCTGGCAAGGGCGGACAGGTTTGTGACGAAGCCATTACGGCCACCGTGCGTTGGGCCAACACTGGAGATGCCGGCATTTCGGTATTGGCCCAATAATGGGCGAGTGGAGTATTGTTTGCTGGGAATATTCTTATAATATCTTTTAACTTAAAAATCATGGACTTCGATCACAAAAATAATTACTTTCAGCAACATAAAAAGTTCAGTGTATTAATTATTTGTTAACGAAATCGTAAAGCGATTATTTAAAATCTACGTTTTCTCTTTCTTTTAAAAGTGCTTCGCTTTAACTCTATGCAAGTTAATTAAAACATATTAAAATGGTGTAAACTAAACTCTAAAGCAATAGTATTCTCCTTAAATTATCTTAAAAGGTCTCTCACTGGACGTGCACTGTTCTACACGAAATTTAAGGTCGTTAAAATCATTGATGCATAGATATTTTTTAAAAACTAAACTAAAAAAATCTCTTGCTTTGTAAGCATATTCTTGATTTGCAAATGGGAGAAAATGTATGGTTGTTTCACTGCTTCAATTTTAAATTAAATTTATTGTTATTACAACATATGTTAAAAAAATTATAATTAGTTATATTTTTGAAGAGATGGTTTTAAAAACATTCTCAAATGAAAAAAGTACATTAGGAATAAGTATTTATTATTAATAAAATTTTAAAATTTGAGGTTATTGTAAGAAAGACTGAGGCCGAAAAAAGCTGGGTCTATCGGAACGCTGCTTGCCCTTTGGAATTAGCAGCCACGCACTTTCCCGGTGTTCCTTCCTCACTATTTTGCAGCACTAATTACTGGTTGGATATAAGCATGCCTGCCGAAGCGTTGCCGTAAAAGAGAAACCTCGAAGAAGCACTTCAGTTCTGAGACGGGTGGTTGAATTCGAAATTTTTCCAGGAAAAACAACCATTTATTTTTGACCATTTCCTGGCCGTTCGGAATGTTAAATTATCTGAAGAGATCTTGTCACTTTACTCGCACTGTTCTATATGAAGTTTAAAACCATCAGAAGCCTTGATGCACATAGCTTAAAAATTAATTTATGAAAGTTTTATAAAATTTATGCATATCATTGTGGAAATTTTCTTGATATATTGTTATTTCTTCAATAAGTAATACCAGAAAACGCCATTCTTTAATACAATAATCCTTTCTTAATCTCCAACTGTAATCACTCACAGCGAATAATACTCACAGCGAACTTCCAGCAGCATTCCCAAACTCTGCCCTTGCCCTTCGGAATTAGCAGCCAGGCACTTATAATTCCCCCGGTGTTCCTTCCTCACTTTTTGCAGCACTAAGGACTGGTTGGATATAATCACGCCAGCCGAGGCGTTGCCGTAGAAGGGCTGCCCCTCGAAGAACCACGTCAGTTCCGAGACGGGAGGATTCGCCTTGATGATGCATTCCAAGTACACGTCGTTGCCTTCCTTGATGGTCGAGTACTTGATGTTGGCGCCCAGCTGAAGTGAGACTTCGGGCGGAACTAGGGAAAGGAAGTTGGGAGATGTGAAATATAATATGTCGATGGTGTTATTCTATTGTGATCAGTGTTCATGCAGAGACTTATAAATTGTTTTATAATATTTATGATGGTTAGTAAATCCCATAAAAATGGAGAAGCTCATAAATTTTCTTATAAAAGTTATAATGGTTAGCAAAGCTCATTAAAATAGAGAAGCTCATAAATTGCCTTGTAATAGTTATAATAATCAGTAAAAAGCTCATAACAATAGAGAAGATCCTAAATTGCCTGATAATGGTTAGTTTGATGGGTACTCAGATTATGCTGCACTGTAAAAAAAACATCTAATTTACAACCCCAGTGTAACAATAAATTTGATGCCATCACCCTGTGGTGTGACTTTTCATACGAGAGAAAACTTATTGTGATTAGATGTAGTGAAAATTGCTAGATCTCGGAAAAAATCATTCAAAATCAGCAAAACAGTTAAAGCTGTTTCGAGTTAAAACTGTCTGAAAAAAATTGTATGACAATCAAACAAACACATCGGAATTTTTGAATAATGTGAACTAACCTTTATACCTAATATAAGTAAAAATGATGATTTGATAAGTTGCTTGGCCAGAAAACACTGCTAATTAAAAGTATCAGTAACAGAGATATCTTGTTCTGTAAAAATATCGCTAGTTCTACATTTCTAGAATAAAGTTGCATCCAGTTAGGGTGGATTATCATAAATTTGCAAGTTTGTTTCTTCTGGGAATTGGATACTTTCCTTGATGGAGAAGCGAGAGTTTTAATGTGGGATTCTTGGGTTTTGTTTTAAAAGTTTGTAGTTTGTGTTATTCGATTGCTTTGCTTATATAAATCTTTAGAATTAAATCTAAATCCAGATTACATTGGGTTTGTAGTGAAACATTTAAAATATTAATATTCATGTTGCTTGTGTTTATTCTGGATTACAAGCTTATTTTAATGCTTGAATTTTAACTATTTTTTATCATTAGTTTTGATTGAAATAGGTTTCTTTTTTAAAGCGTGGAAAATTTTAATTTTATTCTTCGCAGAATTTACCTTCTGTCTCTGTGGAACATAAATTATTATTATACTTGCAACAGGAAGGAATTGCAAATTACACAATTGCACTATTTGCAATATAGGTAAAAATTAATCATTAACTGCGTTTCTTTATCCGAATTTTAGTAATTAAAAACCTTTCATTTCAATAAGGGTAACATTATGATTTCCAACAAATCCTGCAGAGACAATTAAGGTTCAATGATCATTACATGTTCCTCCAATTACCCGATAATTATGAAAGCATTTGCATTCAATGTAATCGAACGTTTACCACTTTTTAGTAGATACACCTGCTTTTCTTGTTTTCCAGAAAAATGAATGTGTCATTTAAAAATTACCCTACCTACATAATATCAGTGTTAAACTCTTGATGTTAAGTTTGTCTAGATACCCATATAAATCGAAAACTAGTTGTGCATAGATAAGATCATTTCATATTCTTCAGGAATGATGTTTGATATAATAAGGCGAGGCTTAATATTGTATATAAATTCATTACCAAACTGTAGAAAGTGTTAATAGCTTTTGCACAGTTGCGGTTGCCATTTTAAACTCTCATGCAAACAAATGTAGACAATTGAAGCGAATAAAAATATCAATTAATGCTTAACATATAAAAACTAAACTCTATACTTACAGTATATATTAAGAGGCCACGCATCCTGCATGATGCTGTGAGGTAACGAAGGATTCTCAGCCTTGCACATCACCACTTTACCATTATCATCAATACTGGGGCTTAGGTGAATACTGCTATAGGTTACATTTCTGTTAGTAAAGAAGGACTGTTTCCCATTCTGTATGATCTTGTTGTCGATCCACCACGCAATTTTGGCTGTGGGTCTCGATCCTGCTGTTTCACAGTCCAGCCTCAGATCGTCGCCAGCTTTCAGTGGTTTCTGGTGTGTGGTGATGCGCACGTAAATTGGTCTCACTGGAAATAGAAAAGATGGTATTTTATTTCTTATTCATAACATTTAAACACCAACAGGAATAGTATTCGGTATAGTCAGAAGTATTTTTTGCGCAATTTTTCACAATGAAAAACAAATTTAAAATTAACATCTTTTTATTCTACACTCTTAAAACGAAAGAGCGAATTTAACTCAATCTGAGTAATTTTCACTCCTCCAGTCTTGAAAATGCACTTCTCCGAAAGGAGTGGATCCTTTGTGTGTTAAACCTCCAACAGGATCACTCCAAACGAGTGATTTTAACTCAGTCTGAGTTAATATTCACTCCTTACCAGTGTCGAAAAAGCACTTCTCCAACTGGAGTGGATTTCACTCTTTTGTTTTAAGAGTGTAAGTAACAATTTTAATTTTGTTGATGGAACTTCTACTAATTGAAACGTTGAACTAGTCAGTTGTCATGTTTACAGCAGAAGATGAGCATCGCCACTTCAGGCAGTAGGGCGGCCAGTAGGGCGAGTACACTTAATCTAATCATTATTTTTTTTTTTATCATTATCCAAAAGTATTATTGGTTTGAATTATATGTATTATTTTATTTTCTGTTATGTTATAATGAAGCAGAATTTTTATAAAATAATTTTTTTGTAAAAAAATGTTTTATAATTTTAAATTTGTGTAATATACTTTATTCATTATACTTAAATTTATGTACAATAAATAATTATAAATTTTACAATAATTAATTATAAATTTTACAATAATTAATTATAAATTTTTTGTGTGTATGTGGACTTTTTTTTCTCTCCATCATATTTTTTTAAAACTTAAAACAAGTTGTTTTAAACTTGAAAAATACAATTAAATAATTCAAAAATTACAGTTATTTTGTTTATTATACTACGCCTATAAGTTAACATTAAATAGTAAAAAACAAGTAAGCCCAGCAAAAAAAATCCGCAATAAAACTTCAAAAAAATCTCGAAAATGCTGATTTTTTGATGATGAATGAAGTTTTTTTGCAGACGAGGTTATCAATGAAGGTTCCATGCTGATAGTATGCAGTTTTTGTAAAAGTTTATTGCTGACGAAATCATCATATTAAATTTCGAAGGAAATCTGCTGCTTATTTAAAGGTTTACTGCAGCTTAAGTTTTAGCACTCATGCAACTTACATACATCTACGATCTATGAAGGTTTCATGCTGATAGTGTGCAGTTTTTGTAAAAGTTTGTTGCTGACGAAATCATCATATTAAATTTTGAAGAATAACTGCTGCTTATGTAAAGGTTTATTGCAGCTTAGTTTTAGAAAGATATAACTTGCATAAATCAACGACCAAAATGAAGGTTTAATGTAGATATTTTGCAGTTTTTGTTAAGGTTTTTGAAAATTAAATCATTATAAATAAATTTTGCAGACTCTGCTGCCAATGAATGGTTTATTGAACCTTAGTTTTAGAAAAATATAACTTGCGTAAATCAACGACCAAAATGAAGGTTTTATGCTGATCTGTTGCAGTTTTTGTAAATGTTTTTTTGAAGATTAAAGCATTAATATTAAATTTTGCAGAATCTGCTGCTAATGTAAGGTTTATTGCAGTTTGGTTTTAGAGAAATATAACTTGCATAAATCAAAACCAAAATGAAGGTTTTATGCTGATATTTTGCATCATGCATAAGAAATGCACTATTCCTTCATTTTAAACGCCTAATGAAATGAGCAAAAAAAAAACTTTAATTAAAAATGAAGGTAAAAGTGCTGTAATTTTGTTCCAAAATCAGGTATTTTTCATGCATAACAAATGCTTTTAAAATGCCTTATAAAATCAGCAAAGAATCTTCCTTTAAAAATGAAGGAAAAATGCAGTTTTTTGTTCCAAATTCAGAAATTGTTGCATGCATAAAAACTGTATATAAAATGCCTAATAAAAAAAACAAAACAATCTTCATTTGAAAATGAAGGGAAAATGTTTTCTTTTGCTCGAAATTCAGGCATTTTATATAACTCATAAAAAAATATCAGCAATTTTTCTGCAGTTTTCTGAAATGCAGGAAACGTGCTGATTTTGTAATGAAGGAAACACGACTGAATTTGAAACAAAAAAACTTCATCTTTCCTGCATTTTTAAATGAAGTTTTTATGCTGATTTTTAATGCAGGAAACATGCCTGAATTTGGAACAAAAAAACTTCATCTTTCATGCATTTTTAAATGAAGTTTTTATGCTGATTTTTTTTTTGTGCTGGGTTAACATCTTTGTATTTTGTTACGCCAAGATTTCTATAATATGAATTTCTAATGTAGGAAATATGCAGATATTTTAGGTATTTTCATATTGCAAGAAAATTGCTCATTTTTACATATTTCTTGATACCGGAAAAATAAATATTAATGAAAAGCATTCCATCGCTAAACAGATATAAATATCATATCACTATAGTTGACTTTTATCTTTAAATTAGTATTTATTTCAACTAACTATAACATTTATCTGATTTTTTTTCCTGCTAGTAGGCATAGTTGAATTATAAACTAAATCCAAGAAATTTGATGATTATCATCTTGAAAAATAACATTTAACCCTATTATTATAATTATTATTAAATATTACTTTCAAAAAGTAAATTACAAATCAAACTCGTGGCAAAATTGATATTTTCTCTAAAATCTTTGTTACTGAAAGTTACAGTACGGCAAAGTTAACAAGTAAAGATAGTGTAGTGGTTAGAGTATCAGCCACGAGTACCTCAGACCCGGGTTCGATTCCCCGAAACCTCACCCATATAAAATTTCCCAATTAAAATTAGAAAAAATAATAATAAATATAAATCTAGTTAATTAGTAATGCTTGAAAAAGATACTGTCAGTTTTATTTTTAATTTAATTAATTTCTCATTTATTATTAATATAATTAATTATTACGTACGAATAAACACCAGTTCTTTCAGTTCACAATTTTTAAACCAGATGGCGACACTAAAAAAAATCAGCATAAAAACTTCATTTAAAATGAAGGAAACATGAAGTTTTTTTTCCGAAATCAGCATGTTTCCTGCATAAGAAATCAGCATGATTCCTGCATTTTTGTGAAATGCAGGAAACATGCTGATTTTTAATGAAGGAAAAATGCAGGAATTTGGAACAAAAAAACTTCATGTTTCCTTCAAGTTTTTATGCTGATTTTTTCTGCTGGGAGTACCGAAATTTAAAATTTCAAGTAATGTAATCATTTCTGATCGAAAGAGGCAGATTGCAGTGTTCGTGCAGAAACTGTAACATTTTCTGAATGTTTTTGAAATATGATTTTTATTAAAGAAAAGAAGAAAATGATTTTTATTAGTATTTAATGGCAGAAAATTTAATTTTGTTCTAGGCGAGAAATAAACAACATTTTTTAATTACTAGTACCAAATAGCAAGGCTCTATTAATTTTACATTAAGCTTTAAAAGGTTAAATTATATAGTAACATTTTCTGTCGAAACACGAAAACGTTACAATATCTTCCAAGTTTGAAAACATTTATCTGCTATGATTTCAAACTTGGACTCGACTGTATTAAACAAACATCAATAACGTACAACAAAAGTCGGACAACAAAGTTGTTTGTTTCTCGCAAAGGTTAAACGACACAGATGCAAGAGAACACATTGTAATGTTCGAGGAATATTCAATGTGACGTGAGGGAAAACTCATACTTGTGAATTGATGGAAGAACAATGCCTAAACTGTCGGATGAATAGAATACGGTTAATCTAGATTAAATTATTCTGCTCTTCTATTGTTAACTATATAACAAATGTTGTTTCATGAAACCTAATGATGAAAGTTATTCAAAATATGTTAATAATGAATGTGTATACATAAAGCATTTTATGCTTGTGTAGGTAACTAAATATTGCAATAGTTAGACTGAATTTATCCAAACGAAGGGTACATTAGCAAAACTCAATTCTTTAAAGTATACTTAAGATATAGTATCCGGTCCGTTAATTGGTGACTTTTGATAATTGTAAATTCAATTGGATGAAATCGCTAATGAACGGGTAAGACCCTTTATCATAGTTATAGTTAAGTGAGATATAGTTACATATAGAGAATGTGAATTTTGTAACTATTTTCTTTAAATGTTTGTTTCGTTAAAGTTTATTAAAACACAAAATTCAAACACACGATTAAGACCTACTATAAAGTAGTAAACATTTAGAAACTAATAATCTCGGGTTATGTTTATTACAAAATAATTGCAAAGCTTTGATTTAGGTTTAATGACATGAAACTTTACTCATATATGAAAAAAAAAGCTCTTCCGACCATGTGAGTGCAGACAATAAGCTAACAATTATGCATATATCAAGGCGAGACCGGGGCTTTTTTCCTTGGGGTAAGTTTTCCCACCAGGCCTTGTACGAGAAATGAGCCGTTAGGAGGTCGCCAAATGGCTGCTTGGTTTATGGAGCAACCCGTTTTATATCAGCCACAAGGAATGTTGCTCAGTTGGTATTTTCATATTGTCATTAGAGCTGTTTTTGTGATTTTTCAACTTTGAGTGGATTTTCATGCTCACATTCTAACCTAAATGAAATGTACTTTTTTTTTAAACTTACAGTTTTATTATTGCGCATAATGAAAAAGTGGGATGCTAAACGTATATACATTGCGTATTTCTTTAGTATACACTGCGTATACTAAATAAAACATGAAAAACTATAGCCCAGGTCTCCTCTATACTTTGATGCAACTTTTGACAATTTAACTTCAGACTTTAATTAATTATTCACTTAAAAATAACAGTGGAAAAACATGCATCTTAAAAAAAATTGTAAACCCATTTTATCTCTACAAAAAAAGAACTCTACCTAAAATTTAAACAAATACACAATTTTACATCATAACAGCAAAACATGGCATTTGTTTTGACGAGAAACGTATTTTTTGTTTATTCCCCATTAAAGACGGATTTCCTGTGACTACTTTTTTACATGTGATTCGTATGCCTTCTTCTCTCAATCTAGAACAATTTCTGCCATGGACAGGAAAACTGTAGTATTTACAAAAATGACTTGGACTACTATTGTAAGCATTCAATAGCTACAACCTAAGTACTTTAAAGAACAATTTTGTCAAGACAAAAGTGGGTCATGTCATTTTTTGTAGGAACCACATTTCTTTAGCTCCACGGCAGAGTAACACTGTCAACGTGTAAAAGCAATAAGCAGCTTACTATTGATATCGATCCTAACAGAAGCATTCATAGGGTTCGTGAAGTTGGTATTAGAGGCTTGGCAAGTCAGCTCAGTCATGAAGTCGGAGCGCTTCAATTCCATAATAACGAGCTCGTTCCTCACGTAGCCCTGAGAGGTTCGGAAGTAAGTGTCGTCCAGAAGAGAGCCGTCTTTCCACCATGTTACGATGGGAGCTGGATTACCTGGAAAAAATAACAACAAGAATTAGAAACATAGAACGCCTAAGAAATAAAATAGTATTTTTTGTTCAAGAAAAAATAACGATAAATGCTTGTTGTTTGTGAGTTAGGCTAGATGGTCGTTTGCCTCATGAAGAATGGAAATTCGATAGTGTTGTTTGAGTCTGAATGATTGTGGGTTTCTAATCCACAGTGCTTTTGTGTTAATGAAATTGGAAAAAAAATTAAGCCACATTTATCCTGCTGTGTGGGTATTCTTACAAACGATTTCTTTTGTATGCCAAATAGAGCTGACTTACAGGTGTCTATGATCCTATTTTTTTAAATTAGTTTATATACATTGTGTAAAATTTTTATTGAAAATTAAAATATATAGTAGAACCTATTTTGATTTAAAAAAAAATACAATAAACACAATTTCCACAAATTTTTAATGAAAATAATCTTATGTAAGTTAATAAAAGCAGTTGCGAGTTTTAAAAAGGCATTTCCACGCTGTTAACAAAAAATAATTTGAAGTTTTGTTTTAACAAGTAAATAAAATTAGCAGTTATAGAACATAATTGAATTTTACCTTGTTAATTAAGATCAATCTATAAATATCTATTTTATATATTTATAAATATCTATTTTATACATTTATAAATATCTATTTAAAAGAATCCATTTTATCTATTTATAATTATCTATTATATAAAAATATATTTTTTAATTTATTTATACATAAAAATTAAGATCAATTTATAAAAATGGGATTATAGAGAGCTGTTAGTGAACAGCATTTATCATATTAAAAAAACATTTGTAAAAATATTCAATGCATCTGTAAAAATGCGGCTCAGAAAATATTCCCCCCCCCCTCTTTTATTAACATAGAAGCACTTTAGGTTTTAGAACCGTGGTCATTCTCCTTAAGCTGAATTAGATTGAATTTTAAAATTTACTTAAACCACTTCCTGAATTGTCAGATGACTATATATTAATAGTACTTGATATTTTAAAAGAATACAAATACTTGGCTATAATCGTAATGAGAAATTCGTACCGTACACTTTGGGGCAATGTGTAACTAGGAACACAGTCCCTAAATTAAAAAAAAATATTTGGCTATTAGAGTTGAAACTCATATGTGTAAATTATAACTCCAATTTTCTTTATTTAGAAAAAAAAACTTTAATGTCTTGAATGAAAATGATATGCAAAATATCTGTGAAAGAAGGTTTTGATTAGCAAAAGTAAAAAAAAAGGTGTTCATCTCCTTTGTTTGTTATTTTATAATTTTTTTAAAGTACAACATCCTTTATTTAATTCTACTAAAATCTTAGCTTGCAAGCTCATGTATCAAATCGTATGCTTTAAAACCCATGTAAGTTTCATTTTGAATAAAAGATCGTTTTGTACAATAACACACAGGACAAAAATAGAAAATCTATTTAATTGAGGCCTTCATTTAGGCCATCATCAGGCTAAAAAGATTAAAAGGAAACAGTACCCACAAATTGGTCAAAATATCGATTTTTCAGTTTTTACTTCGTTTTATTCACAATATTTTCTGAACATATACTGAAAGTTTCATAATAATATCTTCTATAGAAAAAAATAGTTATTAAACATTTTCTGGTGTTTTCCCTTGAAGTTTGAACTCGTATTTCGTCTGCTAGCAACCTGTTTTCTCTGTTGCGCGTTTTCATTATTCTTGCGTTTAAAAAATTCCTAAGGCTTTTTTGCATAAGTGGTGCACGAATTTGTGCATGGAATAAGGTTTACTATGCATAGATTTTTTAAAAACAAATGTTGAATTCAATATTTTTTAATTGTTTTTTGATTTTTTGAGTATAAATACATGTTATTTTTTTACTGTACCTCACATTTTAACATCCATACACAGTTCTGGAACAAAAGTTCCAGAAATAAACTATAAAAGTTTAATGGAGTAATCCCTGAAATTGAATGAGAAGTAGCGTTTAAAAAAAAGTGTAAAATGTTAACTTAAAAAAACCTTCTTGTAATTTTTTTCAAAATCTATGCAAGAATCAGTTTTTTTATTAATGAATCTTCGGAAGTATCTGAATTGAAAAGTTTAATTTCTGTAGAAAAGGTTATTACCATATCTATATTTTGATGCTCAGTAGTAATAAATGTAAATGAAGCCATACGCATAATTTTTATACTTACAATATTTATTCCAAAACAAATATCTCTACTAAAAGTGAAAATTCAAGTAAAAACAAATAAAAAATTATAATATTTATAAATTGCCTAAACTAATATTTTTGGGGATTTAGATTGATAAAATGTAGTTTTTAAGGTTTTAGTATATCAAGTGTTGATTAAGATTAATTTTTTAAATCGCTGTTTTCGTCAGTAATTTGGTACTTATTAGTTAATATACTATAATCTTGATAGATCACAGAGACATTAGTCTGTTTGATTTTTGCTCATTACAGCATAAAAATGCTTAGGGAATGTAGAATAATTATGGAATAATCGAATGAAAAATAACTGCAGAATATATATTAAGAGAGTCTCCTGTGTTAACATAAGGTTCCAGATCTTAGTTTAATGCCAGTGTTGTACCTAGAGAGTACCTAGACCATATTTACAATTTCCAGCTTATAAAATTGTTCCAATAATTAGTGATTGTTGTAATGATACCTACCTAAAAAATATAAACCTTACATAAGATTTACCTAGGTAAACACTTTTACCCTACTATTTAAATTTACAACAATTTAATGTTTAATTTATATATAAAGATCATGAAGCAAAATGCAATTTTCTTAAAATAAAAAAAAACTACTCTCGACATTATTTCTTCGGCATGAGATGCGTTTATAACAAAATAAAGAAATACCTAATTTGATGATGAAATTTAAAAATGGATAAAAACAGCAAGAAAGTGATTGAAAATTGCAATACATTTAAATCGACGTTTTAGCGGGTTCTTGCGTTTCCTACAAAAATGTTTCAACTTTATTTATTTTTTATAGATTGCTTTCATAAGATAATTTTTAAATTTTGCTACAGTAAATTGAATTATAATGTACCTTGAAACATGATAGCGACGGTTGAATTTTTAATATAAAGGTTATTGCGTTTATTATTCAATAAAGTAAATATTAGATGGAGAAAAAAACACCAGCATTTTATTAGATTCGTTACTTTTATAAGTGTTTATAGTACAAAAAAAAAAGGTTTTAAGATAAATCAGAATGACAGACTTGACTTTCTGTACTCTCTCTCTCTCTCTCTCTCTCAAATTAGTAACTCTTCAAATAAACATATTTTATCTCCTTCCCTTTTTAATATTTCCAAACCTTTAAAACTGCCTGTAGTTAATTCCACAAATTTTTAATAAAAATAATCTTATTAAGGTAATAAAAGCAGTTAAGGGTTTTAAAAAGGTATTTCCAAGCAAGCAGAGATTGTTAAAAGAAAAAGAAGTTGACATTTTATTTTTAAAAGTAAATAAAATTAGCAGTTAGAGAACAAATTGAATTTTACCTTGTTAATTAAGATCTATTAATATAAACTAGTGAATTTAAAAAGATACTTAACAAATATTTAATGAATTTTTACTTAATTATAGTATTTAAATACATTATTCAAATAATGTTGTTAAGTTGACATTTTATATAAATATAAATGTCTTATGAATCTTTAAACAAACGTTACAAATCAAAGTTTTAAAGATAAATTTTTTTAGGAGCCATCGTAGAATATTCATAATTAAAAGTGTACATATCGTATAAGTCCTTACATAATAATGTGTACTCATTTAACTTTGATAATTATATTGCTTATTTAGATGCATTAACCAGGGGAAAAAGATTTTAAGCTTATTTAATTACTTATTAATATTTACCGTTTGTATGGCAAAAATGGATTTATTTGATTTCATAGCATATTTTTTTAAAGTTATAGTTAAAGTAAAGATTAAAGTAAAGAAGTTTTTTTTAGTAAAGATGTTTAAAGTTCATTGAATACTATAACTTTAAATTTATGAGATAAACAAATTTGGCATAATAACGTAAAAACATTTTTTAAATAAACTATAAAATTTTATTATTTAACGTAAGTTAAATTATAGATTAATTGATTTTTATTGCCAAATGTTAATTACCATAAGTTAAAATTACCTTAAAAAATGTTTTAAACTAAAATTGGATTTTTTAAACCTATATACCATTTTAGTAGCCACTCAGACCATTATTACATAAGCAAAATAAAATTGTAATTCTCACCTCCTTCTGCTTCGCAAAGCAGAGACAGATATGCCCCCTCATCATAAGGTCCAGCAAGCCTTTTCAGTTTCTGTCCCCTATCATCCATTACAATGACAGCTTGAGGGGGTACTGAAACAAGAAAAAGAAAATCGGCGACATAAATATAATAGACATCTAATCTAATAGTAAAAGTCGCTGGGGACGGGACCAAGATGAATCTCGCCAAATGGCCAATTAGGCGGGAAATGTTGTTGAGATTGGCAACTTACTGCTACTTTTAAAGTGAGTTCAAAAATTTTAGCTGTTTTTGATGTATTTTCACTTCCTAAATGTTTGATACACTTGTTTTAGCATACTTTATTTAATTCTAGTTTAAAATATCTAGAAAGTGAAAGTATTGTAATTTCTTAAAACGATTCAAATTTTCTCTAAGAAAGTCATATGACTTTCTTATCGAAAAAATAACAATTTAGGCTTACGATGCACAGCCCATTATACGTTTAGTCTCCAGAAAACACGAATATCCTTCTGTATAACACTTTATTTTGATGGATGTTTTTCTTATATTGCGCATGTAGAAACGTAGTCCAACTTTCAATTTCATAGTAGTTACATATGAGAGGGGGGCACAAAATAAGAAATGGTTTACGTTTATCGCAAGCGAATTGAAAATATTTATGTTTATTATGTTTGTTTCTAAACGATTTTGAGATCTCTGGTAAATTATTGCTTAATCGTTATGTTTATGTTTTTGTTTGTAAGGGAATGAAGTACATATATGTCTTATTGTTATTATATTACTTAGAAGGGCATGTCGCTGTAACCAGCTGATATTTATTTAAATATTTATTAAGAAATGCTTTATTTAAAAATAAAATAATTACAAACATAAACTTTTGATTTGAAACTAAATACTAATTTGTTGGATTTTTTTGCTCCATTACTATATAAGAAAATGACAAAGCGTATTCGAATTTATATTTTACGAAAAAAAATCTAGTGAAACCGTTCATAAAATACGTAAATTAATTATCCCGGCTCTAAATTATACCACGTTTAAATACTATTTCCAGGAAAAGTTATTTTTATTCATTTTTAAAATTATTAATATGTTACATCTTGCACTTAGTAGTAGGTATCGAAAATAAGTGAAAAAAATACCTGCCCGAAACTTATTGTTAAATAAGAAGCAAGCGAAAAATGCAAAGTAAGTAAAGATTTAAACACTCTGAAGAACCTTAGATGTAATAGAAAATAAAATAATAATTTGTGTGAAAGCGATAATGAAATCTAGGTTAAAAAGTAAATTTCCCAGACAAGTTTACGCTTTCATGAAATATTATACTTATAATATAAATTTAATATTTATTTATAATTAAAATAAATCCAATGATACATCTTATACTTAACAGGTATCGTAAATAAGCGGAACAAATGCACTACGGACACACTTTTCTTAAAATTTTAAAACACCCACAAGGGCAAAATGCTCAAAAAGAATCAAATACTCTGTAAAGATTTGAAAACCCTACAGAAACTAACGCAAAACAAACTTTTTCAATGTCTCTTTAAAATTGATGCATTCCTTTTTCTATATATCAAAATATTAAGTGATATTTCGTGCGAAAACACCCATAAATTGTACGATGAAAAGTAAAATTTCGCAAACATGTTTATGATTTCATAAAATACTACTTACAAAATAAAATTATATTTTATGTCATTAGATTTTTTTAAAAATTATATCTATATTTTACTTAACAGGCATCATAAATAAGCGGAAAAAAATGCACGCCCGAAACACTTTTCATGAATTATTAAAACACATGGAATGGCCAAATCATAAAAATTCTGCAAATACTACTACGAAAGTCATTTTTATTTATATTTTTAATATCACCACGTTAAAATACATTTATTCCTCTTTCTATACATCAAAATATATTTAAAAGAAATTTAGTGTGTAAATGCCCTTAAAGTGTAAGTTAAAAAATAAAATCTCTCAAACATATTTATGACTTCATGAAATACCACTTGCAAAATAAAATTATATTTTATTTATAATTAAAAAAAATCCATGATATATCTTCTACTTAACAGGTATCATAAATAAGCGAAACAAATGCACGCCCGAAAACACTTTTCGTGAAATATTAAAACACCTGGAAAGGCCAAACGCCTAGAAAGGCCGGAATCGTCTGCAAAGATTTGCACCCCCTGCAAGAGACTGACACGAAAGATGGATGACATTCTTAAAAGATTTGCGAGGCAGTTTTATAGGGGGGAGTAAAATATATCTCAAAAGGTTTTTCGCGGGGCTGTTGACTGTGGAAGCTGAAAAAAAAAGAAACACCAACAGAAAAAAACTCGCATTTGTGGAGATCAACTGATATGGGTCCCCGAGGAAGGGCTGAAACATATCTTTCCTTTTTGGAGCGGGTGTTCTTATTTTTTTTTATATGTTGCTTTAATTTTGCAGTAGCCATCCTATATATTGAATATCAGAGGAGATCACGTAAAGAAGTGTTTCATATTAGTCAATGAAAAGGTTTTTGGAAACGAAGTATGAAGATGTTAGTCACGTACGGCAAATATGGGTGCATGCAGGTTCGAAAAGTCAATTTATTGTAATTGTCAGATCCATCAAAAAGTCCATCGGTCATTCAGTTATGTTTCTACGTTCGAGGCATAAAAATAAATTACTTTTTGAATCTTTAATATTCAGAAAAGTGTTCTAAGAATTTAATTTTGTAGTATTGATTTTGCTATTCATCGTTCGGCACTCATACATTCATTAAATATTTATCTTTTGGGTTTTTTCATGAAATTATAGGGTTAATATTGCTATAAGTAAATAAAAGATCAATTATATATTTTATAGTATTTTTAAATTACATAATATTGACAAGAATACATATAAATAGTGTTTTGTTAGAAGTAGAGACTAATCAATCATGTATTTAAAAATTACATAATATTTTAGTGAAATGTTTTAGTTTTGTTGCTAAGTGATATAACCTTTATTTTAAAAAAATATATAATTGTGTTTATGCCTGTAGGAAATTTGGTATTTGATAAGTATTTTTGTGCATTTTTTTAATAACGCAATTAAATTTTGTATTTTAAAACGCATATTTGAAATTTACTTTTTATAGTATATACTGTTATAGTAGATTTTCTATTAAGATAAAATTCTATTAAATCATTCATTTGAAAGTAATATATCTTGTTTCAAGCTTATCACTGCTTATATACAAGTCCGTATAAAATGTTAAAGGGCAGAGAGGATGATTGAATTTATTAAAATTTTGTCCTAGCTGTTGAACTAATTGACCAGATATACGTTCTGTTACTACAGCAAAAAAAATGCTATGGTTTTTTCACAGGTATAATACTTTTTTTTATTTGATAAATTGCATTTAAGAATTTTGTAAAATGTGTCGTCAGAAATTGTGGTAAATAGTTATAGACTATCAAGAAATTTGTAAGTTAGTGCCATTTCTACCAAATAACAATTAAAGCAAACTTGTTGCAAAAAAGCATCTTAACATTATTCAAGTATTTATCCATAACAGCCTATTTGGAAAATCTTGTAGAATAATTAACTCTGGTTAGTAATTTTGGTAAACAATAACATGATTTATATCCACTATATTTGGCTATATGAATTAGTTAATACTAATTACTAATCTGATTATATCTAATATTAAAATTCTATTATGCTGATCGATAATATGATCAATAACTCAACTACTTTGTTAGTTTTAGCTTTGTCGAGTTAGTTAGCTTTGTCAGTTAACCGACTTCATAAAATATGGTTATCATAACTAGTTTTTTCTTAAGCATTGAAATTCAGATATCTTTATTCTCTACTTTTTAAAAAAACGGTTAGGCGGATAAAGAACAAGCAATCTCACGAATAAATTACAATACCTTATGAGACTTAATATCTATTCATTATTCTAGTTTAAAGACTCGTATTCTTCCCATATTTTATGAAAATGTTGCTCAAATTTGTCGTTTATGTAGATTCATTCTAATTAATTAAATTAGCATATTGCCGTATATATAAGTACAACCTACTTTATGCATTAACACATTTCTAATTTAAATACTGGATCTATGAAATTACAGTCAATTCGTTTCGTCTCATTTAACACATAAGCCTGCGTATTTGGACAGGGCCTGTTCTAGGAAATGACTCTGGGCATAACCTAATTTGGGGGGGGGGGGGGGGCTTTACGGAAAATTTAAGCGTACGATTTCCAGTAATGATGATGCTATGCTACCCATGTATCAAATTTTTGCTACAACTTCATAGGTATCTTTGTAAGCATCGATCAAAACAATCACGTTAGGTCAATTTCTTAGTCAAATTTGAGGGATTTACATTACAGAATTTAGCAAAATAGAAACTAAAATTTAGGGCCCCTAAATTTGGGGACCTGGGCCTTATAGAAGAAGCGTCCCTGTTTTTGGGGCTAAGTGTCAGGGATAGTTGTGGTTTTTGTTTTTATGATTTATCACAAACCGAAACCCTCTGTTCATGCTCTGTCTCCCTGACGAAGTAGCTCAAAGATAGTGATTGTTTTGATATTTATGATTTCAGTTGTGAATAGCCTGCCTATTTATTACACTTACCAATAACAGACAACTTGACCAGCCTGGTGACAATCCTCGCCCTCTTATACTCGATCCTACACTTATACACTCCTTCATCCTCCACCTTCGTCGGCTTGATCTTCAGCGTAGGTGGATACTCCGAGGTCTCAAAGTGTGCTCGACCCTCCAGACTTTTTCCAGGAAAGTGCCTTGCGTCTTCCGGTTTCACCCTCCTGAAGTCCAGGGTGTAGATAGGGGACTTTGGGGCCTCCCTGTACCAGTAGATCAAGGACAGGACATCATTTTCTTTAGGTATGGCGATGTTGCAAGGTAGAAGGGCTTCGCCTCCAGCCACGGCGAGGAACTCGCGGATGGGCACTGAAAAGAAAAGAATATAAGTAAAAAAAGGAATCGGGTTTCTGTTACCATTTACATAGAAATTTATTCACTTGTGCCTGTTAGAATAAAATATGTTAAGGAAGTTTTTGGTAGTTTTCTGAAAAAAATATTGTGCAATATTTCAAAGATATGGAATAAGGCTATATCCCTGTATAAACGATTACATAAACGCGAAGTGCAGATAAAATAAAAAAAACTAATATCAGTTTTAAAAAACCATCTCTTCGGAAAGATTCTAATACTGTAAAAAAATTATCTTCTAGGCTGTCGTTTTTGCCAGGCAAAATCCAAGTATTTGAATTGATGTGTTTTTTTAAGTGTTCTGTATTAAACTTAAATATTTCTACGAAAATTAGTCTACAATCTATATTTATTTATTCTTTATAATCAGTTTTATGTTTTACCAATGCATTGCAAATGTACGTTAAAACCAAATCACGACGGGCTTATACATTTAAGTAGTCAATAGAAATACCCTATTCAGTGATTACTTAAATAAAATAAAGGGTACCCTAGTTACCAAATTCCCGATGCAGATTAAGGATTTTATTTATTTAGCTTACAATTTATTTTCATTAAGTTTAAAACTTTCGCAGTTTGATTTAACTTCAGTACCAAAGTTGAAACCTTGTATCTAAAAAGGGGATCTTCATCCTTTTAAATTTCCCCCTAACCATTTGAAACTTTCTTTGTTTTTTTTCATTAACCTCAATACATTTCCATCCCAGACTTAACGAATCTCATCATGAAACAGCGCCCGAAACACTGAAACAGGCGATGTCGAAACAAAGACAAATCAATTTGTCACAAAGCGGGAAGTTCGCCCAGAAGATGGTAACAAGCGAAAAAGAAGAACTTTCCTACAGAAAACCCATTAAATTACCAACATTTGAGTACATTTAGGTTCCCAGAATGGGTGCCGTGTCTCAAGTACCTACAAGATCCGAACAAATTTCGAAAATAGCTAGGTATCCCCTTTCATTTGTTGATGAGTTGGTGTGACCAACATGCAACTGACAATCTTCTAATTCCAGAAGCGTATTTTTAAAGATATAAACGTAGCCTTAATGTTTCAGTTTCTGAATTCGCATAATCGTAGCGTCGTGCGGGATCAACACATTTCGTGGGAAAAAATCAATACGATTTCATGTAAAAATTGTTTTAGTGACGTAGGGTAATTTGATGGTCGAAAACGACTGTAACCTAAACACGTGCATCGTCATAACTGATGAATCAGCGTCGCAGAAAATTGTACCAGTGTTTCACAGACGTCGTTGCTAACATTCATATGAGTAACACCATATGACAAAAACTAGCTTTATATATCTGGTGTTGCACGGGAGTACCCATATAAAGCATTAAGCAGCTATAATATAACGACCGGTCTTTATTTAATGATTTGCTTTAGGCTGTCAAGTAATGAAATCGGACAAAATAGAAAAACACTTTACCCTTCAACGAAATTTGATAAATAAACCAAGTGTACTGAAATTTTTCATGATCGCTAAAAGTCGCCAATAGCAAATCCAATCCACACCACATATTGTATCATAGTTGTAGTCAAAAAGAAAACAACTGTCAACGCACACCGAATGAAAATTGGATTGCAATAATACATCTTTATATAATTTGAAATTTTTTTAAATTTGCTTATTTAAAAACGCATCTATCATTTAACTTGGATAGTTATTTGTATAGTTTTCTGTTTTACCATTGCCCAGAAATGTTAAAGTGAAATATGCCGCAGTAAAAACCTATATATGAGGGAAGAAATTGCTTTTTCCCGGAAGAAATCGGTTTTTAAACCAACAAAAGAAAGTTTCTAACCAAATTCAACTTATTGTAATAGCATTATAAATAAAACAGACGTCAGACAACCGTTGCACAGCTTCGTCTATTTATTTTACTTTCTCTAATATATCAAAAAATTTTACCAGAAATCAGCCTTTTTATAATAAAATTTATAACCACAGACGCTTATATCTCACCCTTAAAAACTGTAAACTATATAACTAATATTCAAATTACAATTTTCAAAATTAAACACAAGTGCTTATACTTAAAATTAATTTGTTATTCAAAAGATCTGAAAAATATGTTTAGAAAGTATGGTTAGTATAAATTACGTTATTTCTTAGGCAGGTAACAGTACCATGACCAAGTCAGATGAGACTATTTTATAAAGGAACGATTAGTTGTAGTCAACTTGATAACATTGCATATCAGAAGAATTAAGACGTATTTTAAGGAGTTAAAAAAATTAGAGTTGATTACTTTACATGATGAATCGTGAGTGACCATGAAAAGAAGTTTCATACTAAATCAGTATTTAACTCTGGCAAAAGCATTTGAAAACAGGGGTTAGACCAAAGGCAATAGTTTGACTTTAACCAACGAAAACTGCGTCGAGTAGCTCTGCAGCCCAAACGAAATTCAAAATGTTGACAGGAAATTAACAATACAATTTTATCAAACCATTGTTTTATCTTACGTAGGGCCACTTACTTAAGGTGGGTCCTGGCTTTAGGAGATTAGAATCAATAACGACGATGCAATTTGTGAAATTCCTCGAGAAATAGCTATCGTTCATCTGGTCCCTCCCATCGGTTGTTGCCACTTCCATTAAGCAAAATGGCTGTTCTTTCACCTCTTTCATGTAGTTTTGTGCGGAAGGGCCATGACACCACGTATCTTTTATGTAGCCATTCCGTTGATCGAACGCTTCCCGTTTACTGCCGAGCTCGCCAAAGGTTAGGGCTACCTTACTTTTAGAAATAATTATATTGACAGCGTAGGGAGGGGCCTAGTGTAACTAAGTTGCAAAGTATACGGTTTGCCGAACAATGTATGTTTGTCAGCTTTCTGTCATGCTGATTCATATATTACTATAATGCATTAGCGTTGAATTTCATATTATGTTATAGTTGTCGACATTTTGCGTTTAACGTTTATATATATATATTTTCAATAACATAGTTTAACAATTGAATTGATTTGATATGAAGCACAAATACGTAAATAGTTTTTAAATAATATTATTATTAACATATGACAACGAACCCATTGTTAATTCTTTAGACTGCAATGAAACAAATAGGGGAGAGTGGGGGCTATTGGGACGCAGGGCTAATGGGACAAGGGCCCTACAGCTGGGGAAAATATACTTTTTTACAAATTTTTCAACTCTACAGCATTGTAACAGTTAGACTTCACATTTTAACAGCCAAAGAACAGCCATTAAACGCATGTGCTGAAGTGGAGAGAAGAATATCTGTTTTGGAGAATCGAGAGTTTATTAAAAGTGCACCTTGTTTTTCACTTTTGAAGTATTGAATAAAAACTTTCTATGAATTAAACTACAGTTTTAGATAGATGAAATATCCTAGATTAAGATAGTATAGGTCAAATACTGTGGTGAAGTACAAGTGCTTCTGTGTTGGGTCATTTATAAAAAACAACACAGTGGGGTCTAATGGGACGGAAACGGTGGGGTCTAATGGGACACGAATAAACCTAGCTTTGTATGCTTCTCTCGAAGAATCTATATAAATCTCTAATATGTTATTCAGTCAAGTTGCCAAAAACTTTTTGAACTTTTTTCATCGTATAATTAGTGAAAGTTCAAGTATCTTTATTGGTGACGCATTTCCACCTGCAATTTCATTAATTACATCTGAACAGAGCTTAGTGAAGATAAATAAATTCTTGTTGGTAAATTTTGCTAGGAAGCAAGCTATTTTTTATTCGTTGGATTGATTTCTGAAAAAAAAGGCGATGAAATAAAAAATGGTCTTTAGAATGATCTGAAAAAGTCGAACGATGGTAAGCTATTTGAAGACAAAGGCGGTCTTTTAAATCCTTGTACCTTGAAAATGAGGACAAGTTTAGGATAAATTTTAGAAGATTTGGTTATAAAACTAAAGATTCAGCTATAAAACTATCCTTTCTAGTGATTCAACAAAAATTATGGAAGCATCTTCGATTTTGAGTTTTAACTTTGATATTTCATCTTTCAATGGGAAATAATTGTTTTAAACAATAAAATTTCGTTATGTATACATTATTTAAATGGCACGTGCTTTAAAATTTCATTTTCTGATTCATTTTCCCTTTTCTTAATATTTTATTAAAGCATCATTTAGCATGTCCCATTAGCCCTGCACCCTGTCCCATTAGCCCCCACATATGGGGGCTAATGGGACATTTACATGTTTGTTTAAAATGCTCAGCAACCAAAATATGGTAATGTTTTAACATTTGTCGAATGGCTTTTTAAGTAAATGAATGTTCAGTTTATGAGCTTGTAAAATAAGAAATTAAAATTCTTTTATTTTTGCTGAAATACAAAGGTAGAATTTTTTTTGTCCCAATAGCCCCCACCCTCCCCTACATATTGAAATGCAATGAAATTAAATTTATTTTACATAGCTAGTTGATAAAAAAATATATAACTATGAATGAAATAAACTGTTTTCACTGATGAGCAGATCATAAATATAACGAAATATAACGTAGCAAAAACTAATCTATCAATTTTAAAAATAAAGGAAAATATACTATTATGTTAACCATTAGTTTTATGCATAATTTTACGAATTTACAATACACTTAGTAATAAAACATTCACTCAATAAATTTTCCCTAAGACTAATGGAGATAATTTAAATAATTTCATACTAATAGAAAAATGTTCCCTCTAACACTTATCGAATAGACAAGAAACATAATCACCTACAAAAACACGAACAAACAATCCCCTAAGGTGCGCGGCAATTCCAGGCGATGAAGCGCAATTCTCGCATCATACATTAGTCCATAAGGATAATTATTACCATATAAAAACAATTGTTTCCCTGCGCATTCAAAACATCGTTCGAACAATGACTACTTTTCCAGGCAATTACTGCACAAAACAGAGATGAATAATCATCTGCATTCACCATTATCTCGTGGAAGAGCGACGTTTTTACGACCATAAATCCCGTATAATTGCATAAACGATTGGTATGGCGTTTATGTGTTCCTCGGTAACACGTTTAGAGTGGAAACTGCTCAAGTGTGAAACATGGAATAATTCCTTTGCTACGTAAGAACTGGAGATGGTTGAGTTCCGAACGGTTGATATTTCAAATTTTGTGTAAAAGTGAATTATCAGCAAATATACAATTTTTCAAGAGAATTGTCCAAAGTTTAGCTTTTTATTTATATTACATTATAGAACAAGAAGTTCCAAAAGAACTAAAATAGCCTGCTTTCCTGTTAATTAAATACTTGCTGAAATTCTTATACACGCAAAAAAATGGTGCTGGTCCTGCAACTCAACCAAGTTCGGTTGAAGGGTGTTTAATTGGCGCAGCCAAACTGGTGGTTTCTTTCAAACCTCCCAGTTTAGTTACCATGACTATACTCGTTCGATTGAACGAGTTTAGCCAACGGGACCAGACTGCCTCAATGAGTTCGGTTGCGACAACTAAACTCTGTGTGAGAACTAAACTGCGCGTTATCAGTGTAGTTCTCTCAACCGAACTAGTCGTTTGCGCCAGCTGAACGCTTCTAACCAAACGTGTTTGGTTCCTGCAACTAGACAGTCCTGTCAGTCCTATAGCAACCGAACAGTTTGGTTGGGAGAACTCAATTTTCGTTTGTACGTACCAGACAGTTTTTTGCGTGTAGGGAAACAACTGGGTTCGTAACATCAGTAAGTGTCATTTAAACCCTTTCTACATAAAATTTATATACATAAGAATAAATTTCACTAAACACAGCATCCAGCTATAATTTAAACCTCTTAAAGCCAAAACTACTTTTTCATTAATTTTATATCGCAAATAAAATTAAGATTACTAATCGTTTGCTTTATTTAATTGTAGTTCTACAAATAATCAAATATTTATTTATAACAAAAAGCGTGGAACGACTCAAAAATGTATTTAAAATAAGAAATGTAAATTAAAACTAATCAGGATTATACGCAAAAAATATGCCTTCCACTTACTTAGAAAACAAATGATAAATAATCACATTCCCGACGTCATTCCAAACTGATTTATGTCCCAAATAAATTTTGCTTCAAATAATATTATTTTATTTGTGTACAATTCTTTATACCTATATAAATTTAAGTTTTGCTTCGATTGCTAGTTCTTCAAATTTAGAAAAATTAGTGTACTTTTAACAAGCAAACTAATATTTGTTCGCCATCAAACTTTTTCGCGTATGTTGGACGATTCAGTTTTCATCTGTTTTTCTGTCGATATTTCATACATTTTAAACAGAAAAAGCACTTGCACAATAATTGTTAATTTTTAAAGATTTTTTTCACTAATAAGTAGCAATTAAAAACTGAATTGTTAATAATTAATATAGTTTGTTACTTTCATATCATGTTTCGAATCAGAACAAAAAGGACTTAACCTAGTTTGACTCTACATTTCAGCATTTACGGGAGCTGCTCATGCTTGAATTTAGGAACCGAAAAATTCGGAGGTTGTAAAATTTTAGATTCATTAGTGGAATTGTCATAGAATCGCAGCCGGTATTTTCACTAGTAAAAATAAAGTTTCCCTGATTACGAATGAGTGACTCCATCTCTCAGTTCTAAATGGAGCATAAAATAAATTAGGTGGAGAGAGATACATTTGAACAAATGATAGATGCATCAATGACTGCGCTGTTTGGATTTATTGTATTTTGACGTACACTGCTACGATTCTTGATTACTAAGATATACACTTAAAACTATTTAAAAATAGTTAAATTGTACATATCAGCGAACAATCCGAA
The DNA here is from genome assembly GCA_023701765.1 of Hylyphantes graminicola. Classification (NCBI taxonomy): domain Eukaryota; kingdom Metazoa; phylum Arthropoda; class Arachnida; order Araneae; family Linyphiidae; genus Hylyphantes; species Hylyphantes graminicola. The sequence goes on from CM043113.1 coordinate 32,355,643, forward strand.
AATTCCTTTGTTGATATGGTATATTTTGCTGTTATTTAGGATTATTATTTAATAGCACACAAATTAAAAATCTAGTACTGAAAAGAAGTGAGTATATTGAATTTAAATTATATATACATGATCACATACATGTATTTTCTTTTAATGTTATTTCATTGAATGTAAATCCTTTATTTTACAAATTGGTGTGCTTCATTTTTTAAAAAAGATATAAGAACATATTAAAGACAAAAACAATTACTAAAAATAGTTAAATTGTGCACTCAATTTAAAAGATTTTTATTGCTGATTTTTTCCCATATCTTTAAAATGTACTCGTATATGAAAATATCTTTAAAACGTATATCTCATATGTGTATATGGCCTTTTCAAACCAAGGGGTATTACCTTTTTTTTAAATATGCATATGTTTATAAAATATACATTCAAAGAAGAAATGCATTTGCATGGGATCGAAATGTATTTCTTTTAAAACGGCTTATAAATATCGGATGTTTTATTTAATATTCGATATTCAGATGCATTACGATATGATATGCATTTTGTTATTTATTGATTTCTTGTCCTACTATATTTTGAGAAAAATATCATGAAATAAAATATGTTGCATCCCCTAAGTTTTTCTATATAAACCTAGTTTTCAAGGGAAATTAAATTTTGCTTATCGCATTTTCGTTGTTGATATTTTTTGTATTGTGCACAAAGATGTAAATGCAATTTAAACATATTTTAAACCAAGTTTAGTTCGTTAGATACTACTGTTAACTGTTTTTATTCTGTATTTTCTTGTTATCTGTCGAGCTAAAAGAAATTCAATGTAAAATAAACTTTTTTTATTAGCTACTTTTTATAATATTAAGACGTTTTCTTACAAAAAATATAGTTTGCAATTTAGCATTATTAATAGCAATCGTAAATACACATAGAATATAAATAAAGAAGAGTTAATTTTTACTACCTTTTTATATATTTGTAGTTATAAAATGTATGTATATAATAAAAATAACATATTTTTTTAAAAGCTTTAAAAATGCAATAATTATTAGAGAAAAACATATTTGTAAGAAAATATACTACATAATGTTCAGAAGGAAGTTAAAATAACTTTGAGAATTCTTATGTAAGACATGTAATTTAAGTTAATATTTTTAAAAAAATGCCGTAATTTATTGTAGAACTAAACAGATTTGACAGAGCCAGAGTATCTTCAAAAATCGTAAAATGAAGCTTATTTCATGTAAACACAATATAAGAAGTGTCACCTTTAATTGTTCTGTTCTATTAATAAAAAAATCTTCTTTTTCAGGTATATTTAGCTTCAAACTTCCTATGATTCATGTTTTGATTGGTATTTTTTCCAAAAAAAATATTTATTAATAATTAATTACTTCACGCAGGTTGAAAACGAAGAGACTACTCTTTTAAAAGGAGTCGAGCTTTTATTTAAATTAAAAGGCAATACTGTTACATGTTTATCAAACGGAATAATTAGTATATGGAGCAGAATGCTAAAATGTGATTCAGGTAATCGAAATTAGTGTAAATAGAGTTTCACTGTAAATGGTTAATTTTTAACTTTCCGGTTGTTCGTTTCAGTACTTTTCAAATCCAAATTAATTAATTTGATATTAAATAAACCAACTTCACAAATCTTACGGAACCAAAAATTAAATAATTAAGTATAAATCCCAAAATAGCCGATTTACTGTTGATTCATGTCCGATTCCCGCTCCTTCGAAGAGCTTTTAGCATAATTCCGTCACTCTTCTCTCTGAAGATGGAGCATTAATTCACCATAAGTGGAAGGCTGTCTTGAAGAGGTGCGGAAAGAATGGCCGTGCTATCAATCTCATTCCAATCCTCGCGAAGTATAAGAAACTATTACAGTACAATTACAAATGAATCCTACTGTAGGGTACGTTGGAGGTCGTCTCGAAGACAAATTTCACAATATGTGTGTAGTTGATGATGAATTCATATTGCGAGTAGAGTCTGCACATAAACTAGAGTCTGATAGCTTAAGAGTTTATTGTAAGGTAGTTTAAAATCTAAATAATAATAATATCTATATCTAAATCTATAAATCTATAAAAATCTCTATATATATATTTTGCCTGTTTATTGTAAGGTTATTAAAAATCTATACTTATATGCTTTTTGCATGATATATTTACCAAACTGGTCATTTTACACGTAAAATATTATCATTGCAAAATAAATTTAAGTAATTTTATCAAAAAAAGAAACAGGCATTAACTTCATGGCTATCTAAGGTTTCGTTGGGTGCCAGCTCAAGTGTCGACTTCGTCACATCGACTGTGTTTAAGCTTATCTTGGTGGATGGAAAAAGACAGCCGGAAATGTTCATCAACCATTCAGGTACAAACAAACCAAATACTAACACACAGGGTTAATCTGTAACCACAATTTATGGGCATAAATGGGTTACTTGTTTTCTGTTGAATTTCAGTTGTTTTAATGGGTAAAAAGATTGAATTATCTGTTTTTATACCTATAAAGTTTGTCAAGTAATGATGTAAAGAGACACCACTGGCCTTAAAATAAGAATTTTTCTTTAACTAGTGTATTTTTGTTATTGTTTATAAATAAATAATTTGTTCGAACACAAAGTTTTAAGTCGTTTTTATAAACTCAATAAGCTAAATGAAAACTATATTATTTTGTGAATCAATCATTAGGAATCATATCTCACTTGTAGAACTTTATTTTCTAGATATAGTTCCAATTAAGTATAGTTTAATTTTTTTCTTCTATACTTTTATTTGTTTTGAACAATAAGTTGATAATTTTGTAAATTAAAAATATATTTATTACGTTTAAGTGCATTCAATCACAAGCCAAAAAGAGTTATAAGTGCTGATCTATGAATTATTAAAACTTAATAAAAATTTTAATGAGATTTCCAAAAAACTAGATTTATTCATTTACACTACGCGATAAAAAGTTTTCATCGCAGAACATTTTGCGTTAGTTTTCAGCCAGTAGTAGGTTTTAAATTTAATCTTGAGACACTTTGAATATATTTGACGGTCCACATTATCTCGGATGCTATTTCCAGACCGAGGCTTAATTTTTAATGGCTTTCCTATTCGTTTCAGTCATTGGATAGTATTCGAAATAAGCTCACCGTTAATGTTCATTCGAGCGTTAGGTGATCCGTGTACGCTCGCTGGGCTAAAATAGAGGTTTGTTTCGCAGAGTGTTTGGTTTGGATCTGAGTGATGTTTTATCTTAAAAAAACACGGGTCTTTGTTTCTGGGTAGTTGTAGGTGAAGAGAATTTGGTGGCGCATCTGAAGTGTGATTTTAATGTTTGTCTTTGAAATGTAGGAAAGGTTGAGTGCAGTAAATATTTCTTTGTGATAGATTCCTTGAATAAAAACTGCTTGTTTCCCAAAATATACTTTAGCATAGCACCTTTATAAAAACGCATTAAAAGTAACGCATGACTGCATACTGAAAGTATTTGAAAGAGCAGATAATAGAAGTATAACTATCTTCCATCAATATGATGGAGATTATAGGGGACTATATGGAGCTATAAGAATTCCCATTGTTAATTCATGACGATATGAAATACTTTTTAGATAACTTATAACTTTATGATAACACATATGTGATTGTGTACAATGCTGTTTTTTTTTCAGCATCCCTTCATTATTTTTGTTTTCATTAGAACACATAATGGTACATCTATGGTAATTAATTATAATAAAAGTACCATTATAGTATAGGTATACTTTATCACTATACTATAGTTTAGTGCTATAGTATGGTACAGCAATGGTACAATACATTCGGTCATCTATAACATTTCATGTACAATAAAGTTTCATAAGTTAAGCACACTAATCACTTATTGACGTAAGCGAAGTTTGGCTAGGCTGACCATCTTCGCAGTAGATCTACATGAGGGCTACTGGCAATGGGCGTCATATTTATCGTTACAGTACCTAACATTTGAACACACATCGCATTAGCCAAATCCTAATTGCGTACATTTTCCATAGCCGTAAACTGGACAAGAGAGCATTGGTGAATGAAATCTGGTCCAGGCTCACATCAAACGTGTCCTGGAAATTGGTTCTCGTAATCAATGGCCAGGGTCTTCACACACTGTTGACGCATCTATCAAAGGTACTCACCAGCTTATCATAAACAGAGCGCCCAAGAATCTATTCAGGATGGCGACATCAATGGAAGTCCAGTGGTTTAATAGATTTCGAGAGCTGAGTTCTATCGTATTGTTGAAGGCGATGCTGATAATGCAGAGTAGATCTGTGGATATACCTGACCTAGTTTGAAACCGCATATTCATAGTGGTATGGTATCACTATAAAACGTTTCCATAAATGGTACGTTAACTACTATGTTATTATTTAAAAGGTATTAAAACTATTGACAATATATCCAACAGTGAAAAACCTTTCATATTTTCAATCTCACCATCAAAGGCTTGTTAAAAAAATTAAAAAGAATATTTTTTTAAAAACAAAAATAGTCTTCTTTAAATTTGTAACATTTAACAGCTGCAAATTTATATTCGTAAAAGGTATTAAATCTATTGACTATATATCCAACTGCAAAATACCTTTCATTTTGCAATCTTACCATTTAATGCATGTTAAAAAAAAATTAGAAGAAAAATTATTTCAAACAATAATAGTCTTCTTTAAATCTGTAACATTTAACCGCTGCAAATTCATATTCGTTAACCAGGTTTTAAAATAAATTGGTTACAATTGCTTCATGCACAAATCCCTCGTACACTTTAGGGAGAAAACAGCACAATCAGTAATTAGTAACATGATTTGTGTAACTATTAAACAATTTTCTTAAAAATGAGGATTTATGAGTACTTTTGTATTTGAATACCGATGCATTTCTATTGTGGAGATTTTGCATATCCATAACTACGAAATAATACCTTGTAACCAAATGAGCTACGTTGAATGAAATATAGCCTAGTTTCACATCAAACGTCTCCTGAAATTAGTTTGGGTAATCAATTGAATGAAGTAACAGATCTGAACACCATTGAAGCATCTGTTTCAAATATCCCCCAACCTGAACAGTATGTTTGGTGTTCAGGATTGAAAGATCAAAGGAATAATCATCCGCTGCACTGAACTCTAGAGAGTTTAGTTCAATACTAATGGTAGGATATAATATGGTGGCATTATAGTGTCTATATAAAGAGATGTAAATACCTAATATGAATGTCTATCTGGAATGTTTTTTTATTTTAAATGGCCCATAGAAGATTGTTATTTTTTTAATAATATTAATTTATTATGACACACAGCCTAACAGGTTTTTACCAATTACAGAGCTTGATATAGGTACAATTTACATTCAAGTCTTATCCGGGAATCGAACCCAGACCCCCAGCTCTGCACTCCAGAGCTATACGCTACGGTGGCGACAAGGTTAAATAATTTTTTCAGCAATCTAAAAAATTGAGCTTTAAAAAGTACAATTATTGTATTGATTTAGAACAAAAGCCTAAATCAAATATACTTTGAAAAATAAACTTTTATCAATATAATTTGCATTATGATATCATAAAAATTTATAATTAAATTGCTGAATTGTTTTAAACATTACTGGTGCCCGTTTCTTACATGGTAAAATTATATAAAACTGTCCAATATAATTACTGTTAAGAAAAGACCGTTCAAAATATAGAAATATTTAAGCTTAAAAATATTAATGCAATACATCTTCATTAAATTATAAAATACAAAAAATTGAAATATCAAAATACAATTTAGTATAATCCAATTACCAATTCATATTAAATGTTCGTTTATAGAAAAAAAATAATGTCATAACACTCTTTTAATTAAAATAAACAATTGTAAACTTTTTCGTTTCCCAATTAAGGTTACAGAGAATTCATCCTTTCCCATGGGATATGCTTATTTAAAATCCAATGTTTTCAATTAAAAGAAAAATTTGTTTGCAAAGTTAATGAAATCATAAATTGTTTGAAAAAATATCTCATTTATTTTCAATAGATTTCTTTTGCCCGCAATAGTTACAAAATGAAGTTTCCACATTTATTTCGAGGTCTTCCGCAATTAAAATCTTGTTTAATTGCTTCGGAATCGTCATTTTCAACGGATTTTTTTGTATTACAAGAAGTATTTTTTCCTAACAAAAGTTTCAAAATGTTTATTGCTTTAAACTTCAACTTTTTAAGTAATGTATTATGTAGAATGCTTGGAAATTGGATTTTTTGGAACTAAAAATGTAAAATCTTCGATGGAAGTTTTTACTTATTCAAAATTAATTGCTAAGATTATCAAAATAAAAAATGGAATGGTGTTTCGACAGTTAACAATTTAAAAATTTAGTTTTTAATATTCTTAATGTGAAATCAATAACTAATGTTTTATTTTATGTGTAGAGCTTTTTTTTAAAGAGACTTTGGAAAATAATTATTCAAATATATACATTTGTATTTATCTCATTAATTCATCCAAATAAATTACTTCTTTATTTTAAATAGTTTTAATTTTCCGAAATGTCTACTACTACAAAAAAATTATATTGAAAATATTAAAAAATACTGATAAAAATTTTGAAGTTAGTAAAAGAATATATATGCTTTCTAAATATTATTTATTTTCATCTTTAACTGTTAAAAATTTTGTGCTTATTTTAACCATAACAATGGTTTCCTGTAGCTGCTATGGATGTGTGAGAAAAATGTATTATATTTATAGTTTAACCAGTTTTAAAATTTTGGAAGCAAAAACCTAAGAAATGGCTTAACAGAGTACCCAATATATGGTGAAACTTTTCATCACATGAACATTGTATCAATAAAAAAACCATTTGTCAGTGAAAAACAGGGCCACATTTTTAATAGTTTTCTTTATTGGTAATAGTAAAAAATTGTATAATTTTAATACACTTAATTGTCTTAATTTAATGAAAAATATTTTTAGTGAAAAAAATCTAAAAATATATTGTGAAATTAGCAAATCGCTTCGAATAGCCTTTAAACATAATAGTTTCAATAAGACGAAAAGTCTCAAATAGCACGCCATATCCATTGGCTTATCTGAATTTCACCATGAGTCCCAAGATTGGTTACATTCTTCACGGTGCCCATAAAGCGAAGGCAAACATTTGCAGCTGAATCTTTAATCAGTTGCCTTTGCCCACTAGTCCCGAGTACGGTTTGACAAAATTGCAAAATGTAATTTTTCAAAGTTGAGTTTCATATTCGCATAAACACTATAAAAGTACTATGTTGTTGTAGTACAGTCATCTATTTTACTACAACGTCTAAAGATGTTTTCTTAAATTTGGTAATAGAAAGTACCAAATCCTTTAGATTTAATGATAAGTTTTTAGTAAAAGCTTGCTTATAAAATTATTTATTAATTTACTCGTTGTAGAGGGCGTAAATATTCTGTTCGTTATTTTAAATTTCAAGTAAATTAATGTGCAGCATTGCGCAACATGATTCAATTAAAAAAAAACATATCAATGAGTGAAGGGGAAATTCAAATTTATTAATTCGTTCTAAGTAATTTTTTATGCCAAAAAATAAACGTTTCTGAAGAAAACAATTGCCACCTTTTGTGAAACAAACGGCGTCATGCAAACCGTTTTATACATAAAACTACTTAGTGGCTCAAAATGTACATAATATTACATCAATGTCCTTGCACAGCATTGATATCAACATGCTCAACATATTAATAAAATAAGATTTTAAAATGTAGCAACACTTGACATCACATATTTCTACCAATACTTTAAAACTGATTTTACTCGTGCATTTGTTGGTTACATTGCTGTCACACCTGCCTGTCACCCTTTGTAAACTTTACTCGTAGGCGTCAAGCGTTCGGCCCCAGAGCTTTCGCCCACAGAATCAGCTCCGAGAAGCCGTTTAATGGCGTAATAGCTTCTCCAAAAGGGGATTTAGGTGTATTCCAGGGCTAATGTTGACACATGGGATGAATGGAGAGGCCCTGGGTAAAGATATTGCGATTGCGGAATACACATCGTTTCGTTTGTTGATACCTGTGAGGAGCCATGTGTTGTTTGGAAGACGCGAGGGGTGTAAATAACCTGGGAATGTTTGATTTTAACATACCTAATATACACCTGAAACGTACTCAATATTCAGTTTTAGACAGCATTCAGTTTTTTTTACATTCATATAATTAGAGGAATTTTATTGGTGAAAATGGCTGATTACTCATATGAAAATTATGAATTGAAGGCAAACTCAAAATTATGAAATTCCTTTTTGCCATGGGTGATTTCCATTAAGAAATTTAAAGAATGACTACAAAGGACGCGCCATGTAAATTGGATTTATAGATGCATATTATTTTGATAGTTGAAAGCATGTGATATGAATATGATTGGGTTGAATAATGTAGGAGCATTTTGTGTGACCCAATGTATATAATATGTAATACATATAGATGACGGTCAGGTATTGATTTAGATTGTTCCAATATAAATCGAATATGATTTATCGTTATTTTATTGGTTAACTTTCCTGCATTAAGGTATGTTTTCATTGTGAAGTAAACATCGTAATGCTTTTAAAGACATGGACCTCATCGAATGTTGTTTGTTAAAAATGAGGTCTGACTAATCATGGAGATATTGTTAATTAAATTATCTGAAGAATCATATAAAGCAAAGTTTGATTACAAATCTAGAAAGTACACAAATTCAAATACTCTAACTGGATTTTTAAAAAAAATTATAAGTAAGCAAAAATAAATCTAATAGAAAAAAAATATCTTTAACACTAATAATATTTCAGTAACTTAGAGAGGCTTCAAAAGTGTTTAGTTATCCTTCATAACTATTCCTTTCACTGGAAGAGTCAAAAGCTTTGTTTCCCAACTGGGCCCGTTCCCCATTCGTAATCTCGCCCACTTCCCAAGTCTGAAAAAGGGATCAATACACCCATTTAAATAATGTGCAGGTGATCCTGTGAGCCATTCACGAATAATTATGTCACTTTTATTAAACCCAGCCAACTGCGAGAGCCCCCTCCTCAGCTTCCCTTTTCAATTATTCAGATTTATTCTCCAGCAACAAACGCAGAACTGCGAATGGCTGACGGAGAAGAAACCGAGCGACACGTCCCGCATTCGCCATTTGCAACCAGCGGCAAAGGTGGATTATTTGTGGTATAGTTAGAGAGCAAATGTCTATTGGTTATGTGATTTCAGACAATTAATCATTTCATTTTGATAGAATAAGCCTTTTAATCAAAAACACTTTTCCAACAAAATGCTTAAATGAATATTTGAAATTTTGACATTAAGGTTTTTACCAAGCTATTTTTTTTACTTAAATGTTCTATTTTTGTTAAACAAAACCAACCTGAGACATCTCTCTATATTAAAAAAAAGTAAGCTTTTTTGATCTGTACGGCGCAATTTTTGGAGTACAGCTCCAATTTTTTTACTGAAGGTCTCAATTGGTATAGGTGTCATGTCCACAAAATATTTTTAAAAAAATCCAATTAGTTTCGTACACTGTAAAAAATAACTGTTGTTTTTACAGTTAAAAACCTTATTTTTTACAGTTAAAAACTGTTTTTTAGAAAAACAGTTAATAACTGTATTTATCTTCGTTAACATGACGTCACACCCACAATCAATCAAATGCACCTGCCCTCGGGGGAAATTTGAAGACGTTCAAAGAGTCACGTGACTGAAACCTTCGTTCTGATTCGTTCCCGCGCATTGGATTTATTTTTTTGTTTGTGTTCTACTGAAAGAAGGAAGTTGTATATCTAACGGCTGCAAACCAAAACGTAAGTGAACCTTTTATTCTCCATACCTAAGTTTATGTAAATATATTTTTTAATAGTTACTTTGTATGTTTTCAATATTTATAGTTTCCGTGCATCATGTTTGTGAAGTATTTCATACTAACTTTATAAAATTACTTCGTATTTTCGACTTGTAGAAGATTTTTTTACTACTTAAAATGTTTCATTGTGAAGTTTGTTTATATTCTTCGCAATCGGTAACAGCTTACGTGCGTCATTACCGATTGCACAGGCATCTATATAATGTTGATTTTCCTTGTGGATACAAGGAATGCTCCCGGAGATTTAAAAAATACACAACATTTAAATCTCATTTGCAGAGAGACCATTCCACTAAGAACACCTTTGCGAATGTATCTCTGAAGTGCAATTTACATTTTTGTGACCACCTAATATTTGACAGTGTTGCATCTCTTATTTCACACATTAATATTCACTTGAGTGGTGGTATTAAAATTCGATGCCCTTATGATGATTGCAATGCAAATTTTAAAAACAAAACTTCATTTAAAAGCCATATTAGTAGATATCACAAGCATAGCCCATTAAGGAAAATATCTTCTTGCTATAAATCCCCTTCTACTAATTCCATAACTCAAGAAATTTGTGCCTCTTCATCTGTTTCTTCAGTTTTTAGTGATATTGATAACATGCCAGACACAGATGGTACAGATGATATTGATCATTTGTATTCAAATATGGCATTATTTTATTTGAAATTGCATGCAAAACATTTGGTTCCAAATACAGTTATACAAGATATTAATGAACAGTTTTTTGAAGTGAATAAAGAATTGTCGAGTATTTCATCTAATATTTTAAAGGAATCATTGAAGTCTGCATCAATTGATGACAAAATTATACAAGAAGTACTTAATAAGTTTAACAACAGCAGTATAGAACAACTTAGTTGTAAGTTTGAAACTGATTACAAAAGAAGTCAGTATTTTAAGAAACATTTTAAATTTGTTGAGCCTAGAGAAATATTTTTGGGAAAAAACAATTTAAAAAAGGATTGTTATGTACAGTATGTGCCCATTGTAAATACCCTTCAGACATTACTAAATGATCAAGATATTTCTGAGCAATTTAAAGACTTTCAACAAAGAAAACAAAAATTGGATATATTAGAAGATGTGATGGATGGAGCTGTTTATAAGCACAATTTATTATTTGTAAATTGTCCAAATTCATTAGCAATCGTTTTGTTTCAAGATGCATTCGAAGTTGTGAATCCTTTGGGCTCAGCAAAGAGAAAACATAAAGTTATTGGTGTATACTTTACCCTACTTAATTTCCATCCATCATATCGATCTAATATCGATAATATTCAACTTTTACTTTTATGTCGTGAAGTGGACTTAAAATACTTTGGGCAAGAAAAAATATTTTCTCCTTTAATTAGTGATTTAAAACTTTTAGAATCAAATGGTATAGATGTAAATAGCAGAAATATTAAAGGTACAGTATGTGCTATTGTAGGTGATAATCTTGGCTCGCATATAATTGGTGGGTTTCAAGAAAGTTTTAATAGTGAATACTTTTGTCGTTATTGTTTATTAACACAGAATGAATTCAAACAAAACCCATATGCAGTAGGGATTGTACGCAATCCTGTATCCTATGATTCTACAGTAAATCGTTTGTTAAATAATGCTCCGATTCAAGGTATAAAATTTGCGTCACTGTTTAACCAATTGAATTATTTTCATGTATGCCAACCTGGCCTTCCTCCTTGTTTGGGCCATGATTTGTTTGAAGGAGTTGTAACATATGACTTAGCATTATATATGAAGTATTTTATAAAAGTTAAATTATGGTTTACATATCAGTATTTTAATCATGTTATTGCTACTTTTAATTTTGAGGGAACAGATTCTAGAAATAAGCCAAATCCAATTAATATTAACGGAGAAAAACTTTCTGGCCATGCTGCACAAAATTGGTGTTTGCTAAGGCTTTTGCCAGTTTTGATTAGCCATAAAATTCAAGATAAAAAAGATAATGTTTGGAATTTATGCTTAAATTTGCGAATAATAACAGAATTAATTTGTGCCCCCAAAATTAATCTCAAACAGGTTGCTTATTTGCAAGTATTGATTGATGAATACCTAGAATTAAGACATCAAATCTTCTCAGATACAACTTTAAAACCTAAACATCATTTTTTGTCTCATTACCCCTCCCTTATATATCAGTTTGGCCCATTAATTAGGTTATGGACCTTAAGATTTGAAAGCAAGCATAGCTATTTTAAAAAATGTGCAAGACATGCTTGCAATTTTAAAAACATCTGCTCAACACTTGCAGTGCGACATCAAATGTTGCAAGCGTATATTCATGCTGGGGTTTTGTTTAAATCAAAAGTAATTATTAAAAATAGTATAGACTTCCATGCTAGCATGTACAGCACAGAAATTCAAAATGTGTTACTTCCAGAAATGACTCCTTCTAATTCTCTTGTGTCACACTTTGTTACATTTAAGGGCATAACATATCAGAAAGGTAATTTTTTACCTTTGGAAAAAAATACAAATGGAATATTATTTGGTAAAATTATATTTATTGTTATTAAAGACAGTCATGATATTCATTTTATTGTGGAACATATTCAGTCTGTTTTTTTATATGAGTATGGTGTGCATGCACTTCAACCAAATCCATTGAAATTTTCTTGTGTAAATATAAGTAATTTACTAGATTATTACCCATTATCAACCTATTTAATGAATAATTATTCCTGTGTATGTTTACATCATGCATATGCATGTGAATAAGTTATAAACTTATCGTATAATATTGCTTGTGTATTATCAGAACCACCTTTATGAATGTAATAATTTTTTTTATTTTTCACATTTAAGCATTAAGCAAGCAGTACAAATTGTTATATGTTGCTTTTTTTCTGTATTTGAGAACATTTATCTTCAATATGCTTATCATTAGATATAGACATTCAGAAAATTGTCTTGTATCCAGTTTCTTTCATTTGAATGAACTTTGTTTGTCAGAAAATCCTAAACTTGAACAATAGTCTGTAAAATGTAATGTATTCATATTTTACTTTGGATATTGACTTGGTAAAATAATAATAAAAAAATTAAGTTAGATGGATTTATAAATTTGTGAGTGAAAAGAAACTTTTTGTGCAATTAGATTTAAAAACAAAATTAAAACTGAATTAAATTAATAAGAATAATTTTAATTGAAGGTTATTTTTTAGAGATTACTTTTTAATATATGCAAAAATATAAAAAAAATTTAAGCATTCGGTTACCAAATATTAAGAATTAAGAGTGATAATAAATTAAAATTATGTAGGTAATGAATAATTATTTAAATCACATATTCAGATGGAGCTGTAATTAACTTCAAGAGCTACTTTAATATTAAATCAGTAAATATATAATAAAACAAAAAATCGAATACATTATTATTTTTTTTTTAAAGAGAAACCACACTTTTTATCCAGCTTCATTTTTCTCCTCACCCAAATACTTTCTTCTTAATTTATGGTAAAAGTAAAATTTTAATTTCATAGAAGAAAACATCGGGTTTTCATATTAGCTCCGTTGAGCCGTTTTAGAAAAGAAAGAAAATATATTTTTTATAAGAACGTAATTTAATTTACTACAAGGGAGTGCACGCTCATGGCAATTCCTCATTCATTACCATATTCTGCTTTTTGTGTACACTGACATTCAAATGAGTACAAGAATTTTTGAACAAAAATTAATAACATGGATAAAAATTTCATCCTGTGACAAAATAATATATATATATATATATTTCTTATGTATAGAATGGATGAAATACGTATCAAAATCCAGAAGACTTTGCCAGCAGCTGATGAAAGTCTAATAAAGACTATAATTGAACACCTGATAGAATTAGGTGTCTCGGATACAAGTCATTTAAACTTAATTGAAGAAAAGGATTTATTACCCGTAGTAAAAGTAATACAGGCAAGATTATTAATTCAAAGTTGGAGAAATGAAGGTAATATATATTTTTATTATATTTCTTATGACATAAGGGTTGTATCATCAATCTTAACAATTATCTTATTCATGTACATAGCATGAGGGTGCTAAAGGAGGCTGAGCAACCTCCTGGAATTTCCGAACTCCTTGTAGTGCCATTATTAGCTTATATATTGTTCCCACACTCATAAAAATAAATGAGTCCATGCGCCTAACCAAAAAGAGTCAGTTGACTTCCCGTCGCTGACTAACCTATGTTAGTAAAAACTGACTAACTAGCCTACTCATGAGCAACTTGATTGTCATGATGTATTACCTAGTCAGATACAGTAAAACTGACTCGTTTGTTGAGTAAGATTTAATTAACCAGGAATAAATATTTCCTTTATGTAAACATGTCAAATTACTATGTTGGTATGTCGGATAACTCGGTTGATGAGTCAACTAATACTTTAACTCAGCTGAAAATGTTGTATTTTTCTCTGTGTAGCGACCTGAAAAGTCGAATTTCAAAATAGCCAGATAAAGTCCTGTCATGTAAAGTGTAAAATATGCTGCAAATGTCATGGAATTTCCTAAATATTTTCTAAAAGTCAGGGAAAAGTTTGAAACAAAATTTAGAAATTCTTATATTTCGGAAGAGATTGTTGGATATATTTTTCTCTGTGTCATTTGAATTGCATGCTCCTGCCTTGTTATTAGTTTAATTTTATGAAAAAAAATTGAAACTATTGAAATATATTCAATTAATTTTTAGTTAATACTAGCAACATATTTTTTAATTTCATCGGAGTTGATTTTGAATAAAACTTGTTTAGTCAAAGAATTTCTCAAACAGTTTTTGCTGGGAATCCTGTTTTATCAAATGAATGTTTAATTTACATAGGTACTTCAATAAAATAAAACTTTTAGATTTATAATTCCTGATTTTTAATTAAAAAAAATAATTTGTATAAAAATTTATATTTTTCAAACATGAAATTTCTGTGCTTAAAAATTTTTCAAGCCATGGAAATCAGTCTAATAGTCAAGTAGAATATGTAAACAATTAAAAAGCTTTTCCTGATAAACATTTGGGAATGCACTAAAAAAAGTTAATGATCCTCTGACTTTTCATACTGTCGGCTCATTCGCTCGAAGCATTCAAATCTCCAGTCATTTATTTTGATCACTGTTCCCTCATCCAGTATATATGCAGTCAAAATATTTTACATTCTGCATATTCCTTCATTACCTACTACATATATTTATGTATAATTTTCATTCCTTTACAGTTGACAATACTAGTGCTGTCAGTGATGTTTCGCATGAAGTGGCAGAATATCCAAAACAAAGTATGAATACTGTAAGAGAAAGAAAAACAACTGCAACAAATTTAGAGTGGGCACACGAGTTTGCTATTCCTTGGAAAAATTTGGACCACGATTTAATCAAATCTTTAGAAGAAGGTAATAGGCCTAGCCCCTCTTTGAGGCGAAAAATGATAAGAACTGTTTCAGATGCAATACAGAAAATTACTGAAAAACCAGGGAAAATGGCCCTAGGAATAATTGCCAGGAAAATGGTCAACAAGTACCCATCGTCATTAGCTGATTCATTGTGTGGTGAAATTGTGGGAGAGGGCTATAGCACCATACACAAACAGATGGAAGTGAGGTTTGACAACCTTAACAGAACCAGCCCTTTTAACCAAATGCGAAGAAAAGTGAATCATCAAGAGAAATCACCTAGTGATAATAAAAGGAAACTAGGTGTGTCTGATTGCTATGGAACTGTAAACTGGCAGCCTCCTAGTTTGCCAATCCACGAGACAGAAGAAACGCAAAATATGAAAAAAATAACAATGCAGGAAATGGCATTAACAAATCCTAAAAATTTGGATAGAGCTGTAGTGAAAAAACTTTTACAGGAGACTTATTATACTGTCAGAATTCAGATTAATAATGGCAATAGCATTGCTAGTCTAAAAGAGGAGTGGCCACTGTTATTTTCACAAGAGGGCATTTATGATCATTTTGAGTCACTGGTTGGATTTGATATATTTGAAAAATTTAGTGACTCTGTAGCATCCAAAGGCTTCAGACTTATGTCTTATCTGAAGTCTGTATCAAAGGTTCAGAAATACAAAGAAAGATTTCAACCATGGATAGGAATTCTTGAACTTGATCCGTGCAGTGAAAATCCCAATCTTTGCCCATTAATTTGCTTGTTAATGGTATACTTTAAAGAAAATATTGAAGATCTATTTATTGCTGTTGATGTAAGTATAATTAACTTATTTTACAATCATAAGAATTACACAAACACATCAAACTCTAAAGAAAGCATAGTCATACAGACCTGGCTTATCCTTCATTCAATTTTATTTAGCATAGCATAAAAAATGCATGAAGAGCAATAACCAGTTTTTTTTACATCGTTCAGCATTCGTGTAACTTTTTTCTCAAAATGATGCTTCTGAACCACTGTGCTTTGTTTTAATATATCTAAGCCAAATTTATTCTTATTTTCTAGTTTTATTTTTTATCATTATAGGTTAACTTGACACCTGATGATGTACTAAAAATGGAACTTCCTATAACTCCATGTTTAATTTGTTATGGTAAGTTCTTATATGTAATTAAAATCTGATGTATTATGTATCCAGGAATTAAAAATCCAAAAGTCATCTTTTGAAATGAAGGTGAATTTCATGCAAAAGTATACAGCATTTTTTTTTTAATAATTCCTATGATGTGTTAAACCAATGTTGCTTGAGCCTACACTTACAGTCGTGGATCAGAAGTTGCATTTTGAGTCTCTTAGACCCTGTGAACTTCAACCATAAATTTTTCATCCCCTTTAAAACCTGTATTGAGCCTTCTGCTTATCAGTACCTTCCTATGAAGGGTAATCAAGGTCACATGCTAATCCACATTCATAAAGTTTCAGTTTAACCCCACCATTTTTCAAATCATGGTATTGGTTCAAGAGACTGCCTCAGCATAACGGAAAGATTTAGAATTGGTCATTTTTCATGTTTAAACATCATTTTTTCAATTATTGTGTTGCTGATTTGTATAAAAACTCAAATGCACGATTTTTTTTTTCAACAAAAATATTCAATAATAAAAATGACAAATTTTTAAAAGCAAACTTTTATTTTATTCTGATGAAGATTAATCTATAAAATCGGATTTCACGTAAATCAATTTTATTAAAATAAGAAATAAAAGAAATTAGATCAAAAAGAATTAGATCAATTAGATTAAAGATTAGATCAAACAAAGGAAAATTAAACAACTAAATAACTTTATCTTATATTCAAACAAGTGGTCTGAGAAACCGTACCACATCAGTTGTGTAGCAAATTCTGTCTACAACAGTTAAAGGTAAAAAAAATGAGAAAAAATACTTCATTTTTACCCAAAATTTCCAAAATGTTTTAACACATAAATCTATTCAGAAAGCATTCAGTACACAAGTGTTTTGTAAGTCACATTTTTAATGCTATGTAAGTCACATACTTAAATTAATTTTCTATCAGTAGTCAACTAACATTTAATTTTTTTATTGAAACTGGAAAATAACTGAAATTGAAACAAAATAATTGAAATTAATTAGTATTTGTATTTTATCAGGTCTTTGCTTTGGCTCACTGTAGCAGAGAGCACAGAATTCTGTGAAAAATCACAATCTTAATTGTAATAATAAACCTAAATTTTTTTTATAATTTATGGTTATCATATCTGATAATGTAATGCTGATAATTTTATAAATTCTTGGCAGGTGAAAATGTTTCAAATGCCGAATCTTTCACCTTGTTGATTGATAAGCAAGTGGCTGTCAATTACATAAAATCTTTTACAAATGCAATTACCTTGCTGTTTTCATCATTTTTCTGTTTTAACGTCCATTATCCGCAGTCAGCTTGTGCAACATTGGAATTTATTCAAAGGTAATGTATATATATATCCTTAATATATATCTATATATAAAAAAAACTTTAATTTAGCATGATGTAGCTTTTAAAGTTTTTAAACATTTCCTATTCATTTACTGAGTAATTTTATCACGACCACTATTTTAAAATTAATTGTAAGCATAGACATTTAATTTTTTTTTTGTGTCGAATAAAGTATATTATGTATAATTCAAAACAAATTAAAAATTTAATAAAATATTAATCATTTAAGGCTAATTTCATTAGTGACAGGTATGACATAAGACAACTTTCTTGGCTCTTAAAAAGTACTAAATGTTAATTGACTGTTAAAAAATTACTATGGGGTGATGCAAATAAAGGTCTTGATTATAAAAAAAATCACTGAAATTTTCATTCAAGAGAAAATACTTAAAATTAATTGGGTTAAAACATGCTGTGATGTACATGACAAAATTGAGAAACAGATTTTGAGTGACCTTATATTGTTACTATTTGCTGAACTGGTATGCATATCAAGTCTACAATTTTTTTGGAATCAATATAAGATTCTGATGTGCCAACTAGAAAAAAAATTAAGAAATTTATAAATAGTATAATATTTATGATGTGACGGACATGACAAAGTTTAATGTTCTATATTTCACTCAAATTTTAAATTTAATTTTTAAATATTTTACGAACTGCTTATTTTGAGGTATAAAAAGAGAATATAAAGTGTCAAGAATTTTTGCTGGGCAGATTTTGTTTAAAATAAAAAAGTTGAAATTTAAAAAATGATGTCCGTGGCGCATTTTCGTGGAATCAACCATATATTAAGTAAATACCCTTTTTTATATGGACTTTTTATTAGCAGCTCAGTTATATTGCAGACTTGGCATTTCCCGCGAATCAAGAGCCTTTTTGGTTAGCAGCTTTTGTTGCTGTAAATAATAAAATTAAAATGTGTGCATTTAAGTGCTGATAAGAACCAGATTGTGAAGAATGCAGCTTCCTGATAGTTTTATTGCATGCACTGGGTCTAAATGCATTATTGATCTGCAGAAGTAATAAGGTAATTTTTTATAGGTGTTTCCTTGGAATAACTCCAAACAAAGGTACAAAGGCAAACCCAGAAAAAAAGAAGAAAGAACAAATAAGTACAAAAGTACTTACAATGATAAACAAACTCTCAAATTTCGAGTGGAATACATAATATACCTTTGATAAACTGTAATATTGCTTACTGATTTTCCGCTTCCATACCTATTATAATGAAATAGTATAAAATAAATATTTTTTTATAACTGCTTTTATTTGTATGTATTTGATTCAAATTTTAAATAAATCAAAAACTATATAGCAACACAAGACATTTTAATTTGTGACGCATGTTATAAGCATTATTATATGCATTTGCGATACTTACTGAGCTAATTGAAATTTTTCATGAAAACAATTTCTTTATTATGATTGCTTGCAGGAATAAGAATGCAAAAAACTTCAGGTTTTTTTTTTTTTTGCATTCCGATTTCTTGTAACTCATATAGCATTGGAAAAACTACAACTGGATTATGTGACAGCCTATTTATCCATTCCAGGATAACCAAATCCGTCATGGGTAATGTATAAAAAAAAACAGTTATTTCAATCATAGATATTGTGATATCAGGATTTAATGACATTCACGGCGGAAAAAAATAAGCAATTTTGTGTGAAGGGTTAGTTGTATTATTATCTGTAAAAATTATACTCATATAAGAAAAGTACTTGTTTCTTTTATAATTTAATTATAACTTATAAAAAATGTAGCATAATCAAAAAGAAAATATGCTATTTTTTTTGCCAATGTTTGATTCTTGTCAAAGTGCTCCATAAAAAATGTCAAACACCTAAAAAATTTTGTGTGCCAAATAATTTAGAAATTTTGCTTGAAAAATGATGGCTCTTGGATATACTTTCACTATAGTGCTTACGTGATGATTCATAAAAAACAATATAAGGTCTAAAGATGTTAAGGACGCAAAAAATGTTACAATAAATAGTGCATCATAGAAATTTTAATGAAATAACAAGTTTGACATGCAGAATTATTTTTAAAAAGTGGTAGTTTGTACCTTTATAAAACATAGTATATTTTGCCAAAAATATTAGATCTCTCTTAGTTTTCTGTTAAAAATTATACACATTAAAACAACCCATTTCTTTCACTTACTATTTTTTATGTCACTAAACAGTGAAAGATAAAGGATGTTTTAATGCGTTTATAAATTTTAACGGCAAAAAACTTTCAGAGAAAAATCTAATATTTTTGACAAAATATACTATACATATTTTATCCGAAAAAAAAAACTGTTGTTTTTACAGTTAAAAACTGTCAACTTTGACGCCAGTTAATAACTGTTTTTTTTACAGTTTAAAACTGTAATTTTTTTACAGAACAACTGTAATTTTAGCAGGGAGAAACTGCTAAATTAACAGGGAAAAACTGTTAAATTTACAGGAGAAAACTATTAAATTAAGAGTTTTTCCCTGCTAAATTAACAGTTTTCCCCCGCTAAATAAACAGTTTCTCTCTGTCAAAATTACAGTTTTCCTGTAAAAGAATTACAGTTTTAAACTGTAAAAAAAAACAGTTATTAACTGGCGTCAAAGTTGACAGTTTTTAACTGTAAAAACAACAGTTTTTTTTTTACAGTGTAATTAAAAAATAAAAAAGGGCGTTTTTTGACTAAATTCGATATTAAAGAAATTTTCGTCCAACGATTTTTCTGAATTTCGAGTATTTTGTGGACTTTTTAAGTATCAACAAATTGCCATAGTTATTATAATCAAATTGGATCCGGTTTAGAAGTTATGAGTTTTTTAATATATTTTTTTTATTTTTTTTTATTTTACTTTTTGATCTGTACGGCGCAATTTTAACCAATAATCTCCCATTTTTTTATTGAATGTAGAAAAGAGTATAGATTTCATGTCCACAATTTTTTTTTTAAAAATTCAAATTAGTTTTTTAATTAAAAAATATTTTGTAAAAATGCAAAAAAGGCGTTTTTTGACTAAATTCGATATTAAAGAAATTTTCGTCCAACGATTTTTCTGAATTTCGAGTATTTTGTAGACTTTTTATGTATCAACAAATTGCCATAATTATTATAATCAAGTTCAACCCGGTTTGGAAGTTATGGTTTTTTTAATTTTATTTTTTTAAAAAAATTTATTTTACTTTTTGATCTGTACGGCGCAATTTTCAACAATAATCTTCAATTTTTTTACTGAATGTAGAAAAGAGTATAGATTTTATGTCCACCAATTTTTTAAAAAAAATTCAAATTAGTTTTTAAATTAAAAAATATTTTGTAAAAATGCAAAAAAGGCGTTTTTTGACTAAATTCGATATTAAAGAAATTTTCGTCCAACGATTTTTCTGAATTTCGAGTATTTTGTGGACTTTTTAAGTATCAACAAATTGTCATAGTTTTTATAATCAAATTGGATCCGGTTTAGAAGTTATGGGTTTTTTAATATATTTTTTTTTATTTTACTTTTTGATCTGTACGGCGCAATTATAACCAATAATCTCCCATTTTTTTATTGAATGTAGAAAAGAGTATAGATTTCATGTCCACAATTTTTTTTAAAAAAATTCAAATTAGTTTTTTAATTAAAAAATATTTTGTAAAAATGCAAAAAAGGCGTTTTTTGACTAAATTCGATATTAAAGAAATTTTCGTCCAACGATTTTTCTGAATTTCGAGTATTTTGTAGACTTTTTATGTATCAACAAATTGCCATAATTATTATAATCAAGTTCAACCCGGTTTGGAAGTTATGGTTTTTTTAATTTTATTTTTTTAAAATTTTTTATTTTACTTTTTGATCTGTACGGCGCAATTTTCAACAATAATCTTCAATTTTTTAACTGAATGTAGAAAAGAGTATAGATTTTATGTCCACCAATTTTTTTAAAAAAATTCAAATTAGTTTTTAAATTAAAAAATATTTTGTAAAAATGCAAAAAAGGCGTTTTTTGACTAAATTCGATATTAAAGAAATTTTCGTCCAACGATTTTTCTGAATTTCGAGTATTTTGTGGACTTTTTAAGTATCAACAAATTGCCATAGTTATTATAATCAAGTTGGATCCGGTTTAGAAGTTATGGGTTTTTTAATATATTTTTTTTTATTTTTTTTTATTTTACTTTTTGATCTGTACGGCGCAATTTTAACCAATAATCTCCCATTTTTTTATTGAATGTAGAAAAAAGTATAGATTTCATGTCCACAAATTGTTTTAAAAAAATTCAAATTTGTTTTTAAATTAAAAAATATTTTGTAAAAATGCAAAAAAGGCGTTTTTTGACTAAATTCGATATTAAAGAAATTTTCGTCCAACGATTTTTCTGAATTTCGAGTAT
The DNA here is from genome assembly GCA_023701765.1 of Hylyphantes graminicola. NCBI lineage: Eukaryota > Metazoa > Arthropoda > Arachnida > Araneae > Linyphiidae > Hylyphantes > Hylyphantes graminicola. The sequence continues at coordinate 32,377,794 of CM043113.1, forward strand.
TTTGTAGACTTTTTATGTATCAACAAATTGCCATAAATATTATAATCAAGTTTTCCCCGGTTCGGAAGTTATGGGCTTTTCTTTAATTTTTATTTTTGGTTTACACTCATACTTTTCTATCTGTACGATACAATTTTTATGGGACAACTCCAATTTTTTTTACCGAATAAAGAAAATGGTTTTTATTTCATTTCTGCAAAGTATTTTTCAAAAATTCAAATTAGTTTTTTAATTAAAAAATCTAAACGTACAAGCATTTGCGTCAGTCAAAGTCAGTGTTGAGTCAATAACTCAATTTTGCTTCAAAATTCCTTCTTTGCAGATAATTTCTCTATATTAAAACAAAATAAGCATTTTCTATCTTTACTAAGCAATTTTTGTAGCAGAACTTCAATTTTAAATTTTGCGGCAATAAAAATTCGACCATTCAATGGAAGCTGCTTTCAAGCCTCACGCTTTGTGTTCTGAGCAGATTTACTTGAAGTTGTTGTATTTGGAATCTGGCAACGGAGATGTCTGATGTTTTGCCATGTGGGAAATCGAAAATAAAGATGTTTGTCTCAACTTTAACCGGGCCGAAAATTTCCACATTTAAAATGTTAAAAATAGCTAAAATTACAAGTTTTTGGTTATTTCAATTGGTTTTCAGTGTCGCACATGTTCAAACGCGTGGTTTGCTGGGGAGAATGGGGGCACTTGTTGACATTGGAAGTCTGTTGGGAACGAACGTCAAGTCGTCGAATTTCCAAACTCCCGACAAAAAAAGTTCAGATTTTTTTAAAGGTATGTAATCAAAAATGCAAAATACTAATAATAATATATAAAATAACCTGAAAAATGACATCTTATTTCAATTGTACATGTATTTCATGTGGCAAATATCATCAATACAGAAGTGCAATCAAATAAACATCTAAATTTCATATTATTTAATTTCTCCGGTTTAACCGGATTTTCGTTTAACCGGCTTACCATCGGTCTCGTTTAGGCCGGTTAAGAGGGAGTCTACTGTATTTGTGTTCTGGTGTGATTATCGGCGGTTTGTTTAGTTTCTTTCCACTCATATGCTTGATATGTTTCAAGGTGTAATTTATATATGTATATATATGCATATAACCATGGTTATGACAAGCAGAGATGCTTTGTGCGTATCGCAACTAAATGCAAAACAAAGCTAAATCGCTATCACAAGTTTCTAATTTTGTATCGCTTTTTGCAATGCAATATTTGCTTACACGCTGGGCTTACTTATTTAACACCCTGGGCTTAACAGTAAAAAAGGTTTTTCGTCCCTGTGTATAGCGCATTCATAATTTTGTCATTTGACCGACGATACATGTTTCACGCTGGATCTGGCAACAGCTTCACAGTCTTGTTTTCTTTTTTTTTTCTTTTCTCGAATTACTTTTGTTTTGGTAGGTTGGTTGGTCAAGACATATTCAGGTTTGTGCGCTGACCAAGCACACTGACCTGAATATATGTCTGCAATCCATAACCAAACAAAAGTAATTCGAGAAAAATGAAGACGAGACTGCGAAGCTGCATTTTGGTGTCACTTTTCGCAATGCGATATTTACTTACACGCTGGGCTCACTTATTTTACACCCTGGGCTTAACAGTAAAAAGTTTTTTCGTACCTGTGTACATTCGTAATTTTGTCGTTTGACCGACAATAGTTGTTTCACCGAGGATCTGGCAACAGCTTCGCTGTATTGTTTTTTACATTTCGATTCCTTCCGGGCTGTCAATGTGGCTACTCAAGCCGTGATATCCTTAAAAAAACTGGTACCCTCTGCGTACTGCTTATTATTGCAATTCGGACCGTGACATTCTTAAAATAACCGCTGGCACCCTTTCCGAGCCGTCGATTGTGGCTATTCTGGTTGTCGATTATGGACTCGGGCAGTTATATCCTAATGATTGTTGAAAAGTTGTCAAATAGCGCCAGACCACAAAGTAGGATTTTACCTGTAATTCTATTAATTTTCCAGAATTTTACGGATAACATTAATTTTTTATTATCCAAAGTAAAAGGAAAATGTGCTTTAATTAAAACCATCTTTGTGGTCCGGTGCTTGGAAATAGTTATTCGAATTACTCATTAAAAAGTGGCTAAATTTTTTACCAGACCCTAAAGTAGGAATTTACCTACAGTTTATGTCTACAACTCCAATTTTTTTACTGAAGGTCTCAATTGGTATAAGTGTCATGTCCACAAAGTGTATGGTGGCCAGCCATGTCTATTCACTAGCGGTTTTTGAGGCATTGAAGTAGAAATTGAAATGTAACGTGGGTAAAGTTTGGTTTGTTTTTTATTTTAGTGTTTGGTTTTTCTTTACGGCCTCGAGGAGGTACCAGTGCGCAATCTACTAGCTTGCGAGCCTAGGGAGGAAGCCCCTACGAAGATTGCACAGCAATCCAAGGGTGCGAACCGAGTTAGTACTCGCTTGCGAGCCTAGGGGCGAAGCCCCTACGATGAGATTGCGCAGCAATTGAAGGGTGCAAGCCGAGTTATTACTCGCTTGCGAGCCTAGAGGCGAAGCCCCTACGATGAGATTGCACATTAATCCAAGGGTGCGAGCTTGGGAGCTGAGAGAGATTGGGCAGCGGGCGAAGCCCCCTACCGGCCTCAAAATTCTCAAAACTAAACTGTATTTGTTAAAACTATTCAGGTTTTTATCGGTGACCAAGCACACTAACCTGAATATAAATAACTTTGGTCTGCAAACCAAAACAAAATTAATTGGAGAAAATGAAGGCGAGACTGTGAGGCTGTTGCCAGATCCTCCGTGAAACAACCCCATTTATTTATAACGCTAATATTGCGTGCAAAATACTTCTGACGGCTAATTAATGTTGAAAAGTTTTCAAATGGCGCCGGACCAAAAAGTAGGATTTTACCTGTAATTCCATTAATTTTCAAGAATTTTACTGATAACATTAATTCTTTATTATCCAAAGTAAAAGGAAAATGTGCTTTAATTAAAACCGTCTTTGTGGTCCGGTGCTTGGAAATAGTTATTCGAATCACTCATTAAAAAGTGGCTAAATTTTTTACCAGACCCTAAAGTAGGAATTTACCTACAGTTTATGTCTACAACTCCAATTTTTTTACTGAAGGTCTCAATTGGTATAAGTGTCAGGTCCACAAAGTGTATGGTGGCCAGCCATGTCTATTCACTAGCGGTTTTTAAGGCATTGAAGTAGAAATTGAAATGTAACGTGGGTAAAGTTTGGTTTGCTTTTTATTTTAGTGTTTGGTTTTTCTTTACGGCCTCGAGGAGGTACCAGTGCGCAATCTACTAGCTTCCGAGCCTAGGGGCGAAGCCCCCACGAAGATTGCACAGCAATCCAAGGGTGCGAACCGAGTTAGTACTCGCTTGCGAGCCTAGGGGCGAAGCCCCTACGATGAGATTGCGCAGCAATTGAAGGGTGCGAGCCGAGTTATTACTCGCTTGCGAGCCTAGAGGCGAAGCCCCTACGATGAGATTGCACAGTAATCCAAGGGTGCAAGCTTGGGAGCTGAGAGAGATTGGGCAGAAGGCAAAGCCCCCTACCGGTCTCAAAATTCTCAAAACTAAACTGTATTTGTTAAAAGTTCACCATCTTTAACCACAACCAGGTGTTTACCTCTTTGTCTGTGCAAGCCAATCTTGGCGCGCGTATCGCCCGATTTGGCGACCAGATCTTTCAGATAAGCATTCCTGCACTGGCAGTATCCTTATAATAGTCTTGCATGTTTCTTTGTGGGGCAAACAAAGAGAAATTGCGTAGCAATTCTCGGGGGTTGTCGAAAGGTAGCGAGCAGGGGGCGAAGCCCCCTGCCGGCCGCGAAGCGGCCAATGGAATTGCGCAGCAATTCCGGGGGTTGGCGAGCGATAGCGAGCAGGGGGCGTAGCCCCCTAGTCTCTCTATATTAAAAAAAAGTAAGCTTTTTTGATCTGTACGGCGCAATTTTTGGAGTACAGCTCCAATTTTTTTACTGAAGGTCTCAATTGGTATAGGTGTCATGTCCACAAAATATTTTTAAAAAAATCCAATTAGTTTCGTAATTAAAAAATAAAAAAGGGCGTTTTTTGACTAAATTCGATATTAAAGAAATTTTCGTCCAACGATTTTTCTGAATTTCGAGTATTTTGTGGACTTTTTAAGTATCAACAAATTGCCATAGTTATTATAATCAAATTGGATCCGGTTTAGAAGTTATGAGTTTTTTAATATATTTTTTTTATTTTTTTTATTTTACTTTTTGATCTGTACGGCGCAATTTTAACCAATAATCTCCCATTTTTTTATTGAATGTAGAAAAGAGTATAGATTTCATGTCCACAATTTTTTTTTAAAAAATTCAAATTAGTTTTTTAATTAAAAAATATTTTGTAAAAATGCAAAAAAGGCGTTTTTTGACTAAATTCGATATTAAAGAAATTTTCGTCCAACGATTTTTCTGAATTTCGAGTATTTTGTAGACTTTTTATGTATCAACAAATTGCCATAATTATTATAATCAAGTTCAACCCGGTTTGGAAGTTATGGTTTTTTTAATTTTATTTTTTTAAAAAAATTTATTTTACTTTTTGATCTGTACGGCGCAATTTTCAACAATAATCTTCAATTTTTTTACTGAATGTAGAAAAGAGTATAGATTTTATGTCCACCAATTTTTTTAAAAAAATTCAAATTAGTTTTTAAATTAAAAAATATTTTGTAAAAATGCAAAAAAGGCGTTTTTTGACTAAATTCGATATTAAAGAAATTTTCGTCCAACGATTTTTCTGAATTTCGAGTATTTTGTGGACTTTTTAAGTATCAACAAATTGCCATAGTTATTATAATCAAGTTGGATCCGGTTTAGAAGTTATGGGTTTTTTAATATATTTTTTTTATTTTTTTTATTTTACTTTTTGATCTGTACGGCGCAATTTTAACCAATAATCTCCCATTTTTTTATTGAATGTAGAAAAAAGTATAGATTTCATGTCCACAAATTGTTTTAAAAAAATTCAAATTTGTTTTTAAATTAAAAAATATTTTGTAAAAATGCAAAAAAGGCGTTTTTTGACTAAATTCGATATTAAAGAAATTTTCGTCCAACGATTTTTCTGAATTTCGAGTATTTTGTAGACTTTTTATGTATCAACAAATTGCCATAAATATTATAATCAAGTTTTCCCCGGTTCGGAAGTTATGGGCTTTTCTTTAATTTTTATTTTTGGTTTACACTCATACTTTTCTATCTGTACGATACAATTTTTATGGGACAACTCCAATTTTTTTTACCGAATAAAGAAAATGGTTTTTATTTCATTTCTGCAAAGTATTTTTCAAAAATTCAAATTAGTTTTTTAATTAAAAAATCTAAACGTACAAGCATTTGCGTCAGTCAAAGTCAGTGTTGAGTCAATAACTCAATTTTGCTTCAAAATTCCTTCTTTGCAGATAATTTCTCTATATTAAAACAAAATAAGCATTTTCTATCTTTACTAAGCAATTTTTGTAGCAGAACTTCAATTTTAAATTTTGCGGCAATAAAAATTCGACCATTCAATGGAAGCTGCTTTCAAGCCTCACGCTTTGTGTTCTGAGCAGATTTACTTGAAGTTGTTGTATTTGGAATCTGGCAACGGAGATGTCTGATGTTTTGCCATGTGGGAAATCGAAAATAAAGATGTTTGTCTCAACTTTAACCGGGCCGAAAATTTCCACATTTAAAATGTTAAAAATAGCTAAAATTACAAGTTTTTGGTTATTTCAATTGGTTTTCAGTGTCGCACATGTTCAAACGCGTGGTTTGCTGGGGAGAATGGGGGCACTTGTTGACATTGGAAGTCTGTTGGGAACGAACGTCAAGTCGTCGAATTTCCAAACTCCCGACAAAAAAAGTTCAGATTTTTTTAAAGGTATGTAATCAAAAATGCAAAATACTAATAATAATATATAAAATAACCTGAAAAATGACATCTTATTTCAATTGTACATGTATTTCATGTGGCAAATATCATCAATACAGAAGTGCAATCAAATAAACATCTAAATTTCATATTATTTAATTTCTCCGGTTTAACCGGATTTTCGTTTAACCGGCTTACCATCGGTCTCGTTTAGGCCGGTTAAGAGGGAGTCTACTGTATTTGTGTTCTGGTGTGATTATCGGCGGTTTGTTTAGTTTCTTTCCACTCATATGCTTGATATGTTTCAAGGTGTAATTTATATATGTATATATATGCATATAACCATGGTTATGACAAGCAGAGATGCTTTGTGCGTATCGCAACTAAATGCAAAACAAAGCTAAATCGCTATCACAAGTTTCTAATTTTGTATCGCTTTTTGCAATGCAATATTTGCTTACACGCTGGGCTTACTTATTTAACACCCTGGGCTTAACAGTAAAAAAGGTTTTTCGTCCCTGTGTATAGCGCATTCATAATTTTGTCATTTGACCGACGATACATGTTTCACGCTGGATCTGGCAACAGCTTCACAGTCTTGTTTTCTTTTTTTTTTTTTTCTCGAATTACTTTTGTTTTGGTAGGTTGGTTGGTCAAGACATATTCAGGTTTGTGCGCTGACCAAGCACACTGACCTGAATATATGTCTGCAATCCATAACCAAACAAAAGTAATTCGAGAAAAATGAAGACGAGACTGCGAAGCTGCATTTTGGTGTCACTTTTCGCAATGCGATATTTACTTACACGCTGGGCTCACTTATTTTACACCCTGGGCTTAACAGTAAAAAGTTTTTTCGTACCTGTGTACATTCGTAATTTTGTCGTTTGACCGACAATAGTTGTTTCACCGAGGATCTGGCAACAGCTTCGCTGTATTGTTTTTTACATTTCGATTCCTTCCGGGCTGTCAATGTGGCTACTCAAGCCGTGATATCCTTAAAAAAACTGGTACCCTCTGCGTACTGCTTATTATTGCAATTCGGACCGTGACATTCTTAAAATAACCGCTGGCACCCTTTCCGAGCCGTCGATTGTGGCTATTCTGGTTGTCGATTATGGACACGGGCAGTTATATCCTAATGATTGTTGAAAAGTTGTCAAATAGCGCCAGACCACAAAGTAGGATTTTACCTGTAATTCTATTAATTTTCCAGAATTTTACGGATAACATTAATTTTTTATTATCCAAAGTAAAAGGAAAATGTGCTTTAATTAAAACCATCTTTGTGGTCCGGTGCTTGGAAATAGTTATTCGAATTACTCATTAAAAAGTGGCTAAATTTTTTACCAGACCCTAAAGTAGGAATTTACCTACAGTTTATGTCTACAACTCCAATTTTTTTACTGAAGGTCTCAATTGGTATAAGTGTCATGTCCACAAAGTGTATGGTGGCCAGCCATGTCTATTCACTAGCGGTTTTTGAGGCATTGAAGTAGAAATTGAAATGTAACGTGGGTAAAGTTTGGTTTGTTTTTTATTTTAGTGTTTGGTTTTTCTTTACGGCCTCGAGGAGGTACCAGTGCGCAATCTACTAGCTTGCGAGCCTAGGGAGGAAGCCCCTACGAAGATTGCACAGCAATCCAAGGGTGCGAACCGAGTTAGTACTCGCTTGCGAGCCTAGGGGCGAAGCCCCTACGATGAGATTGCGCAGCAATTGAAGGGTGCAAGCCGAGTTATTACTCGCTTGCGAGCCTAGAGGCGAAGCCCCTACGATGAGATTGCACATTAATCCAAGGGTGCGAGCTTGGGAGCTGAGAGAGATTGGGCAGCGGGCGAAGCCCCCTACCGGCCTCAAAATTCTCAAAACTAAACTGTATTTGTTAAAACTATTCAGGTTTTTATCGGTGACCAAGCACACTAACCTGAATATAAATAACTTTGGTCTGCAAACCAAAACAAAATTAATTGGAGAAAATGAAGGCGAGACTGTGAAGCTGTTGCCAGATCCTCCGTGAAACAACCCCATTTATTTATAACGCTAATATTGCGTGCAAAATACTTCTGACGGCTAATTAATGTTGAAAAGTTTTCAAATGGCGCCGGACCAAAAAGTAGGATTTTACCTGTAATTCCATTAATTTTCAAGAATTTTACTGATAACATTAATTCTTTATTATCCAAAGTAAAAGGAAAATGTGCTTTAATTAAAACCGTCTTTGTGGTCCGGTGCTTGGAAATAGTTATTCGAATCACTCATTAAAAAGTGGCTAAATTTTTTACCAGACCCTAAAGTAGGAATTTACCTACAGTTTATGTCTACAACTCCAATTTTTTTACTGAAGGTCTCAATTGGTATAAGTGTCAGGTCCACAAAGTGTATGGTGGCCAGCCATGTCTATTCACTAGCGGTTTTTAAGGCATTGAAGTAGAAATTGAAATGTAACGTGGGTAAAGTTTGGTTTGCTTTTTATTTTAGTGTTTGGTTTTTCTTTACGGCCTCGAGGAGGTACCAGTGCGCAATCTACTAGCTTCCGAGCCTAGGGGCGAAGCCCCCACGAAGATTGCACAGCAATCCAAGGGTGCGAACCGAGTTAGTACTCGCTTGCGAGCCTAGGGGCGAAGCCCCTACGATGAGATTGCGCAGCAATTGAAGGGTGCGAGCCGAGTTATTACTCGCTTGCGAGCCTAGAGGCGAAGCCCCTACGATGAGATTGCACAGTAATCCAAGGGTGCAAGCTTGGGAGCTGAGAGAGATTGGGCAGAAGGCAAAGCCCCCTACCGGTCTCAAAATTCTCAAAACTAAACTGTATTTGTTAAAAGTTCACCATCTTTAACCACAACCAGGTGTTTACCTCTTTGTCTGTGCAAGCCAATCTTGGCGCGCGTATCGCCCGATTTGGCGACCAGATCTTTCAGATAAGCATTCCTGCACTGGCAGTATCCTTATAATAGTCTTGCATGTTTCTTTGTGGGGCAAACAAAGAGAAATTGCGTAGCAATTCTCGGGGGTTGTCGAAAGGTAGCGAGCAGGGGGCGAAGCCCCCTGCCGGCCGCGAAGCGGCCAATGGAATTGCGCAGCAATTCCGGGGGTTGGCGAGCGATAGCGAGCAGGGGGCGTAGCCCCCTAGTCTCTCTATATTAAAAAAAAGTAAGCTTTTTTGATCTGTACGGCGCAATTTTTGGAGTACAGCTCCAATTTTTTTACTGAAGGTCTCAATTGGTATAGGTGTCATGTCCACAAAATATTTTTAAAAAAATCCAATTAGTTTCGTAATTAAAAAATAAAAAAGGGCGTTTTTTGACTAAATTCGATATTAAAGAAATTTTCGTCCAACGATTTTTCTGAATTTCGAGTATTTTGTGGACTTTTTAAGTATCAACAAATTGCCATAGTTATTATAATCAAATTGGATCCGGTTTAGAAGTTATGAGTTTTTTAATATATTTATTTTATTTTTTTTTATTTTACTTTTTGATCTGTACGGCGCAATTTTAACCAATAATCTCCCATTTTTTTATTGAATGTAGAAAAGAGTATAGATTTCATGTCCACAATTTTTTTTTAAAAAATTCAAATTAGTTTTTTAATTAAAAAATATTTTGTAAAAATGCAAAAAAGGCGTTTTTTGACTAAATTCGATATTAAAGAAATTTTCGTCCAACGATTTTTCTGAATTTCGAGTATTTTGTAGACTTTTTATGTATCAACAAATTGCCATAATTATTATAATCAAGTTCAACCCGGTTTGGAAGTTATGGTTTTTTTAATTTTATTTTTTTAAAAAAATTTATTTTACTTTTTGATCTGTACGGCGCAATTTTCAACAATAATCTTCAATTTTTTACTGAATGTAGAAAAGAGTATAGATTTTATGTCCACCAATTTTTTAAAAAAAATTCAAATTAGTTTTTAAATTAAAAAATATTTTGTAAAAATGCAAAAAAGGCGTTTTTTGACTAAATTCGATATTAAAGAAATTTTCGTCCAACGATTTTTCTGAATTTCGAGTATTTTGTGGACTTTTTAAGTATCAACAAATTGTCATAGTTTTTATAATCAAATTGGATCCGGTTTAGAAGTTATGGGTTTTTTAATATATTTTTTTTTATTTTACTTTTTGATCTGTACGGCGCAATTATAACCAATAATCTCCCATTTTTTTATTGAATGTAGAAAAGAGTATAGATTTCATGTCCACAATTTTTTTTAAAAAAATTCAAATTAGTTTTTTAATTAAAAAATATTTTGTAAAAATGCAAAAAAGGCGTTTTTTGACTAAATTCGATATTAAAGAAATTTTCGTCCAACGATTTTTCTGAATTTCGAGTATTTTGTAGACTTTTTATGTATCAACAAATTGCCATAATTATTATAATCAAGTTCAACCCGGTTTGGAAGTTATGGTTTTTTTAATTTTATTTTTTTAAAATTTTTTATTTTACTTTTTGATCTGTACGGCGCAATTTTCAACAATAATCTTCAATTTTTTTACTGAATGTAGAAAAGAGTATAGATTTTATGTCCACCAATTTTTTTAAAAAAATTCAAATTAGTTTTTAAATTAAAAAATATTTTGTAAAAATGCAAAAAAGGCGTTTTTTGACTAAATTCGATATTAAAGAAATTTTCGTCCAACGATTTTTCTGAATTTCGAGTATTTTGTGGACTTTTTAAGTATCAACAAATTGCCATAGTTATTATAATCAAGTTGGATCCGGTTTAGAAGTTATGGGTTTTTTAATATATTTTTTTTTATTTTTTTTTATTTTACTTTTTGATCTGTACGGCGCAATTTTAACCAATAATCTCCCATTTTTTTATTGAATGTAGAAAAAAGTATAGATTTCATGTCCACAAATTGTTTTAAAAAAATTCAAATTTGTTTTTAAATTAAAAAATATTTTGTAAAAATGCAAAAAAGGCGTTTTTTGACTAAATTCGATATTAAAGAAATTTTCGTCCAACGATTTTTCTGAATTTCGAGTATTTTGTAGACTTTTTATGTATCAACAAATTGCCATAAATATTATAATCAAGTTTTCCCCGGTTCGGAAGTTATGGGCTTTTCTTTAATTTTTATTTTTGGTTTACACTCATACTTTTCTATCTGTACGATACAATTTTTATGGGACAACTCCAATTTTTTTTACCGAATAAAGAAAATGGTTTTTATTTCATTTCTGCAAAGTATTTTTCAAAAATTCAAATTAGTTTTTTAATTAAAAAATCTAAACGTACAAGCATTTGCGTCAGTCAAAGTCAGTGTTGAGTCAATAACTCAATTTTGCTTCAAAATTCCTTCTTTGCAGATAATTTCTCTATATTAAAACAAAATAAGCATTTTCTATCTTTACTAAGCAATTTTTGTAGCAGAACTTCAATTTTAAATTTTGCGGCAATAAAAATTCGACCATTCAATGGAAGCTGCTTTCAAGCCTCACGCTTTGTGTTCTGAGCAGATTTACTTGAAGTTGTTGTATTTGGAATCTGGCAACGGAGATGTCTGATGTTTTGCCATGTGGGAAATCGAAAATAAAGATGTTTGTCTCAACTTTAACCGGGCCGAAAATTTCCACATTTAAAATGTTAAAAATAGCTAAAATTACAAGTTTTTGGTTATTTCAATTGGTTTTCAGTGTCGCACATGTTCAAACGCGTGGTTTGCTGGGGAGAATGGGGGCACTTGTTGACATTGGAAGTCTGTTGGGAACGAACGTCAAGTCGTCGAATTTCCAAACTCCCGACAAAAAAAGTTCAGATTTTTTTAAAGGTATGTAATCAAAAATGCAAAATACTAATAATAATATATAAAATAACCTGAAAAATGACATCTTATTTCAATTGTACATGTATTTCATGTGGCAAATATCATCAATACAGAAGTGCAATCAAATAAACATCTAAATTTCATATTATTTAATTTCTCCGGTTTAACCGGATTTTCGTTTAACCGGCTTACCATCGGTCTCGTTTAGGCCGGTTAAGAGGGAGTCTACTGTATTTGTGTTCTGGTGTGATTATCGGCGGTTTGTTTAGTTTCTTTCCACTCATATGCTTGATATGTTTCAAGGTGTAATTTATATATGTATATATATGCATATAACCATGGTTATGACAAGCAGAGATGCTTTGTGCGTATCGCAACTAAATGCAAAACAAAGCTAAATCGCTATCACAAGTTTCTAATTTTGTATCGCTTTTTGCAATGCAATATTTGCTTACACGCTGGGCTTACTTATTTAACACCCTGGGCTTAACAGTAAAAAAGGTTTTTCGTCCCTGTGTATAGCGCATTCATAATTTTGTCATTTGACCGACGATACATGTTTCACGCTGGATCTGGCAACAGCTTCACAGTCTTGTTTTCTTTTTTTTTTCTTTTCTCGAATTACTTTTGTTTTGGTAGGTTGGTTGGTCAAGACATATTCAGGTTTGTGCGCTGACCAAGCACACTGACCTGAATATATGTCTGCAATCCATAACCAAACAAAAGTAATTCGAGAAAAATGAAGACGAGACTGCGAAGCTGCATTTTGGTGTCACTTTTCGCAATGCGATATTTACTTACACGCTGGGCTCACTTATTTTACACCCTGGGCTTAACAGTAAAAAGTTTTTTCGTACCTGTGTACATTCGTAATTTTGTCGTTTGACCGACAATAGTTGTTTCACCGAGGATCTGGCAACAGCTTCGCTGTATTGTTTTTTACATTTCGATTCCTTCCGGGCTGTCAATGTGGCTACTCAAGCCGTGATATCCTTAAAAAAACTGGTACCCTCTGCGTACTGCTTATTATTGCAATTCGGACCGTGACATTCTTAAAATAACCGCTGGCACCCTTTCCGAGCCGTCGATTGTGGCTATTCTGGTTGTCGATTATGGACTCGGGCAGTTATATCCTAATGATTGTTGAAAAGTTGTCAAATAGCGCCAGACCACAAAGTAGGATTTTACCTGTAATTCTATTAATTTTCCAGAATTTTACGGATAACATTAATTTTTTATTATCCAAAGTAAAAGGAAAATGTGCTTTAATTAAAACAATCTTTGTGGTCCGGTGCTTGGAAATAGTTATTCGAATTACTCATTAAAAAGTGGCTAAATTTTTTACCAGACCCTAAAGTAGGAATTTACCTACAGTTTATGTCTACAACTCCAATTTTTTTACTGAAGGTCTCAATTGGTATAAGTGTCATGTCCACAAAGTGTATGGTGGCCAGCCATGTCTATTCACTAGCGGTTTTTGAGGCATTGAAGTAGAAATTGAAATGTAACGTGGGTAAAGTTTGGTTTGTTTTTTATTTTAGTGTTTGGTTTTTCTTTACGGCCTCGAGGAGGTACCAGTGCGCAATCTACTAGCTTGCGAGCCTAGGGAGGAAGCCCCTACGAAGATTGCACAGCAATCCAAGGGTGCGAACCGAGTTAGTACTCGCTTGCGAGCCTAGGGGCGAAGCCCCTACGATGAGATTGCGCAGCAATTGAAGGGTGCAAGCCGAGTTATTACTCGCTTGCGAGCCTAGAGGCGAAGCCCCTACGATGAGATTGCACATTAATCCAAGGGTGCGAGCTTGGGAGCTGAGAGAGATTGGGCAGCGGGCGAAGCCCCCTACCGGCCTCAAAATTCTCAAAACTAAACTGTATTTGTTAAAACTATTCAGGTTTTTATCGGTGACCAAGCACACTAACCTGAATATAAATAACTTTGGTCTGCAAACCAAAACAAAATTAATTGGAGAAAATGAAGGCGAGACTGTGAAGCTGTTGCCAGATCCTCCGTGAAACAACCCCATTTATTTATAACGCTAATATTGCGTGCAAAATACTTCTGACGGCTAATTAATGTTGAAAAGTTTTCAAATGGCGCCGGACCAAAAAGTAGGATTTTACCTGTAATTCCATTAATTTTCAAGAATTTTACTGATAACATTAATTCTTTATTATCCAAAGTAAAAGGAAAATGTGCTTTAATTAAAACCGTCTTTGTGGTCCGGTGCTTGGAAATAGTTATTCGAATCACTCATTAAAAAGTGGCTAAATTTTTTACCAGACCCTAAAGTAGGAATTTACCTACAGTTTATGTCTACAACTCCAATTTTTTTACTGAAGGTCTCAATTGGTATAAGTGTCAGGTCCACAAAGTGTATGGTGGCCAGCCATGTCTATTCACTAGCGGTTTTTAAGGCATTGAAGTAGAAATTGAAATGTAACGTGGGTAAATTTTGGTTTGCTTTTTATTTTAGTGTTTGGTTTTTCTTTACGGCCTCGAGGAGGTACCAGTGCGCAATCTACTAGCTTCCGAGCCTAGGGGCGAAGCCCCCACGAAGATTGCACAGCAATCCAAGGGTGCGAACCGAGTTAGTACTCGCTTGCGAGCCTAGGGGCGAAGCCCCTACGATGAGATTGCGCAGTAATCCAAGGGTGCAAGCTTGGGAGCTGAGAGAGATTGGGCAGAAGGCAAAGCCCCCTACCGGTCTCAAAATTCTCAAAACTAAACTGTATTTGTTAAAAGTTCACCATCTTTAACCACAACCAGGTGTTTACCTCTTTGTCTGTGCAAGCCAATCTTGGCGCGCGTATCGCCCGATTTGGCGACCAGATCTTACAGATAAGCATTCCTGCACTGGCAGTATCCTTATAATAGTCTTGCATGTTTCTTTGTGGGGCAAACAAAGAGAAATTGCGTAGCAATTCTCGGGGGTTGTCGAAAGGTAGCGAGCAGGGGGCGAAGCCCCCTGCCGGCCGCGAAGCGGCCAATGGAATTGCGCAGCAATTCCGGGGGTTGGCGAGCGATAGCGAGCAGGGGGCGTAGCCCCCTAGTTATTAAAAAAAAGCCAAATTACATCTTATTTAAGAGGCCAAATGACTTAGTGGTAGTACTTCGCATTGCCACGCTACAAGTCCGGGGGTCAAATTTCGTATTTTGCGAGGTTGACCCATTGTTTCATCCCTTGAGTGGGTCAATAAAATGAGTACCAAGCATGCTTGAGAATTAAACACTGGGGTTCCACGTGAGGATGACCACCTTACCGGGACATATGCCTAGCACCTCACAGCTCTAGGTCACGAAAGCTGAAATGGGCAAGGCAGGCCTTGTCCCAGTAAAGGGCTGTGCGCCAATTTGATTAGTACATATTATTTAAGGCATTATATTTCAATATTAAACAAAAATATTCGCGAAGTTTTATTATTGAGGTCTCCTTTATCAAAATAATACACAAATGCGATTGAAAACCAAAAACATCGAAATATGATATCTGGGAAGGGGTGATTGGGTTAAGGGATGAGAAATCATCGGTCGGGAAAAGAAGGATATACTTAGGGAAAAATTACTTTGTTGCTAAAATACTTTCCAAATCAGGAAGAATTGGGGCTTAGAAGAATTGACTAATTTATTGCTTTTTTTTTTAAATATGGCTTTCTTCATGACAATGACGCTCCTCAATACTCGAAGGTTTAACCAAAATTGATTTGAAGGGAAAATAAACACGGTGATTAAACTCATACGAAAGTGTAGTGATTGAAGAGTTTTGACATTCCCTCCTGTTTCAGCTTAGTATGTTTTAAATACAACTTTAAGTGCTATTTTTGTCTGTTCTATGTAGTAGAGGCCACATTGACAATTAATAGTGTAAATGCCCCTGTCATCAAAAATATAAATGTGGTCTTTCAAATAGGAACTACTTAAATTTGTCGCATTTGTAAAATAACTTTAAAGTGGCATTTTTTGAAACTGTTTCCAATTAGATTACTGATTTGATGATGATACGTAATAATAATTGTTTGTTTCTCTTTAGTAGTGGGGGGGGGGGGCTGAGATTCATCTTGTTTCATGTTATTTAGTCAGTATTAGTTTTTTTTTAACCTTTCAGTCAAATTTGTGTATTATATCAAATTTGTCCACAGGAGTTGTTTTATGAGTCATGCACAACGTTGTGTTTTGTTTAATTGAAAGTTTTATATCAAAACCTTATTTATATTAATTTAAACAAGTTCCACAAATAATTAAGTAAACACCATGTATGAAAAGGCTAGCAAAACTACACGTTCCAGGTGGAAAATAATATGGGTGAAAGAGAAAACTATTCAGTCTTCAACACTGCTATCTTAAAAGTACAGATGCCAAAGATGTTAGAGTAACATTCGCGTGTTCAGCTTCACGAAACCTATTTACAAAGGATAACAGAGATATAGAATCCCGTTTGGAGGTTTGGGAACAATATTTGAAAGGAAGGGAATCTCCAAATTAGAATTTGTTAATTCTGTGGCAAACTGTGGCATGTTTTGATGTTTGAGTACAAGCGGGATAATTTTCATTCCCCTATATTTACCTGATGTAAACTTAAAATTAAATACAATTATCTGTATGGGAAACCGGTTATTTTAAATTACATGAATGTGTTTCTACCGTTTTGAAGATAGTATCTCACACACGCTATATTTTAATCGAATTTTTATCTCGGAATAAATCGTTTATTTCAGTTGCGTCGAGAATTTTATCTCAAATAATTATTAGTGAAATGAAACAGAAAGCAAAAGCAATTGACATTATGAGTCTTGTATCATAATTTTGAGATTTTGAAACATTTTGTAACTAAATAATGATAGTTAAAAACATGAAAGACACCTTAATAATTTTTCAAAGATAGAATTAATATACATTACAGCTAAAACATAAAAAAGACATAATAAAACCACGTTTAAAATGTGTTTTGTGTGATTTTTTTACTTCAATATAATTTAATGCATTAAGTGCATTAATTCATTACTGAAAAGTATTGATATGAGATATAGATATAAATACAGATATTGATATAAATATAGATATGAGACACATGTACAAGTAAATCCACCTGTAAAACCAGCACAAGATCTATATGTATGCGCCAATCGGTACTTAGAATAACTACTTTTTAAAAATAAAAGTTAGCTATATTTTATTGCTACGAAAACGGCAAATTAGGATACCCACTTCTACTTGCTCTAAAAGAAAAGACATCGCAGAGTGAGCAAACTCCATTCGCATTTCGGAATTTATTTCGAAAAGAAAACTGCTCTCCAGATGTGTTTTTTATGACTCGGACAATCCCCCGGGAAAAAAATATCACCTACTACTCGAAATAATATAATTTCCTTTTTCTTTTGGGCTCCTTCATTATTCGTGGATTCTGTTTGGGCTTTTCCAGCGATTCAAATCACAGAAATCCTCGCTTGGAGCACGTATTTGGAATTCACACATGGAATGAAAAAGCTGCAAGTAAAATTTTTGGTTCTAATAATTTAATAGTATTTACAGCAGTTTAAAAATACGCACTAGAAGGTTTTTTGTTGTATCTTTTGCATTTGAAATATTCGTTTCTAATAATGTAAACTAGCTTTATTTGCAAGCACAAAGAGACATCATTATGGTGAACAAACTTTTATAATTGTTTAATACAAATATATCTAGTTTTATTTATAAATTTGGTTACATCATATGGTGACATAATGGGGAGAAAATTAAAATATTCTTTCACGATGTTAGCTTCAAAAAAAAATGGATTAATCACAAGCAAAGAGTTAAATTTCATCCGATTGCTTTACCGCAAGCCATTTTTTTCTGTGAGGTTGCAACACATATTGCACTTAATTTAATATACTGAAAAACTATAATCACTTGTTGAATGAAACTGAAATAAACGAGTTTTTACATAACCGAAACGAACCGAGCCGAAATAATCATATATTGAATATTTTGAATCATTTGGAATATATAAGCTGCTAACTGATCGTCAATTATTTTATATAGAAATAACTATGTAAGATTAAAAAATAATTAATGTCAATACTTCTATAATTTTAATATTTATAACTTAATTTATAAAAAATTATTAATTTTTAACATTTGTTGATTATTGCATACTGATTAATATTATTACAATCAAATTAGTGGTCTTATTTTCCCCCATAATCATATAGGCCTTTAATATTGTTTTGGCGAGAAGTTTGAATCATTAATTGGTAACTAAGAGACTCAAAGCTTTACATACTTCGGTAACACATGAAATTTTCCTGTGTTTGGTCAACTTGCTTTTATACACAATAGTTGAATAATGGGAATACGAATTTGCGTATAAGAATTAAAACATGAACTAAGAATTTGCATATAAGAAGAAAAGCATGAATTAAGAATTTGCATATATCAATAAATCGATGGAACATGCACCTGGTAATTCTTATACAACAAGTCATAAAAACGAACTTAAGTATGAACAATTGCACAAACAATATTATGTTTGGCCCCTCAAAAAATAGAATGTCTTAATTAAGCCTCGGAGAGGAAATATTGAAAAAATAACAAACACCAGATTAAAGAAACGAAGAGGCACCTGACAAAAAAGCATCAAGGAAATAAAAAGTTAATCGAAGCTGTAATTAAACTAGTTAAACCTCTGTCGAATTAATTACTAGATATTACTGCCCAATTAATTACTAGATATTACAGCACCGTGTCAATACCTAAAAAAATCATGTGTCGCGTTTCAAATATAGAATAGTAGGCAGATATTTAGATAACTAAATGCATAATAACGCTATGTTTGCGATTTTCTCCACATGCCTATGATTATTCTAAATTTAAAAATTATTCTATCAGAAATTATTTCGTTTTCGGCTTAAAACTTTGTCAAACCAATATCAGCGAAATATAGAGTACGAAACAGGAATGGGCCCTGTGGGGAACGTAAATACACCATCGTGCTGTTTCTCTATTTCCTTGCGTAATTCCGTCTACCCAAGGGAATGGAACGGAAATAGGGAGGAACTAGTAGAATATGTATATTTTGGCTTTCTTAATTGATAAATTATTAAAATAATATATTTGTAAAGTATTATCTATGCAAAACTAAATTGTGCACAAAAATATTGTTTTTGAGAACGAAGATGTCCATGCTAAAATATAATATTCAGCGAAAAGTCCCCTGAAACTCTTGTATTCCGTGATATTCCAAATGATAGTTTTAAAGTATTAGATAATGAGTTCAGCCAAACTTATCACCGTAATAGTTTTTCAAGTGAAACATTATTACGATAAATATTTAGTTTTTATTATTGCAAGCACAATTTTAATTTGCAAATACAAAGATATATCACTATTGCGAACAAACTTTTATAATTGCTCAATACAGATGTATCTAGTTTTATTTATATATTTGGTGATATCATATGGTTACATAATAGGAAGCCCCCCCCCCCAATTAAAATATTCTTTTCAAACAATATATGTTCAGTTTCGCTAAGATAAGTTCCATAGATTCTTAGTTCCAATTTAAACTTTTGTCTTTGCATACGAAATCGATGATTGGGAAATACATTGAAACTATTACAAATCCATTTCAAAACTACTTACTTCCACAATATCACAGATTCTTTGCGCAAAAGTTGAATATCTTAGCTTGACATGAGAGAAAATAAATATTTAAGTATTGGTTGGGAAATGGAACTTGTTGGATAGCAAAGCCAAGGAAAATCTCTTACATAATAGAAAAAGTATTATTTCTTCTCAAAAAGCAAAACAAGTTTCTCCTATATTGGTTTCACATTACATTTGATCTGAAATACTTTTTGTTCTTTGGTTCGTTAATGAGAACTTAGCTTAACTATATCTGTAAATCTAGACAGTGAAAATTATGCAATTGCTATTTTTTGTAAAATATTTAAGTGGACCCCAAAAAGTAAGCAATTTTCCTTACTTTCTAAAAAATTATCAGTATCTGAAAAATCCAATGATCTTTTATGGTCTTAGAAATTGCAAATTATGTAACTCTCAGTGTTATATAACATTTATATATTCCATTCTTTCCTGTATTCTTCTTGTGTTGAGAATACTTATTCATTTTTTTTGTTTAAAGAGACGTTCACATTTTTTTTAACTTAACGAAAAATAATATTTTGGCAAAAAAACTATATAAAAATGAGATAATTCGTTTAGTCACTCACTGTAGTATTGCTAATCTAAATTTGATGCAGAAAAATGGAGGTCACTCCTAAACTAACTGACCTGCAAGCAATTAGTATTTTTTAGCTTAGCAATGAGTAGATTAAATTCTTTAAAAAAAAGGAAGTTTTTCTTAGTTATCAATCAAGTAAAGTGTACCATTGCTCCAATTGCTCAAGACAGATATCCTCATTAAACAAAGCTGTTCATTTTAAGTAAATATAACATAATATTAAAATTGGTCTTTGGCTATAATTTTCTTTAAATAAAAATAAGCAAATCTTATTAATATCAAAACATCAACCTCTGTTATGAAGTTTAGTGAAATTGGTGTTAATGTATAAAATGCTTCTTTTTACTGGAATACATATTTTTCCTTGTGTATGCACAATCTTAGTTCCTTAAAATCGCAATGTTTATACTATAAATCAATAAACTATATGAAAAGACACCGAATCTATTTATTTAGGCAAGTATGCCCGAGTTTGAAAGTAAAACCATGGGGAATATTCCACCGAATAAAAGACCCATTGCTCCCTTCAAGAGCCAGGAAGTTACGCCGCACTTTGTTTTCGTTCCATTTAGCCTCGAATATTTTCTTTCCCGTTCGGCGCTGCATAAGTGATCGTAAACTGGGTGTCGCTCGCTGGCGGGCTATCTGGCTGCGAACCTTTGTTTTCATTTGGTTTTTGGCGTCTCACGAGAAAAAAAAGAAAAGAAATACACTATATAAAACGAAAAAAATCCTATAGCATTGAAGTGAAATGTATCGTGAGTCCACGCTTTTATCATTCTCTGAACACGAGAAACCATTTCGAAAGTAGTATGTTCTGGCGTTTCGAAGGGGGTGAGAAAAAATTCCATCTGAAAAAAGGAATGATTGCACCTGTAAAAGTCACATCGAGAACTCGATTTTGTTTATTACACTAGTTTTTTTCCCTTCTCCAATAAAGCAAGCTCGCTTGCATTTCTCTTTTCTTTTCTTAAAATGAGAAGCACCGCTTTCAGAACATTACATGTTTATTTCCTTTTACTTTTTATATGTCTTATTATTTCTGTTTTAAGTAGTATATTTTTACATCGAAATAGTTTCGTTGTAATATCTTCGTATGTAGATATTTTTAACGGATAAAGCAATTTTTTTTCTTTCAGTCTTGTATATTTTATGAAGTTTTTTGTTTGTTTTACGATGATTATCTATTCAAAAACCATTTGTAGCTATTCAGTTTTGAATCAAATGCAGTATTATTAATTTATTCAAACATTAAGAATTTAATTCTCATGGGTATTTTTATAATTAACGAAATAAAATTTAATATTTTTAAAAGTTTAAGTTAAAACAAATAAGTTTTTTTTAAACTATCCATGATATGTCATATTTTAGCGTTATCTATTTATTTTGCGTTTCATTTATGTTTGAGTATCTCTAAATGGTTGAATCAAGCATAATTATTTTTTTGTTTCTTCAGGACAAGTTTGTATTTTAAAAACTTTTTAATAAAAATAGAATTTGCATAATTTATTTTTGAAACCCAATTAACTTTTGGTTTTCTATAGCAACTGAAAAACTAATCTTTAAAAGAAAATGGTTAATTTAATTTAATTTTTTGGGGGCTCAATGTTTTACTTTAAAGTAACATAAATGAATAATAAAGTTTAAATGAATAATAAAACTTTTCTTTAATTTCACACGAATAAGAATACTTGAAACACATGTCCATAATTAATTAAGCAATAAAAAACTCCAAAGAATAAATTATTTTCTTACCAAGAATTATCCAGAGAACTCATTATTATTCTCGAAAAATTCTGTAATCTTAGTAACAATTTATTCCATGTATGTCTTCAATCAAACCTGGAACACAGTAACTATCCTTGAAAACCGTATCTTTTATCTTTTGAGGGGCATAAAAAAGCATTGCAGAGATTTCTGCCATTAAATAATCAACATTCAACGGTTCCAATATCTTTGAAGTTGGAATTTTAGATTAACTCGTTCATCAAGAAAATGCATCTCTCGGTTGGTTTCTTTTGGAGTTAATGAGAAAACAGAGGAAGTTGTTTGGAAAGAAAGAAACGAGGAGTATATATACCTACCTGCAAGGATATGGTTGTGTTGATTTGACAGAACCATAAGTGATGCTGTTGTGGAAAATTTGTTATAAGAAAGGTCGGTTTACGAGTTTTTCTCAAGGTTTAGACTTTTTCAAAGATTAAGTTTTTGTTAAAGTGCAAGAAATGTCCTGAATTGGTCTTATGAAAAGTATTTTCAAAAAATTTAAATGGTTGTTCATTTGTTACTACAAGAACCATTGTATATTAATTACTCTAGGCCAACTCAGGCTAAATCTTCCATTAAGCTCCAAAAGCTGTTTTCACCAGATTTATGAAGTAACTTTACTTAAATTTTGTTGTAAAATTATCTATACTTCAATAGAAGAGTTTTTTGTGCAAGATTTTAAACTTTAACGGCAAACCAATTCAATTTGTATAAAATATTTAATACAGACTTAGATTTTCCATTTGATTAACACAGAATGATTTTGCTTTTAGAGACCCAAAATCCTCTTCCATTCAACTCCATTCCAAACATAATTCTCCATTCCAAATATAATTAAATAAACTTTACTTGACTGAATATAATGGTTTTTTTAATAAACAATGTTAGTATTTTAGGAAGAAGACTCAAGTTACATAAAATTAGTTTTTAAACTGATACAACTACTTTAACTTATTACAATTTTAAGATTTATTTTCCAAAAAAGAAATAAGATTGATTATGAACTAAACCTTTACCGGTATTTTCTTAATATCCGTCTCATCGGCACAGTGGTTAGTGTACTAGCCTTTGGAGCTGCTGGGCCCGGGTTTGAATCCCGGTAAAAACATGGAAGTTTGTGCTTGTCAATAAATGTTGTTATTTGTCTATGTGTTTGTGTCTTCCTTCCTTGTGTGTCTCTTGTGACTGTCTCTTCCGGCGAGCTGGGTAATGGGCTATAAAGCCTACACTCTCCCTTCTAGAGGGCGCATTCTCTGTCTTTTGTCATTTTTTGTCATTTTCTTAATTGCATAATATAAAGTTGCAATGTTGTCAAAATAATATGATCACGTGTCTGACTTTGCATAATTCACTCCTTCTGACTCCTTTTGATCAGGCTCCTTTTATCAAGGCACTTAAATATTCAAATTTTTTGATAATAATAACGACGCGCGTTGTAAAATTGGCGCTTCAGTGTTTTGTTCATTGTGTTTTCATTCATTATTCGCACAACATAAAACATACAAGGGCTTTAATGATATTCAGTTTGAGAAAACAATAATCATTGTCTTTCTGAGCTTCGCGTTAAATTAAATTACATTTCATGAAGTTAGTGAAAAATGTCATGTATTCCCCAAAGGAATTGTTAAAGGAAGGCGGACAAAATGTATTGTTGTTTAATTAGCTTTCCATGAGGCAGAATGAGATATAATATTTCAAATACCTTAATAAAAAAATGTTAATAACCTTAAAAATAACCTTAATTTTTACAACGAATGCCTTTGAAATTTTTTATGATTTTATTTAAATTAGCATTATTCTGGCTTCAAATGCTAATTATTTCTTTTTCGCAAACTAATTTTGCCTGCGGAGATTTTGATTATGCATTTAATTTTATGAAGCATTTAAATTAGGAGTACATTTTACGATTAAAAAATATTAAAATGTCATTGGTGTTCGTTGTTAAGTTTTATTTTAATTTTATTGTAGTTTTAAACATTCAGTGATTAAAAAAATAGAATGGAAACGATTAAACATAGCCTTGAATTGAAAATGTCTCAAGTTTTGTGATTCGGACAAATCCTGTTATTATTCTTATTAAATAATTAGTTTTTATTATTAGAGTTTTTAAAGTCATTAAATGTATAATTATGTTAGGTCTAGGAAGTATTAAAATAAAACAATGTAACATTTTGGTTTGTTATACTTGAAGTGTACATTATAAATTAAAATAAAGTTCCTAATGAAGTTATCCAGTTTAGCAAAGCTGACGAAACAATTTTTATTCAGATATTAATCCTAATATCAGAAATAAGGATTACTTCGAAATTGTTTTGACGCTGTATATAATGTGTAAAAAGTGTTGTAATGTTCTACAGGGCTTGGTGAAGCGATTAATTATGATAAAATGTAATTACTATAGGTCAAATTTTCAATTGAATTTTTTGGTATTGTAGTCTAAACTTATGAAATACTAAAATACAGATACAAGGTTATTTATAGAGATTTAATAACTTAATAAACGTTTTACGATCACAGTACAATAACGTTGCAACAGGTTTTTTCATCAAATAATAAACGGCCGCAGTGATGAAAAAATCAGCTGTAAAGGAATGAATACAGTAAAAAACTATCCCAAAAAATAAAAGAATCCTCAAAATATATGTAATTTAAAGTATTCAAATTCAAATTCTAAATAAACCCTAAACTTTGCCCAAGTTTTATGACAACAAATTATTCACCAATGTCATCTATCTTGACTTATGACTTTCTTGGTGGGGGGCAAGATCGCCAAGCACTGCGACTTTAAGTCTATTGTACTAAGCCCCAGAAATGACACAAGCACAAGAGACACACAATGAAAGAGACGACACAAACACATAGACAAATAACAACATTTATTGACGGTCACAAATATCCATGCCTGACCGGGATTCGAACACGACCCCAGCAGCTCCAAAGGATAGAATCCTAACGAGTGTGCCACCGGGGCGGCGTCATCCATCTTACTTACGAGACGAAACATCTAAATTCATCTACACGCCCCAATGCAAGAATGGAAATTAGTACAACAAATAACTACGCACTAAATATCCATATTTATTGCTGACACCAATTGCTCGTCCCTTCTGCTTTGTCTTCGATATGACCGTATCATTAGTTAGACAAAAAATATGTGCGACAATTCATAAGTCGGGGCACGATCATCCTTGCTTTATTGTAACTGTTATAGTCCATGCGTGATTAGAATGCATGAATTAGGATGGGCTATTTGGGGGCACTAACTCATATAAAAATGGTTTATGATTGCGCTTGAGTAAACGGAGCAGGTGTCTTCGGTTTCTGTGTTTCTTTCAGTAAACAGTAAATGATTTTTGCTATGAAAGAAAACCGAGCGTTTAACCCTTTACTTACTGAAGCGCCCCAAACCGCCCTAACAACTAAGGATTCGATGATGTTATTCCTATCAACTATTACGAGGAAACAAAAATCCTTCGTAGCGAAAGGGTTAATAGCAATATGTGAGGAAAAGGAGAAAGGTTTTAACGTTAGACTTAACTATTTTCCAACAATAAACTGAAAATAATAAGGACCAAATCATGTTTTAAATCATAACAAGCTCAGTTAAGGGGGGATCATAGTTAGCGACAGCAAAAATGACCGATTCTTAGTATTGATTTCGAAAGGCTCCAAATCATTTAAAAATTATGGTACAATAAAAAAAATTGTACCAACATATAAATTGTAATTTTATTATTATATTTACACCTAAGAATCTTATTTTTAAAAATTAATATTTTTGAAAAAAGACATCTTTTGAAACATACAATTACGCATTTTCAAAAATACAAGTATTTTTTCGGTACACTTTTCTCCAAATCTATTGAATATTTCTTAATAATTTCTTTTGTGTGTTATAAAACCATTTTAGATCTAATTAAGTCACCTATTTTTTATGCCTAAAATAATTTTTTAATTTTATTTTAAAAGCATTATATTCCACATTCATAAAAATTCTGATTTTCAACGAAGAAAAGTGTAAAATAATAAAATATTTTTTTAAATTTGTAAGACTAAATTAGGTGACTTAAATAGATCTAAAATGGTTTTGTAACACAAAAAAAAATATATTAAAAAATATACAATAGATTTGGAGAAAAGTGTACCTAAGTGTTGAAAATTATAGTTTTGAGATAAACGCGAAAAACAAATACAGTCGATCCCGTTAACACGAACTCGAAATGTCCACCGAAACATTTCTTGTTAACCGAATTTTATGTAAATCGTCAGGAATTTTTTTTTTACATTGAGCCAGTGAATAGTTTTCAAATATCAACACAAAAAATCATATTTTATAATGTAATAAATAAATAATTCAAGCATACAATTAGTAATTCAAAGGAGGCGTGGCACATTTGTTTATTTTTATAATTTTAATTTTTTATAAGAAATAATTAACCGATCGATCAAAATTGGTCTTATTCGATAGATTGGGTTTCCATCTATCAGAAAATACTGATTTCAAAAATTCGATTTTTTGGTTTTTGTTAACTATGATCCCCCCTTAAAATGTCTAAACAATTATTTTATGCAATATTTTATGAGGTTGGAAGAATACCAATATCTTGAGTTATAGTGTTATGCTTTATTTCTTAATATGTTATGACCTCATATAGTCACTTATAACCAAAACCTAATTGTCCAAACTTTGAAAACAACAAAAAATTAATTAAAAATAACTACAAATTATTTTAAATATTATTACATATGTATCTACAAATGAAGCACTTTTAGAAGAAAATTATTTATTGTGGGTAAAAATAATATAAATATTGATATATCATTACATTTCTATAAATTAGGATATAAAACATTACCCTTGCCTTTTGCAGTTGTGGGAGACATTTTTGTAAGTATTACCCATGCACCAAAAAAACAATGTTCCCATTGAAACAAAACTTGCTTAAATAAAACTTTAGTTCTACCACTTCAGTTGGACTACATTCGGATAAGTACGGTAAAAATAATTTTTAAAATGTCAGACAAGGCATTTTTACTAAATACAACGAATTTAGCAAATGACAAATAACAGTGAATGCGCCCTCTAGAAGGGAGAGTGTAGGCTTGAGAGCCCATTACCCAGCTCGCCAGAAGAGACAGTCACAAGAGACACACAAAGAAGGACGACACAAACACATAGACAAATAACAACGTTTATTGAAAAGCACAAACATCCATGCCTTTTACTGGGATTCGAACACGAGCCCACCAGCTCCAAAGGCTAGTACACTAACCATTAAGCCAGCGAGCCGGCCAACGAATTTAGCAAGATTTTTTTTCATAATTTTAAATAACAGGTAAAAATAATGTTGTGATCTAGATAAAAATACTCCTTGGCCTAGTCACACTTTTTTAATTTGATTCTCAGATTACATTTTTCATATTAACATTCCCGAAGAATTGAACAATTCCTTAAGTCCAACGCTAGCAAAATATACCAAAAAAAAATCCTCCATATCACACCACAATGTAAGTGTATCCTACGAGAAATAAAACAAATATATTTGTACGTCTATGCCTTGCGTGCTTCTATCCTAGACGTGCAGAGTGTTTTGATTCCGCATAGTTTCCGTCAATACCTAAAGCGGATGAGATCTTTTCACGAAAAAAAAGTGGCATTTGTATTTTTCTTCCCTTTTCTTCTCTTCTTGTAATATGTTTTGTCGTTCTTTTTTTATATAAATCTTTCTTTTTTTTAGGTAAATGGGGGGAGAATGGTCTGCCACGCCATCTTGGCAGCCTTTAGCGTGTAACGTTAATTAATGATAAAACATTCGTTTGTGTGTAAGGGTAGTTTCTAAAAACCAAATCGTAAATTAGGGAATTCGTTCAGAACAAAAAAAAAATCCTGAAAAAGATAATAATTGAAATGAACTTCACCAACAAACTTATCGTTTTCTAGTATATTTTTTGTTAAGGAGATTAAGATAAATTCTTTCTTCCTAGGTACGATTTTTTTTTCTGTCAACGGCGGTTAATTCGCAGAAACAGTGATTAATTATTAAGGCATGTGCATGGACCACGAAAAATCAATACAGCGGGAAACAAGAAGAATACCTGCGATAAAAATAAGGGGAAAGGATATTTAAAATTTATGTGGAATTAAAATGTTTAGTCAATCGCTTTCGATTCTTGAATTTGAAAGTTTACAATAGAAAAATCGCACTTTACTTTTAAAGAAACTTTGTTATTCAGAATAGATTTTTCATTGATTCTGCACTGCAAATGTTCTTCAAACAAAACTCAAATTACAGTTAATGTGATGATATTTTTTTTGAATGTTTAGAAGCATTTTCTTTACCCTAAGAAGTTTGTTTCAAGAACTTTAGCGAAAATAGAGTTCTACAAATTCAATTTAAATATTTCTTTTGTGTTTATCAAAAATAATGATTTTCTGGAAAAGGAAAAAAGTTTTATAACGTTACTAGCAGTATGGTCCCGCCTTACTGGGAACCCGTTAACTTCGCAATGCTTCCTTTTAGAGGCACGCTTACTTGTGAAAATACACTCAAAATCAAAACAAAATTAAATTCGTATTGGCGCATGCGAACTTAAAAAAGCAAACACTAATGGAGGATGAAGCAGCCTTAGGGCGAGCGCATATCTCAACCAAACTCAATCAATCAAACCAATAGAGGATGGCGGCAAGCCCCCGTTTCGGCCCGGTCCATGTATTTTCAAGCCCTGTTATGGTTCCGCAATCCCACGTGGATGACGTTTTTTTTTAAAACTAATTATATTAATTAAAAATCACATTCAAATATGAAAAAACTAAGCCTCAGGTGCACACGCAGGCATTAAAAGGAATCTATATTAAAAATTTCGAATTTTTTTAGAGCAGTCTAAGTAGGTCTTTTGTGATCCACAGACATACACACAGACAGACAGACCGACCGACAGACAGGCTCTTTCTTTTATTATTATAGATAAAATTATTACAACTGATTGTAAATTACCAGAAAATCTTTTGATATGCATTTTAGTTACTTGTAAGTTAAACATTTGACCCTTTACATAAAAAGTAAAAACACATACAAAATAATTTTAAAATAAATGTGGTCAATAGTCAAATATAAAAGTTCATTGCTCAGATTTTCCAAATTTAACAAATACATGTTTTCGGTAGAGCGAAACCAAACAATCCCAATTAAACGTATTGAGCCAAAAAAAAAAATAATAGTTCATTATAGTGCAATTTAGTAAAAAAAAAATTTGAAGTGTTTGTTAAAAAGGATCTTATCTCATTATCAATTTATAATAGTCTAAAAATTACGTACAGACCCGTTTGTGCCTTGATTGAATAAATCAGACGCCATTGTTTTTATTACTTTTTTTTTAAATTCAACTCAATAATCTAATGTACCATAAAAATTATTTTCATAAATAAATTAATAATATCCTTTTTTTTACACACTGCATCAAAAACTCACAAATATATATATGCAAAATCTTTCAAACTCCATTACGCCTCCTCGAAAAAATATTAATAATTTCATTTCCGAAGGAGCCCCCTACATCACAAACAAAGCCCTCCTCCACCACCTCAACAACAAAAGTAAACAATTCCAACTACACAAAAATTGAACAAAACGAGAATTCTCGCAATGATCACTCAGCCCGGGGGGAAGTATTGGAAATTGCATTTTCCCCGTATAACACCTGAGCCTTGCCCCCGAAATGGCATTATTGATGTCGAATTCACGTTCGGGTATTGCGTGTTCGAGTGCCTTTGCTGGTTGGTGGGGAAGCAATTTTTTAATGGAAGCCTTAATGCGATTGAAATTGGCAATATATGCGACATTGTTTGCTATGTGTAGGGTTAATTGATTGGGTTGTTTAATCGGCTTTAAAGTGTGTGTACTTAAAGTATAAATTTAGCGTGGCTTAATCGTTTTGTTCTGGTTGTTTTTGTTGTGTGGAAAAAAAGAAATAAGCATGTGTTTAGTTTGAAATCCATTATAGAAACATTAACTACATATAATATTAACATTGCAAACATTAAACATTATATTGCATTACAAATGCTGCTCAATAATATTATAAACAATCCCGAATTTGAAATGATTTAGTATTTTATTTTTAAATACCAAATGTTTTCAAAAACTCTAAACAAGACAGTTGACAGCATATTTATGCATAAACAAATGCATTTTGAAACGTAGTGTGTCTAGTACAAGTTTTATTTTCGTTTAACAAACATATTTATCGTTCTGATACTGATAATAATTTGAACCAGTTCCTTCAATGTAGAGCAAACCACGGCAATATATCGAAGCACGCTATCATAATTAAATTATACAAATTTTTTTAAACGAATGCAAACATTGCACAAAAGCAGTCATACATAGTCGTAATAAAATAAAACCATTTTTTACTTAAAATGTAATAAATGTAGTGTATGTTTAAAAATATTCTTTTAATATTTAAACTTTTGCATAATTAAATTTGATAATGATAACAATAGCCATTGATTTGACCTTTTCTAACATATCATTATTAAATAAATATTAGTATATGCCCATTTTCAGAATACGGAAAACAATAATGTTTAAATAATAACGTTTCAATAAAGTAATACATAGATATATGAATTAAATTATTTAATATGAATGTATAGATAAAAAGGGTTTTATCCGAATCATTTGATGTAATTTCAAATTCATTTGGTGATTGTTTTAAAAATATATTGCATTTAATACTCTATATAATGTCGTTTTTGGTACAACTTCTTTTAGTTAATGACATCAACACAATGTTACAAATTATCCAGGATGTTTAACTTTGTGTGAATAATACTTCAGCAGCACCTAACTCGAACTTTCCACATTAGTTATAAGGTGAGATTCCTCATAAATATTTATATATACTTATCTTTGGAACTATCTTAAAAATCATGATTAAAATACAGTACTTTAGCAACCAATTGAGATAATAAAATTACTCAAGGAAGGCTATTAGCATTAAACTACTGCATTAATAAGCTAAGTATGTCCCGAATTGTCCAACCATACCCTTTTAATCACCTGTAATGTAAGTTTTCAGACAAGTAAAGTTCATTAGCCAAATTATGCCATTAAGTTACTTTCAGCCATTTTCATTAAGTCCAGCCATCAAAATGATCTTTAACTTTGCATTTGAGCTACTGATTTCTTACGGATTCATCTGTAAATAAGCGTAAAGCAAAATATGGGACAGTTTATTTTATTTATTTCGAATTCAAAGTGGTGTGTCCATTATTAGAAAATAAGGTACTCTTTGTTGTGTGTAATTTTCTGAAATGAATAAATTTTATGGCAACGTTATTATCTTAAATATTTTCTATAGGTTTAAAATGAAAAGTGAAAGATATTTTAACTAAGTTTTTTAATCATTTTATAATCAGAGTCAAAAATTGTTTTGTCAGCAGTAATTTTCATGGGTTATTTTTTATTTTTAACACAGTTCACTTAAAAGAATATTCTACTATTTTATGAAGATGAACAAATAGACTTTTTTAAATTATTCATTTCAAAATAAAGGTGAATTATTCCAAATATAACAAACATTAAAATATTTCACTTTAAAGAGCAATAATATTCTGCATTTACTGTTAGTTTGTAGAAAGTAACACTTAAAAATCGTTACAATCTTTAATACCCATGCACAAGCTTTAAAAATTTTTATTTTTTATATTTTACATACATATATTAAATATATAGCCTTAATAATTATTTAAATATTAAAGTCAAAAACAATTGAATTATCATTAATTAATTGAAAAATTAAAGGTGATAAAGTATTATAAAGCGCCTTATTCATACACTTATTACATGATGTTTAATCAGTTTTTATTACACTATATTATCAATATTCTCTACTTTTTGAAAGTTATCTTAAAAAGAAAAAAGATATATCACACAATTTTTTGACCCATTGTTACGATAACTTATTTAGAAAACGAGAAAGAAAGGAATAGAAATCAAGAGCTTATGGATCTTGGAGCAGGAGATCTATAAATCACAAGTGATCATTAGCAGAACTTTTGTTATAACACACGAATGTTTTTGTTCCTTGCAGTTGAAGAACTGACTATCAAATATATGGGAAATGGATACGAAAGATATATAGCCATTTAACGAGAGTTGTCATTTCTTTGGTAAAATATTTTTTTAGAATTATGTACTTTTATTTAATCTCTGATTGTCCATTTAAGTAATAATAAATTACAGTAAAAATTAAAGTCAATTATTCGTTAAAACATAATTGATGTTAAGTTACATTATGTATTGTAAAGTTTGAGTGATTCTCTATAGTTTTTTTTTTTTTTTGCATTTCGTCATGTGTATTTGTAGTCATATTTTATTTTTGACATCACCTTAAAAACATATAATGACAGTATGATTCCTATTCATCTCAAGAATACTTTAAATGCATGTAAAATTATTTTCACTGTGCTTGAATGTGTTTTAATTAGTTCTACTTTATTTCTAATTTATTATTATGTAAACGTTTTGTTAACCGCGAAAAAACTGTTTAACTTGAGAATACAAAAAGAATATTTCCGTGCTTTAAATCCTGTATAATTCTCAAAACTTGCAGTAACTAAGTCGCATGAGTTTCCTAACTTAAAAAGAACAAATCAATATGTGCTTTAGATCTTTTGCATAGTACCATTTCCATTTCCAACCCCTGCACAAACAACCCGACTGACCAGAAAAGAAAAATCACGCCAAAAAAGCATTTCCGCGGGAGAGAAGAAACTATTTTCCTCGGCACCACGAAAGAAGAGGAAAGAAAAGACGAATCCTAAATCCAATCGTACCGTCTTCTTCTCTAAAAGTCCCATTCTTCTTTTTTCGATTCTTCAGCGGAGTAAGACTTCTTTCTTGCTCTTGTCGGACCCGAAGTCATTTCCTCAAGATCATCCGTCACGAGTATCAAAGCACTCCATCACCGTCAAAATTCCGGAAAAGATGGACGCATTTTCGGTGCTGGTCAAGGGAGGGCAGATGGTAAATAGTCAATGGCGTGGGGAGAGGAAACGTCGATTAAAGAAACTGTCTTGTTATTGGGGCTTTAAATGTAATAGCCTGCTACGGTGACATTGTGCAGAGAGTGATTTATGATATGAAAGTATGAAGCAATTTTTGAATTAACCTACAGGTTGCGGAATGATATGTATTAAAAAGTAAATGAATAAAAGTAGTAAAAGTATTTATAAACGTCTTCAATTTTTTTACTTGTTTTTCCAAAATACTTCACTGGGGAATCATTAGTTGTCGTTTATCGTAGTGATGTCTGGACAATAAACTAATAAGTTAACTTGTTTTGCTCTTATAAGAATTTTTTTTAACTAGAAAGTAATTTCCAAATTATCTTTCCATCTGATACTATTCTCAAGTTACGTCAAAATTCTGGGAAAGATGGAAGCATTTTCGGTGCTGGTCAAGGGAGGGCAGATGGTAAATAGTCAATGGCATGGGGAGAGGAAACGTCGATTAAAGAAACTGTCTTGTTATTGGAGCTTTAAATGTAATAGTCTGCTACGGTGACATTGTGCAGAGAGTGATTTATGATTTTAGATACTGTATGGAGCAATTTTCGAAGTAACCTACAGGTTGCGGAATGAAATATACTAAGCAGTAAATGATAAAAAGTATTAATAAACTTGTCCCAATCTTTTTGAAAATGCTTCGCTGGGGATTCAGCAATAACCAATTATCGTAGTGAGGTCCATGCAATAAACTAATTTTAATCTCAATTATCTTTATTTGTTCTTAAAAGATATTTCCATGCTAAAAAAGGAGGTAAAATGTTCTTTTCCTCAAATACTATTCTCAAGTCACCGTCAAAATTCCGGAAAAGATGGACGCATTTTCGGTGCTGGTCAAGGGAGGGCAGATGGTAAATAGTCAATGGCATGGGGAGAGGAAATGTCGATTAAAGAAACTGTCTTGTTATTGGAGCTTCAAATGTAATAGCCTGCTCCAGTGACATTGTCCGAGGAATGATTTATGATTTTAGATACTGTATGGAGCAATTTTCGAAGTAACCTACAGGTTGCGGAATGAAATATACTAAGTAGTAAATGAGAATAGTATTAATAAACTTGTCCCAATCTTTTTGAAAATACTTCGCAGGGGAATCAGCAATAACCATTTATCGTAGTGAGGTCTATGCAATAAACTTATTTTAATCTCAATTACCTTTATTTGTTCTAAAAAGATATTACGATGGTAAAAAAGGAGTTTTAAAATTTTCTTTTCCTCTAATACTTTTCTCAAGTCACCGTCAAAATTTCGGAAAAGATGGGCGCATTTTCGGTGCTGGTCAAGGGAGGGCAGATGGTAAATAGTCAATGGCATGGGGAGAGGAAACGTCGATTAAAGTAACTGTCTTGTTATTGGAGCTTTAAATGTAATAGCCTGCTCCAGTGACATTGTCCGAGGAATGATTTATGATTTTAGATACTGTATGGAGCAATTTTCGAAGTAACCTACAGGTTGCGGAATGAAATATACTAAGCAGTAAATGATAAAAAGTATTAATAAACTTGTCCCAATCTTTTTGAAAATACTTCGCTGGGGATTCAGCAATAACCAATTATCGTAGTGAGGTCCATGCAATAAACTAATTTTAATCTCAGTTACCTTTATTTGTTCTTAAAAGATATTTCCATGCTAAAAAAGGAGGTAAAATGTTCTTTTCCTCAAATACTATTCTCAAGTCACCGTCAAAATTCCGGAAAAGATGGACGCATTTTCGGTGCTGGTCAAGGGAGGGCAGATGGTAAATAGTCAATGGCATGGGGAGAGGAAATGTCGATTAAAGAAACTGTCTTGTTATTGGAGCTTTAAATGTAATAGCCTGCTCCAGTGACATTGTCCGAGGAATGATTTATGATTTTAGATACTGTATGGAGCAATTTTCGAAGTAACCTACAGGTTGCGGAATGAAATATACTAAGTAGTAAATGAGAATAGTATTAATAAACTTGTCCCAATCTTTTTGAAAATACTTCGCAGGGGAATCAGCAATAACCATTTATCGTAGTGAGGTCTATGCAGTAAACTTATTTTAATCTCAATTACCTTTATTTGTTCTAAAAAGATATTACGATGGTAAAAAAGGAGTTTTAAAATTTTCTTTTCCTCTAATACTTTTCTCAAGTCACCGTCAAAATTCCGGAAAAGATGGGCGCATTTTCGGTGCTGGTCAAGGGAGGGCAGATGGTAAATAGTCAATGGCATGGGGAGAGGAAATGTCGATTAAAGAAACTGTCTTGTTATTGGAGCTTTAAATGTAATAGCCTGCTCCAGTGACATTGTCCGAGGAATGATTTATGATTTTAGATACTGTATGGAGCAATTTTCGAAGTAACCTACAGGTTGCGGAATGAAATATACTAAGTAGTAAATGAGAATAGTATTAATAAACTTGTCCCAATCTTTTTGAAAATACTTCGCAGGGGAATCAGCAATAACCATTTATCGTAGTGAGGTCTATGCAATAAACTTATTTTAATCTCAATTACCTTTATTTGTTCTAAAAA
Organism: Hylyphantes graminicola; assembly: GCA_023701765.1. Lineage (NCBI taxonomy): Eukaryota > Metazoa > Arthropoda > Arachnida > Araneae > Linyphiidae > Hylyphantes > Hylyphantes graminicola. The sequence continues at coordinate 32,413,012 of CM043113.1, forward strand.
GATATTACGATGGTAAAAAAGGAGTTTTAAAATTTTCTTTTCCTCTAATACTTTTCTCAAGTCACCGTCAAAATTTCGGAAAAGATGGGCGCATTTTCGGTGCTGGTCAAGGGAGGGCAGATGGTAAATAGTCAATGGCATGGGGAGAGGAAGCGTCGATTATAGTATGGTATGGTATGGTATGGTATGACACATATATATTCCAGCTTGTGTGCTTGTTCGGAGAACCGCTTATAAGCTTTCGTCAAGTGGGACAGACACAGAAAGAAAATTTACAGTCACAAAGAAATGAATAACACATAGACAAATAACAACATTTATTGACTGTAACAAACATCCATGCCTGACCGGGATTCGAACCCGACCTCAGCAGCTCCAAAGGCTAGTACACTAACCATTCAGCCACCGAGGCGGCGCGTCGATTAAAGAAACTGTCTTGTTATTGGAGCTTTAAATGTAATAGTCTGCTACGGTGACATTCTGCAAAGAGTGATTTATGATTTTATATACTGTACGGAGAAATTTTTTAATTAACCTACAGGTTGCGGAATGAAACTTACTGAAAGGTGAATTATACTAAAGGTATACAATCCTCTTTCAACGTTTAAATCTTCGAGTTTTAATCTAAATTATCTAGTTTTGCTCTTATGAGGTATCTCCATTAAAAAGAGGAATTTTAAAAAAAAATATTTCCCGCGAATACTATTAAAGGTTACATCAAAATTCCGGGAAAAAAGATGGACTCATTTTCGGAGCTGGTCAAGGGTGGGCAGTTCGTAAATAGTCAATGGCATGTGGAGAGGAAACGTCGATTATAGAAACTGTCTTGTTATTGGAGCTTTAAATGTAATAGTCTGCTACGGTGACATTGTCCGAGGAATGATTTATGATTTTAGATACTGTATGGAGCAATTTTCGAAGTAACCTACAGGTTGCGGAATGAAATATACTAAGTAGTAAATGAGAATAGTATCAATAGCTTGGCCCAATCTTTTTGAAAATACTTCGCTGGGGAATCAGTAATAACCATTTATCGCAGTGAGGTCTATGCAAAAAACTAATTTTAATCTCAATAACCTTCATTTGTTCTAAAAAGATATTTCCATGCTAAAAAAGGAGTTTTAAAATTTTCTTTTCCTCAAATACTAATCTCAAGTCACCTCAAAATTCCGGAAAAGATGGACGCATTTTCGGTGCTGGTCAAGGGAGGGCAGATGGTAAATAGTCAATGGCATGGGGAGAGGAAACGTCGATTAAAGAAACTGTCTTGTTATTTGGAGCTTTAAATGTAATAGTCTGCTCCGGTGACATTGTGCAGAGAGTGATTTATGATTGTATATACTGTATGGAGCAATTTTTGAATTAACCTACAGGTTGCGGGATGAAACTTATTGAAAGGTAAATGATAATATCATTTATTAACCTCTTTCAATGCTTAAATCTTCGAATTTTAATCTAAATTACCTAGTTTTGCTCTTATGAGATATCTCCATAAAAAATAGGAATTTAAAAAAATTATTTCCCGCGAATACTATTAAAGGTTACGTCCAAATTCCGGGAAAAAAAGATGGACTCATTTTCGGAGCTGGTCAAGGGAGGGCAGATAGTAAATAGTCAAAGGCATGGGGAGAGGAAACGGTGATTAAAGAAACTGTCTTGTTATTGGAGCTTTACATGTAATAGCCTGAATGATTGAATAGTACGGAGCAATTTCTGAATTAACCTACAGGTTGCGGAATAAGCTGCACCAAAAGGTAAATGAATAAAGTTTTTATAATAATCATTTAATGTACGTTTTTCTTTTTTCCCTAAATAACTCATTGAGGAATCAGTAGTAATCATTTATCAAAGTGTCGTCTAAACACTCGACTAATTTTAATCTAAATTACCTTACATTGTTCTCAAAAGATTTTTTCCATACTAAAAAAGAATGTCAAAAGTATACTTCCATCGAGTACTATTCCCAAGTTACCTCAAAATTCCCTGAAATGATGGACGTATTTTTGGTGGTGGTCAAGGGAGGTTAGATGGTAAATAGTCAATGGCACGGAGAGACCAAACGTCGATTAAAAAAACCTGTATTTTTACTATAGCTTTAAATGAAATAGCCTTCTACTGTGACATTGTGCGAAGAATATTTATGATTTTATATCCTGTATGGAGCAATTTTTGAATTAAAATAAAGGTTGCGGAATGAGATGTACTAACGAGTAAATGATTCAATGTTTGTTTCTTTTTCAAAATACCTCGCTGGGGATTCAGTAGTAATCGTTTATTGTAGTAAGGTCTAGACAATAAACTTATTTTAATCTAAGTTAACTTATTTTGTTCTTATAAGAAATAGTTTATTGTAGTAATGTCTAGACAATAAACTAATTTTAATTTAAGTTAACTTATTTTGGTTCTTATAAGAAATTTACAAACTAAAATAAATTCAAATTATCTTTCCATCGAAAATACCTTTTAGTATGCTTTATATGATCGTTTTTTCATTTTGATTATCAATGTGATTTGACCCCTGTCTTTTTTCCATTCTGATCCATTATTTTAATTTTCTTTTTTTATCTTTATAATAGTTATTTCCATGTGACGTTTCAATTCCAGAGAAGATTTGCCAATTTTTTTTTTATACTCTCGGTCGCATTCAAAAGAAAAAAATGATTAGCAGTGAGTGAAATGTAAAAAGGAAATGGCGATTGGAAACTGCCTTGTAATTGAAATGTAATAGCTTTTTCTTGTGACATTGTATCAAGGTTATTTTATGATTTAGAAGATTTTCCGTTTTTTTTATCTTTAATACATATTGCTAATCTGATTTAATCTGAATAAGAATTTACATCAATGGATATAGAAGGATTAGTGACAAGAACAACTACCGTAAATTTATAAACTAAATAAAAAAAATCATAAAGCGGTAAGGTTACAGCAGTGTTTCATAAGTTGTTTGTGCACTTTTGTGTCCACAATATATTATCCAATAATTAAACTTTTGTAAGTGTACAGAGTCTTAAAGAAAAGAAAATATCTGAGGTACAATTAACATTGCGAATATTCTATTGAGTATAAAATAGTATGACTTCAGCGTACTTTTACGTTTTTTATGGGTATTCAAATGATCTTTTTGTAAGAATATTTCAGAATTCCAGAGAGTATGGAGATTAACTTGTTAATATTATGATTTTCTTGTAGTATAGTCATATGAAGACAGTATATAAAGTTATGTATAATTAAAAAGTCTGTTAAAGAAGTAACTGTGTTATTGGAACTTAACGTAAAACGCTGCGGTGGTTCTGAGACATTGTACGATTTAATTGTCTAAAAATATTTTAATTTAAGATATCAAAGATTAATATCATTGGAATTTTAAATTCCATCAAAGTTATTAATTAGTTAGAAGGTATGGCTTCTCTGCAAATACAAAAAACTGTTGTGAAATAAATGTATTGTATAAACTTTTCAGCAAACTTAATATTATGTAGATATTATTTTAAAGAAACATTTTATGCAACAAGAGCAAAAATGGGATTTGCGTAAGGCACATTAATGTTTATTGACTATGTACAGACCTGCTTTCTTAAAATAGTGTAGAATAAAACTTAGTTAATCGTTCAAACAGAAGCACGACAGGCTTTCCTTGAGCCATTTAAAACGGCGAATCGTATGAAGATAACCCTCTTAAGATGACAACATGAAAAACAAACTCGGAGAATTTCACACAATAATCTTTTAAGTCGATACAAACTTCCCAACGCGTAGGTTTTTTCGAGGGCGCAAGCTCCTCTTTAAACACAAATAATCCAAAAACCTTTCCCTAAGTCTTTTCAACAACGCCAAGATTTGCGCCAAACCGCTGAGCTACGTCTTCGGATAAACGCGTTTATGACTTTAAAAGAAGAAATCCGCGAAATCCTGACTTGGCAGCAAAATAAAAATCCATCTATCTCGCCGAAAATTGTCGACCTAGGGAGGTGTTTACTTAAAGGATAGTAAACTTTCATCAAGGCTTAGGACGGCGCTGGTCTAATGCATACAAATCATGCTTAGGAACAGTGTTATCCTTAGGGTAATATACCGATGCCGGGGGTAAGGTAATCATTACAGAAGATATACAGAGTGCTTTTACCTCGTAGTAATGGATATAGGATCCTTTGGGATGATATTTAATAAGTCGAAAGCTTTTATGGAATCGGGAATCAGTGGTGGATTAGCAGTTGTAGGTGTGTCTTTAGCTGCCAGAGATGGTTCTCCTTGTTGCTATAACTGTGGCAGGGGCATAATTTTTTGTGTTTTAGAAATGGCGGTGTTCAAATAAACTTTAATATCCGAAATATAGTAAAAAAATTTAAAAAGCAAAATTTTTTTATGGGTTTTGTAAAATAAAACTTAAAGTCCTAAAAATTAACTTAAATGAATCGCAAGCTGCCCATAAGGAATAATGTTAGCTGGTATAAAGTACAACTACAAAGTTTGCGTTTTAGCATCAGAAATAAAATAAAATAATTATATTAGAAACAGTATTCGGCTTAAAGATTGTTGATATAAAAAACATCTTCTACATTTTTGTTTATATTCAGAATTTTTTTTTAATTAAATCAGAACTTTATTGATTAAACCATAATTCAAAAACCTTTTTAAATATATATAACTACTCTTTTTTTTTAATCAACTGATAATCTACTTTTGTTCAGAAAAAACTTTTTGTAACCCAATCAATAATTTTATCCATTATAGGAAGGCAATTTTTTTGTACTATACAATAGCTGCGCACAAAAGTCTAGTCAAATACAAAAACTATTTTTCTTACTATCAATACCTCAAACAACATTCTGCCTCCTATCTCTAAAACTAACCAAAAGTATTTTTAAGCAGCCATTCTTAAGAGGAAAATATTGATTTTTATACAAATCCTTTATAATCACAGTCATCCTTCAATATTTTACGAATTAAAATTCCACTCCCATTTCACAAAGTAAAAAAGAGATAGGGTAAAAATTCCACCCCCATTCCGAATTTCCATTCCTTTTTCAAACAAAGATATGAATTTTAGAATGGGTCAGGTCCTCAGAAAAATTTCCCTACACTCTACATCTTTAACAAAAGGTTAGAGAAGAGAAGCGTAGCGGGGAATTCCCTTCTTGTGACTTAGCCTATTTTACGTTTGGCAAAGCAAATAGCTTCATCAACACTCTGGCCCTCATTTTTGATTTCCATTCCTTTGTTCGTATGAAAAGAATAAAAACGGGAAGAATTAAGCCCCCCTCTCTTGGTCCATTGCTTAGTCATCATCAGCACTTAAAACGGCGATAAAAATCTCCTCAAATACGGAATATTTCAAAAGTTTCCCGGCTCTTTGATATCTCATTTTATCTAATCCCCGGCTATGCATCTTCTGGCAATTACCCCGACCCATTTGCTCTTCGATTTCCATCTTTTTTTTTATAATTCCGACTTCATTAAACTAAGGAGGAAATTAAGAAACGTCTATAACGTCCTGTGAGCTTTTAAAAGCTGAAAAAATACATTAGCGCTAAACCGAAAAATTGGATAACGGCCAATGGTCTCTACTAGCTGTTAGGATCAATGATACTCACATGAGAACTATGAAATAAGTTCTATCCCAACGTTCGCGGTAAAGTGTCAATTTCCGTTGCGAACACAAAGGGTAATACTTGAGTTTTCCACACACGGTGCTATAAATTTGTAGATATAAATTTTTTTGCACTTAAAATCCACATTTAAAACTTTTGGGGTATTAGTTGAGATTTCCTAAAATTCTTAAGAAATGTTGGTTAAATTTACAGAATAACGCACAATAGAAAAAGTATAGTAATCAGGTATTTAAAGATAATATCTAGGTTTGTATTCTATAAAATGTTCGAACACATTTTATGTAAGTGCGTTGTGTAAATAAGAGATACTACAAGGCAAAATCGAACAATTTTTTGCCAGAACTCGTATCCAAAGCATAAATTTATATTTATAAATATTTTAATTTAGAAAGACATATTCTGCGTAACAATAAATGCGTGGTGAAGACTAAAATATTCTAATAAATCTCTAACTCAGATATTTATATATGAGTGGGGTGCAGCTATTAGTTCCTAAAGGTTGACAAGCAGTAAGATAAATACCTTTTTAAAGAGACAAGTATTTTTGTATTGCAGAAGGTTAGATGTATATCTTACGGTGAATCTTTTGAATTAAGTAACTATAATTAATAACTAATTGTTGACCTAAATATTAATGTATGGTTTGCTCTTTGAAAAATTTGAACTTATTCTCCTTCAGTTTTACGTATGCCAACTTTTCGTTTAGTTTACTAAGTTCATATTTATTATAGACTAAAATGCTTTAACCCTGTAATGCATGATTTTATTTTTCATCCCGAAAAAATATATTTGTATCTTTAATACTCATACATTATGGGAAAAATACTGAAACAAACTTACTTCATTGGAATTTAAATAATTTCAATTTTTTAAATTGTTGCCATGTGGCAAAAACCAACTACAGAATTCCAATTTTGATAAGAATGACTAGAAAACTACTAAATATATTTTAAAATAACCCTCTATCATTATAATTAATTTTTCAAAACAATTTATTTGTATTTAGTACTAATATTATTTTACTTTGAATACTTCCAAAGATATAATTTCCCAACCGTCAATAACTTCACTCTTTAATTTTGAATGCACTTTGAATACTGTAATCTATGAGGGTTATTAGTAACTAAAACTTCAAAATGGAAATGTAATCGATGAAAACACACAGATTTGCCAAAATTGAGCTCTACTTTAATAGAATAAAGTGGATTATGTTACTTGTTGCCATATGGCAACATTATGCATTAGAGGGTTAACAATGTAAAAAAATATATGGTTAAAATTACATAGCTCCTAATCTATTTTGAAAGTAGAAAGTTTTATTTTGATTACAAATTAAAGGTGATGACTTTGTGAATATCATTATCACACCTTCGTATCCAAATAAAAAGTTCAACTTTAACATTTTAAAATTTGTTTTTTGCGTAATTTCATTTAACTTACATGAATTATACTGTACAAGGGGTCTTCAAGTGTTTTATAATTTGTTTATTTAGATGAAATTTAACAGTAGGGGAGACCGGGGCACAATGGACCTAGGGGCACAATGGACCACCCCCTATTATTTATTTTGTATATTTTCCAAATTAGTTCTTATTATAATTCTTAGATGGTATAATAGTCTTGATCTAGTTATTATGAAAAACCATATTTTTAACTCGCACATATGCCATTTTTTATTCATGATGTGTATTAACGAGGTGAAAGTAAAAAAGCTCGCTCTTAGAAATTATCTTCTCATCATTAAAGTAACATTAGTTGGACAAGGTGGCTTAGCATAGTTGAAAGATAAGATATTTGTCTTTCTATATAATCTATAAATTAATTTCTGAAATCAAAATACAGCATATTTTAATTTTGTTTTTTGTTCAACTACAATATGGGGCACTATGGACCACAAAATTTGGGGTACAGTGGACCATGGTCCATTGTACCCCATGCAACTTTAGAAATACTTTTTGTTCCAAAATAAATAAAAAAAATATTTATGCAAGTCCTTCCTAATTATTAAAAGTTGAATTTGCTATAGTAGTAAAATATTTTAATATATATTCTAATCTTCACTTATGAATGTAATAGATTTTTCCCCCATCTACTAATAGTGCTTGTTTTTTGAGTTTTTTTTTAACCAGAAGTAACAAATTGTTAGTGAACTGATGTTTTAATTTATATATGATTACAAACAATAAGTGTTTTACACGAGAAAAGTATTTTTAAAATTGAATGTTATATTAGAGTGTTAAATTATTTAAAACAAGAAGTTTAGAAATTTGAGTTGGTACAAAAATAAATTTACACATTTACATAACAGAAATACAAGTACAATATCATTAATTTTAAAATTAATATTTGATTACCGTTGATTTTTTTACTAACAAAAATTTGAGTTACTTGTTGTAGTTATAAATAATTAAGTACCTAACAAACAATCTTTTCAGAATTGGTAAAATGCACAAAATTGAAATTTTGTTCGCAAAATGTTTAACCACATTGATTAATTGAAGGCTTTAAAAAGGTTAAAAAAATTGATCTCGCATAAAAACGAAGATTCTTTGATCCACAGTTTGGATCTACACTTTTGTTGTTGTTTTGTATAGCAATAAATAAGTGTTTAAACTTTAAAATGATCTTATAAGTTTAAAGATAAAATTTAATGCTTTTAATAATTTCTTTTATCAGAAATGACACGTAGTAGAATTAGAAAGACTAGTGAAGGAACAGAGCCAAAAGAAGTGATGGAATAGGCTTCTCTCTAAAAGAAATTTTAATGCAATTGGATACTTAAAAGTCAAAAGAAAGTTATTATTTTATATGTATGTTAATAATTAAAAAGCGCAGATAATTTTTTCAGCAAAAAATACTATGGTCCATTGTACCCCATGATGCGGTCCATTGTACCCCGAACCTGGGGTACATTGGACCAATTTCACACTTGTTATAAAAAAGTGAAATCAGTAAAAAATATTTAAAATTATATTTTTTAGGTAATGTATATTTAAACCAGGATATATATGTAATATATACACCTTTTTTTAAACAAGTGGGATGAATATTTTTGTACTTATAGTGCAAAAAATGAAAAAGTGGTCCATTGTGCCCCGGTCTCCCCTAAGCTCATTTTCAAGAGACACTTTTGCTTAAAAATCGTCGTGAATGGGTTAAATAAATTTTTACTACACAAAATGAGCTGAACAACTTTTAAAACTACTGGTTTTAAAATTTTAATACTTTCAACACTCTAGGTGTGCGAAGAAGTGAGTTATGTTTTCTTTTATAAAATGACCATTTAAAGTAATTTAAAAACTAAAGAAAAAAAGAGAAGAAATCAAGATATCCGCGAGTTCACATTGTTTTGATGGTGTGCTTGAAAGATCTCATTAAGGAAAAAAGAGAGATATTTCAGTTAATGGTACAAGTTTCTCATTCCCTTATCCCAAATGCTTTCTCTTCGAAATCGGCTTTTAAAGTTGCGAAAGCATTTGAATTGCTAACCGTTAAAAGGAATAAGTCCACTGGAACCTTTCCCGATATTTTCCTTCCTTTCTAAGTTTTAGTGTATGAAAAGCTTGTAAGGAAATCTGCTTCTAGACTTGAACCCTTTAAACGTTCGCTTATTCTTTTGAGGTGCACACAAACTGAGTCAGGTAACAGACATGGCGTGTTAGGCCACTATGCCTCTAAACAGCAGTGATTTTTCATTTAGCTTTTTATAGGGCATCTAAGAAGTAAAGTAGTGCAAGTTCTTAGTGGTTTACTCCGTTCTACTTCTTAGTGCCTCGAATCTAAGAACATTTACTTGCAATACACCGTTCTGCAATTTGCCGGGTCACTTTACGAGTTAATGGTATTTGACGTCTTTACCGCTATCAGATTTGCAAGTGGCTCGATTGTTTTTTTACATCTTATAAGGAAATATCGGTATTTTATTCTATCTTTATTGAAAAAGTTTCTATGGAAGGAAAAACAAAAATGACATAAATTTTGGTTTTTAAAAACACTTAAATTTTATGTATTATATGAAAAATATTTTAAATTAAAATTCAGATTAAGTATAAAAATAGAAAAAAATCTGACATTTCTCGTATTTTTATTTCATCGACAACCTCGATACAGCGACCGCTCTCGGGACCAACAACTTACGGTCGTTATATCGAAGGGACGTTAATAAAGAATTTTAATAAAAAAAAACTTACAAACTGAGAAAAAACTTATACATACCTATAGAAATGGTTAATTTGCATTTACACTTATTGTGCAGATAAAATTGAAGCAATTGAAGATTGTTTCAAAGTTATAACAGAGTTCTTAATTATGGCAGAGTTCTTAAATATTTGTTAATAAATATTTCACTTGAAAGATCCAATTATTTGTCATAAAATCCTGTTTTAAAATAAAATGTTTAACTACTACTATTACATATATATTCCGGCTTGTATGCTTGATCAGAGACCCGCTTATGAAGCCTTCGTCAAGTAAGACAGACACAGAAGGAATTTTTACTGTCACAGAGAAAGGAATATAGGCCCTGTTATTCTTTGTAGAAAATTCGAGGCATTGCTCTCTTTAACAGTAGCGACAACACATAACATTTCACATCGATAGAAATTTAGCTCCTTTTTTTATAAGAGCCATATTGTAGACATGCAAATTATACGAGGTCAGTTAGTTCAATGGTCAAATGTGGTGCCGTATTTTCTACAGCTATGTGCAACAACCAATTATCACAGAATGTGTGAAAAAATAAGCTGACTTTGGCTTGTTTTGCAACACTGGTCCCCTGCGAATTCCCGGAATCGTCTCTGCCCTATTCACCTATTCATCCATTGTTCGACCCCTTTCCTTGCTTGAGGAGGGGTTTCTTCATTGTGCTCAAACAAAAGCAAACACGCACAGATTCTACTCATTCATACACTTCCACAAGTTGAAATTTTGAAGCAAATACGAAAATGGCTTCTGGTAGCAATGTGTTTTCTTAAATGTCTAACAAATATTCGGTCGCAATATCGAGGATTTGCTAGTTTTTCGGTCGCAAAAAAGAGGGTTTTTTAACACTATTCCTATGGTAAAATGATTGGGACTTTCCGAAGCGGTCTTTATAACGAAGGGGTCGCTAAATCGTGGGGTCGCAAAATCGAGGTTCTACTACTATGTTTTATTAAATTACTTCGTACTTTCATTATAAAAATTATTGTTGAACATTTAAGAAATAATAAAAAAATGAAGAAAAAATGCTAAATTATTATCCATTCTCGTTTTTACGCATCAATGAATAACTACCTGTACGTGAAAGTGTATTTTATTTTGTGTGTTAAGAAGAAACAAAATACTTTTAAATAAATGCCTTTTTAAAAATATTTAAATGTAACAAAATAAACAAATGAATGGATTTATATACATGGGGTTGGAAAATATTTTCCAATTTTTCCTTAGCAATATATTCTTTCCAAATCCAGCTACATGCCCTAATTCAATTTCAATACATTCCATTCACAAAGTATCACAATTTTAAATCTTACACCGTCGATAGCCTCATCACTCCTTAGGCTCTTTCCTTTGTTAAGTGCAGAATCACCCCTCTCCCTCCCCTCTTAAATCATCTTTGATAAATACACAAACACAAAGCACAAAATCGTTTCTTTCACAGTCCTACCCCCAGAAGACTTTACCCTAAATAACTTACAGATCCATATTGAACGCATTTATCATTAAATTACAAATAAGACCGAGAGCAGAAATGCAAATCCTTAGATAGCGTTAAGGTATAATGAACAAAACCTTTAGTGACAAACGCTTGAGGCAAGCGGTGCTTACCTAAAGAAGAAACTTAGGCAAAGTATACGGTGTAGTCCTAATTGGTGCATTAATATTCAGTCGGGGTTTTATTTTCCTGCTCCAGAAGTTTTCTTAGCTTGGAGTAGGGCCAATTTCGTGGGCTTATAAGTTAATCCTACTGTTTGATATGTCTATATCAGTATTTTATGATTTTTTCGGCCCGATGGTTATCCGATTTTAATTAAATAAACAATATCTAGGTGACATTGAAGCTTACGTAAAATTTCCTACATACTTTTTCGGTAATTAAATGCTTAATTTGGTAGTTTAATCAGTTCCGGCTGTCTATATCTAGCCTCCTTTACAAAGTCAATTACACCTAGTAATTTATAACTCTGGTCAAGTGACGAAGTCAACACTTGAGGGGGCACCCAACGGAACTTTGAGCGACATCGTCCGCTAACACCGTAGACTCCCCAGATTTAACGAGGAGCGCGATCGCAGCGTTCTCAGAAACCCCATGGATTTTTTTATGGATTTTTTTTCTCCAGCATGAATTACGTCCATAGTAAGAGTGGAACCGAACCAAGAACCTTCTAGATGAAAACTTGACTATTATCCATCTCAACCACTGCGGGCCTACTTAATGTTTACTTGTTAGTAAAGAAAGTGTCGTGATTGAACAAATCGAAACAATGTATTAATGATGGTAGTAAAGATATACTGTGTTGCATTGCAACATTGGTTAATTCGGTTAAACCCAAAACAAATGGTTTGCAATAAATTTAGTTAAGTAAGAAAACGACTTTTTGTTTTCCAAAAATGACTTCTGAACCTTTACATCGAAATTACTTTAAACTAATGTGTCTGTAATTTATTGTGCTCCATTAATCAATCAAGATTGCAAAAGGAATAAAAGTTTTGATTACAAATAAAACATATTGTGAATCACAAAAGTCTACATTCTGTGAATTAACAAAAAGTTTTTTCTTTTACAAGTAACACTATACACTTATTTAATAAATAAAAAAATAAGATGCGAGCGCTTAATTCGTCAATCGCTTGATTCCCTTAAGGGGGTTCAGTATGTTGTATATCGGTAATGTTAAATTGGCCAATTGCAATGTACCTTTTCACAATAACTACTGCAGATCATCTTAAAATTTTTTGTGTGTGTTATACCAACCTTATATATTAATCTGAGGTTCAAAGTTTTTTCTAAATAACTGTTAGATTTTTTTAAATAAAATAAGTTTTAAAGTACCCAGAAAATCATGAAATTTTTCACTTTTTTCCCCCACAAATTTTATTTCACTTTAGTTTTATTAAAATTTATACCCTCAGATTAATCTATACTATGTGTTAAATCATATAAAAAAAGTTTACGAGAAAACATAGCATAATTTTTGAGAAAAGGTACATCGAAGTTCAAAAAATCAAGTTCTGAGAAAAACGCATTTAAAGTTCTTATTGTTAACCCATTTCCTTACGAAGCCATGACATTAAAATGGCTTTTAATGTCAAAAATATTTTTCCAATCGTCTTGATACTTTGTGACATTATTAATAAAGGTTGTAATAGTATTTTAAGCCAATAATTTTTGTTTTGATTTTTTCACCGATTTTTGGGTATTGAACCCCCTTAATTATATAAGTGGGATTAGATACTAAGTTTCTCGGTCCTTGTTTCTTAGCAAAGATCTTACTGGAACTGGGTTCTTATGCGTGTGGGCATCGTTTTGAAAAATTAGTCTTGAAGAAGAGTATTGTGCTTATTTTGTGAAGGGAAACAGCTTGGGTGAGGTTTTTTTTCTCTGTATCTAAACGTTTTCTTGGGGGCGTTTTTATAAATGTCGCAGTGGTTTATGTCGCCTTCCTTTAAACGAGGAATGGCAGCTCTGACAAAATACTTTTTGATAGATTGCAACAAAGTTTCGAAACATCAAGAAAAAAACGAGTTTTGATTTTGGTTTCAGACTTTTTTTCTTATTTTTCTTTAAATAAGAGTTTGGTTCGAACATTTTTTCATATGAAATATAAAAGTTTATAATCACTTTGTTGAGTGATTATTCTGGAATCCACTGGAAAATGATATGTTTATTTTTTGTGTTTTTGGCCTTATTAGAAGATATTAAAATGTAAAAGCGTTCTTTTGCTTTACTTTGCTATATCTATGATAATATAAAGGAATATTTGGTTATCCCTACTGCTTGCATAAATAGATGAAATATATCACCTATGCTACAGCTCAAAATAAAAAATAAAATAATACATATATTTGTTTTTGCTTCACTCTAAAAAACAACTGCAGTGGTGACAGTGAAGTTAAAATATATGCGTATAAACGACAATGAAATTCAAGAAAACAATTAAGCCGAAATATATATGGAATCAGTACATTACATTAAGTGCATTTCAAAAGCATCAATATTTCAGTCAATGTGTTTTAGTGTTTATTTTCTGCTAGTAGGATACGGAGATTTGCCTCACAATCCGAAAATTGACTGAGTCATATTTCTCCATCATTCATACTCCTTCCTGATTCAAATTCCTTTCTATTCCTGTTTCCACAGAAGCAATGCAATAATTTAATATTTAAGTATGCGATCAAACATTCAGCTTCCTCTCAAAAACAATAGCAGATCCGACACAATGGAATGGAACACCATTGAATTAGCATCACGCCGCCGTTACAGCATAAGAAGACTTTCTTCCCATGCTATCATATCTCATAGAAGATTCAGGAATACGAGTGGGACTAGTACACCATTGCGCCTCCCCTAAGTGTCCTAGACATGATCAACATAGTTCAATCCTAGTTGCAGCCACTCTATTTCCTAGGTCCCCCTATCAGTTGCCGGAGGAAAACATTGACTATCTGGTTTCTTTTGTGAGGCCTAAAGAGGTTAAAGAAGATGGAAATGCTCAGCAAAGAAAAGAGTGAAGGCTTCTGAATTTCACCACTTCGATATTATACATCCCATCAAAGAAATACGGCATACGCTCCTCCGTGTATGCTCTCCGTGTATTATTTATGAAGCGAGTGACTCAAAAAGCATTTTAAAAATCTTAAAAATTCTACTATTAAAACTTGAATAATTACTATTTGCCCAATTGTAAGCTGTCACAAAAGATGGTGGAGTATTGCCGAAGACCTTAAAACCACCCGTGCTTACCAAAAGGTAGACCAAAGTGAAGACCAATTTGTTTCTACTTATGTACTACAATAGCCATTATAATCTTAGTGACTCTTAGTAATGAAATCAGCGTCGTTAGTTGGAGTTGTTCAGACGTATATCAGACGTTATTTGAGGTTGCTTGTGTGATGGACTTCTACAATGGGAATTAATGCAAGCTATTGATATTTCACTGCAAACAAAAAATAGTTTCATTAACTTCATTAATCTTAAAATTGCAGTAAATTGTTTGACAAGTGGTTTGTCAGGGTGCATACATAATAGAACCATGGCTTCACTTGGCCAGCCGGTGCTGGCCGAGTTTTTCTTTCGGCAGCATTTTAATCTTATTTAACCTTCATGGGAGACTCTAGTATCGTGTTTCGACCTTCAAAATAAACTGGCGAGCAGGGTTCCCTGAAGTACCATGGACAGGACGGGTTAGTAATAGAATATCGAACGATGGGACTAAAAAGCATTGGGTTAATGAGGGCAGATAGTTTGAATGTGTATTGGCATTGTTAAGTGATCGAAAAAGCAATAGATCGTTCAGGAGTTTGTTTGAAACGATATATTTCAACTAATTAAAAGCTATAAGAAAAATGCTTTCTAGTAAAACTGCAAATAAATAAAACAAAATTATTTTTAAAACAAAATAGTTGTTAAACATTACTTTAATTTCTTGTGCAAAATTCAGAAATCTATTTTTTGTGAATTCCATTTATTTTTGCACATTTTATCCGATAAAAAAGTTATCATATAACCATTTAAATTATTTTATTTTCATTAAATAAGTTAATGCATAAACAATACTTTTACTAATTTTTTTAGTTCCATATACTGAGTCATCTGAAATATTATCGAAGAGATCGGTCACAAATTATGTGTTGCTGGAAGACAAGCATGGCTCTCAGCAAAAGTTCTCAGCAAACCGACGACATTATTATTCCACCAATTTCGTTCCCATGTATGAATATCTAATTGATCCACTACGTCCCAACACACTATTAAACGAGATAGACAATCCCAAGAACGGTGAATAAATTAATCAGACGTTATTTGAGAGGGAGGTGTTGGACAATCTCAGAACACATAACTACTTTACGAAAATTCTCCCCGCACCTGAATCATTCAAGAAGAAACAACTGAACACATTACACAATCAACTGCTGAAGACACTCCACGGTATCGAATTTATGTACATGCAATTCCCGCCCTCCATGTAACTGCATATCCCACTCTCTCTCCTCATGCATATATTCCGAAGCAAATCTGCTGATATCACATCGGGTGTCCGCCCAACTCGACATTTGGCCCCGCCGGATCCAACGAACCGTTTCATTTATCCGACTTTGGGCCACACAGGATATTTGCCGAGCTAATCGTTGAAAATCCTTTGGCACGGGATAATGCGTAAGACTCATTTTGATAGTGGTATATTTTCTACCTTTGTTCAATTGAAGGGTTAATTGCAGAAGTGATTAAGTGATCCATTTAGAAGGCTAGGCAGACACGGAGGGACCATAGTCCGCAAGACTTAACTTTTTTTTCCCTCCTTGATCGGTGTCCTTCCCATGCATAGGTATGTCCAGCGGAAAAAGTCACTCCGTGTATGCTCATCTTCAATAGTAAGATACAGTGTTACGGATTTCGAGAGTTTTAAAATTATTTGTTTAATTGAATTTTTTAAAGCAACCGAAACGTTATGGAGATATACCATTAATCGTGATTTATAAAAATTGAAAATTGAGCCTGTTCGTCGAAATTATAGTTGTTCTAACATTTAAGTTTTACGAACAAGACTAAAACCCAAACAAATGTGTGCAGAATAAGTGTATATCTTACATTAGTTTTTTTTTTTTCTTCCAGAAAAGTATTTTCCAGAAAAGATTTTTTAGTATTTTCCAGAAATGTTTTGATGACATCGTGGATTTCGTAGACTATTTAAAAATCTCACTGCCACACTGGAACAATTGAGGCTCAAGCAAGGTGTGTTTGTTGCCATATCATGAAAAAAATATCGATAGAAAGTTGGGTCAGTAAAATGACCTTCGTCAAAAGTGAGGAAGCATTTTATATCAACAACCGACTCTGATTAACTTAGGGCAAAAACCGTTTAATAAGTAATTCCAAGTTGCGAATGTTTCAATGTGAAACTAGGTCCAGTCTGAAAGTGGACTTGGATCTTTATTGCTCCGGCTCATTCATGTAAAACTGGGCACTACCCTTTTACCGGCCCAAATCGATTGATCTGGCTAAAGAAGGGGCGCGAATACGCTAAAAGAGGGTGGAAACTAAATCGACTCCCCCTTTTTTGAATCATTCAAAAGGATCCCTCTTTTCCTTTTGCAAACACTTCCTTTTTTTATTTCCTTTTTGAATGAAAATAAGTAGAAAAAGAGCAGAAAATCTTGGG
Source organism: Hylyphantes graminicola (assembly GCA_023701765.1). Lineage (NCBI taxonomy): Eukaryota > Metazoa > Arthropoda > Arachnida > Araneae > Linyphiidae > Hylyphantes > Hylyphantes graminicola. Next base: position 32,429,981 of record CM043113.1, read on the forward strand.
TGGGTTTGCTGCGGCTTCGGATCGGTATGCGATGGAAAACAATCGGCGAGTTTTGTTGAAGCGGATTTTATGTTGCGTATTTATTTTACGACGCGCTTAGGAGATACTGAAGTGCACTGAATTCTTTTCTTGTTCCGTGGCTGTGAGTGCATTTGGAAGTGGTTGAGGTTTTATCGCATGCGGTATGGTGAGCCCACATGTTTGGCTTTTAATTAACTGTTTTATGGAGTGTTTGGCTCCGTTTTTTGTGTGTTTGTTTGGAATTGTCTGGTATTGGTAATTTGAATAGATGAGAAATTTTATTTTGACAAATTTAACTATACAAATAACTTTTTTAACTTTTGGCATTCATAAAAAAGTATTATTCTTGCGCAACAACCAAGTCAAATCCTTCTTTGTGTACTTTTTTTAATAAAAAAATATTTATAGTTGTCTATGAAGAGGTTTGTTTTATCTTCAAACCACATTACTTTTTGAAGTAAGTTTTTTTCAAGGTCATTTTTAATTCATTAGGGAAAAAAATACAAAATGCCTATTAAAATAGACCGACAAAAGAATAATCACAATTTTCAAATCCCTAATTATACAAGTCTTATTTAAAAACCCAAGACCAAAATATTTATAAAATTATTAAAATTATAATGCATTTTTAATTACACAATATTAAAAATACCTTAAAAAAAATTTCCCCACAAAACACATTTTATAGCTGAACACTGTTAATTAAAAACTGAGATATATTTAAACCGTTTCCCTGAATGAAACGTCAAACTTCAACAAGCGATACGTGCCACCACCGACTAACGATATAAATAAATTGCACTTCCCACCGAAATCTATGTCACAATTCACTTATAATCAAGCATTTTGTATTTCATCCGCATGTCCCAGACCCCTTGATGTCACTTGCCCTGCCCAAAACAATGTCAAACTCGAAAAAAGTATCCTAGGTTACTGTCCTAATATTATGAATATTTAAAGGAGCCTTGAGCAATAGGACAAGTTAATTGTGGCGTCTGATGTATGCCCAGCAAATTGCAACTCGGACAGAATCATCAGAGTTGGCGTGTGGATAGGAGCCAATCTGAGCGAAACGAGAAAAAAAAAACCTCGTAAACTGATTTTCTATTACAAAAAAGGGGGCATGGAAAATGTTAGGAACAGAAATGAGATGCTGCGTATAATGAGAGATAATAGTGAAAAACGATAGTGCTCTATAGAGCAATAGCACGCCATGGAATGTCGTAAAAAAAGAGACAAGCTAGTTTAAGGTCCAATCTTATCGGATATGAATTGTACCTCAGAATCGAAAGTAAGGCAGAATGAAAATTTATTCATACGAAAAAAGTATAAAAAACAGCATATATTTTAAAGTTGTCTAGGTGTTTTCGAATTCGTACTATATATTTTTATATAACTTTTATACATTTGGCAACTAAAAGTAAAGTTGATGGATCAAAAGTATAAATTTTAACTGAATTCTGTGTTCTTATATTTGATTTATAAGGCTTATAAAACGTGTATATTCACGTTTCTAACGATACTTACTATTATAAAAGTACTTGTTTAATAACAAACGGCGTGTTATGTAATTTTTTTATAATAAAAATATAAAAAAATGCTGCGTAAATAATATAATTTATAATAAAAATATAAAAAAAATGCTGTAATATAAAAAAAATGCTGCGTAGTTTAAAATGATGGGGTCAAATAAACGGATTGTAATTAAATGTATTAAAAAATGATCGCGTGAAGGGGAAATATGGGAACTCTTTCAAAAATATATATTACAAGATGTTCCGGATTCTCATATTCTTAATTTCCTTTGGTAATTTAGGAGAAACACTATTTAAATATGCATTATACGTATTTCAAAAAATATGTGTAATGTACAAGAAAATGGGAACATTGACAGTGGTTTAACTTGATCATTTCACCTTTTGGTCTGACAGTTTACGTTTGTTTTATATGATCATAAGTCCATAAAAGTTATTTATTGTTTCATTTCCAATGTACAAATATATTACTTATAAGTTAGAATTAAAAACAAAAATCAAGCAAACTTTAAATGCAATGTGTGTGACGAAAAATATTAATGGAAAACGACCGTATCCAATACTTCTAAACATGCTGCCGATATCAAAAGGGACAACCTAGTTGAAATCCAATTTATAACGGATAAATTGAACAATTCTACGATTGTCGAAGTTGCATTTTATCTGAAGAAAGTTTTGCTTAATTTAGAATGTGTCAAAATTAAATGTGAGTGTTAGAGAATTATCTTAATAATCCATAAAAATAATTCTTTTGCACCTAATGATTTATCAAACAAACCAACGTGTGAGTGATAATAGCATGAGAAGAAAAATTTACGGTGCGTCTTTTTCGATTACTTTAATACCTTCATTCTTTTGTTTTACGATTTTTATATTTCTTTGATCACTTTAATAACTTCAAACGTCAATTTCACAAAAAAAGAATGGCTAAGATCTTGGTATGATATATACTTTTTAGTAGATATAAGCAAAGCAAGCTCAATAACAACAGAAAGTGTTGGAAAAAAAACAACTTCCACAAAAAGAAAATTTTAAAACATACAAGACATAAAGAGCGCAAAAATCAAGTTACTTTTAGCCTGATAAATTTTATTAAGTATATATAATAATACTGTAATATATATAATAATACTGTATGTAATAATAATAATGTATAATAAGTCAAATGCAATAATAATGTATGTAATGTATGTAATAACAATAATGTATCATAAGTCAAATGTAATTATAATGTATGCAATGTAGGTAATAATAATAATGTATAAAGTCATATGTGGCAATAAGATTCTTTATTAAGTTATAATTGATGTATAACGAATAAACTACTATTTAAATTGATAAATTTAAACATTATCTGATAAAGCAGCAACATATTTAAGCAAATTCTATTGTAGTGGCATGTAATGAACCACACGTGTAACGCAAACGTGACAAAGAAAATTAAAATTCCACCCAAGTTTTAATACCATTGTGCCGCTACCTACGTTTCGTTGGATCCTATCCAACAATTGAAGCAATCAAAATGGGTAACGAAACAACTAAGAGGAGGAGTACAAGATGACATGAACGCAATTTTTTGTTATTTATTGCAAGAAATAAAATATTGAGAAGAAAAAGATTATTCTTAAGAGTGACTAGACGACGTAATTAGGTTTTGGATTAACAGTAATCATGGAGCAATCTAAGTATGGTATATTTAATAGCTGTCCAATTGAAGTGTGCAAAACGTAAGGGATCGTAAACTATTTTTTTACAAAGAAAATTATGCAATATAAGTTGCTTGAAATAACATTAATGATGTGTTTCGTAATTTCAAATTAAAGCTGTGTTGTAATGAGCTTTTTTTATATTAATGCAATCAAAGAACTCTATAATTAGTATGTTTTTTTTGGAGTGTTATTTGTTGCATAAAATAAAACAATTTGAAAAAGAATATATTTTCAGTGCTACAATAGATGTTTATCATCTTCAAGTTATTAAAACACATTAAATAAATAAATGTTAAATGAATAAGTAAGGAAAAACACATGAGTTTAAGATGTTATATTGTTATTTGAAAATTATAATTTGATTTCCTTAATTGTTTTAAATCTTTATTAGATTTGCAATGTTTGGTCAAATTTACTGTACTCAATTCGAATCATTACACTAAATTTGATTTAATTCTAGACTTTATGTTTACAAATGAAATAAATGAAAACATCGAGGGGTTTTTGTGCAGAAATATGAAGTTTGTATTAAATTAAAAGAAGGACAGGAATGTTGTAAAAAATATGGCATTAATTAATTATCTAAGAGACTTTTTCCTTCTTTGCATGTAGCTTTTTATGTGCACGAAGGTATTTATTTATTAAATGAACAAAATATATACAACAAATCCTTTTATAATTTAAATATCACTTTAGTTGTAACACTAACAGTTTTACGCTTGCCTGGCTCATTAGTAATAAATTCCAAAGTGGCTAACATATTTGAAATTTTCAATTATCTTAAATCAGCTATTGCGAACAATTCAATAATTAAAGTTTGGCGCTACTTGTAGATAGCTACTAAATATTTAGAATATTTTAGAGTATGAATGTGCGATTTCCAGTCTGGCTTATCAAACTCAATTATATTTTGAACTAATTCTTCTTTACGATAAACTGTAGATAGTTCTAAAGTATACACTTTGGAATTAATTTACAGGAGTTGTTAAATTAGAAATTTAGCTAAGTAGTGAGTTCTCCTACTTATTATCTATTATTTTTGTTTTTCTAAATTGTAATACAGTTTAGATTTTGTAGATAAATGTTGTTTAAACAAGATTTCTATTGGCCTAACTTGTGATGTATAGTTGGATTGAAATTAATAATTCTTAACAATATACTTACGAAACATTTAAATAACACTTTAAATGCGTGGGAAACTAACTTATAAAATTTTATGAATTGCGTACAACTTGTAATTAAATTTTGATCAACTTAGTATTCGATGTTGTTGTGTTTAGTTAAACAAATGCATAATGAATATTTGTAATAATTAACAGTCAAACACATTTATAACAGGCTAATTTCTAAATCCTTTGTTTTAAAAAAAATCTAATATAAATACAGGCAATTACTATTTTTGGCTTTTCAAACAACTACAATTTATACATGCCTTAATGAATATGCTAAATAATGGTTTGACCTTTATTTTAACCTAAATGTATAGATAAAAGTTAATCTCGAAAAATCCATTTAATTAAAAACAATTTAATGTGTGTTTTCTTCTCTTTCCAGCTCTGCCACATGCGTGCCCTGAAGAATTAGATGATTAATCATACTACCACACATACGTTTTCCCGAGGGATTGCCAGATTCTTATCTTCTATAAAATGATTAAAATTCACTCGATGGTTTTTCTAGCAAACGAAATTTTCCGCGGAAAGATAGTTTTTATTTATCTGAATATTCTGTTTTACAAAGGGATAAGAAATTTAAAAAAAAGAAGGCTTTGAAGGCGATTTGTATGTTTAGCTAATGCAAATGTTTTAACTAAATTAAGTGTCTGTATTGTGTTGAAAGGCGTTAAGATAAGAATTCTAAAGCAAAAAAAGTTAATTAGAAACAACAGCGTTAATTGGGATAGTGAATGGAAGCATTTGAGATTCAAAGAATTTTAAAATGTATCGGCAGGGTTTTTGTTTTGGTCGTGGGAGGTTAACAGAAGATTTGATCTCAGTAACGATCAATTTGAGGCTTATTAGTCAAATTAATACATCATCACTCATGCTGGAGTCACGCTGATTATTTTTAATGAATAAAGTCAACCGTTTTAATATTGTACGCTTTTTGTAGTAAAATAGTGGTGTGATGCACGGAAATGTCTCAAATAATTATTTTTTAAACCACTTGATATAAGGTAATGGGACAAAATATCGCGGGCCAAAATATCGCGGGCCCAAAATATCGCCGTAAAGTAAAAATGGAGTGGATTTTATGGTGTTTGGCAGTGAGAGGGAGTTCGATGGTAAAATGGTATTACTTATCTAGTACATTGTGATGAAGTTCGGCTTTACCTATTAGTACCTGGATTTTTATAAAAATGTATTTTAGGTCGTGCATTTTTATGCATTTTTTTTTGTTATGACCATTTAGTCACGAGGTGGGTTTAATGGGTTAAGGTTTTATATTTGAACTTGATTTTTATAATAGATATAATGGAGTTCGATGGTAAAATGGTATTACTAATCTAGTAAATTGTGATGAAATCCGGTTTTACCTATTCGAGCCAGGATTTTTATAAACATGTATTTTAAGTCATTCATTTTTATGCATTTTTTTGTTATGACCATTTAGTCACGACACGAGGGGGGTATAATGGGTAAGGTTTTAAATTTGAACTTGATTTTTAGCTCGATCTTTTTGGCCGCGATATTTTGACCCGCGATATTTTGTCCCCAAACCCTTGATATAATTAGTTCACTAGATTTGTTTGCAAATATATGCTAATTTAAAATAGGAAATGCATTTTTCAGACTAAAAGTAGTAATTAATGGACTCATTTCAAATTCAACGAATAAAAACTTTTCGTTTATTAAAATTAAATTGCATTTATTGTTACGAACATGGATAGCATAAATATTGCGTCGTTGGGTTAAGTTAAAAGAACTCAAAGCTTAACTTGAGTGAACAACATTACAAGCAAATAATTTACCCAAAATAATATTTAAATCATTTATAAGAGGTAAAGGAGCCCGCAAGGTTAAGTTACGTTTTGCGTTTCCAGCTGTCTATTTATGGTCTTCAAAGAGCTTTAACACAGCCAATTGCACCTCGTTATTTCGAACCTGGTCAAGTAACGAGGTCGACACCTAAACTGGACAAAACCAATACATTTAAGACTCCACAACTTACGACTCCACAGATTTAACGAGCACGTGTGTTCCAGTGTATTCAGAGCAAATGCATAAAATACACCACATAAATATCAACGGTCATGTGACAGGATTAGAGTGCTTAAATTTTCACTTCTGTTTCAAATGGAATATTACAGTAACAGTTACAGAAAAAAGCCAGTTATTAGAATAATATAAATATTGAACAGATAGTGCTATTTGTTTAAATCTAAAACTAAATCTATACTCCTTTATGCCGCCACTAAACATTATTTTCAGAAAACACAACATTCATAAAATAGTTTCTCAATTTTTCAATTCTTTATAGTGCTTTTAAGTTGCATTTTAACCGTATTACTGCAATGTAGGTAATTAACGACATTATTTAATAGCAACATGTCTTTGAACACATCAAAATGTTCATTATAAATCTTTTTTTTTGTCTAATGGGGCTGCAACATTGGCACGAAAGCCTTTGCAGACTCGGCCCATACCCCAGAACTGAGAGCCATTTATTTGTGGCACCATCTAGGTGACTCTCTCTACCAATTTTGACGCCTAGATTACAATAAATCTGAGCTCTCTGTGGATGTTAAAGTATGCCGAGATTTAATTTTTGCCGGGAGAACTCAGGCCAAATGAGCCCTCCAGGGATCTTTTACATGCCGATTTTACATCATTATAAATCTGCTTTTTTTACAGAAATAATAACATACCAATGAAAGCAAAATAGGTACGAGTATATTAAGTTCAAGAGGAACGGTTTCTGAAAAATGACCATTCATATAACGTGCGTGCATCGGCAGATTATACAATATTATTTATACAGATAAATGCAAACCGGCGAAAACTTTAGTGTATAATCTATCCATAACGCATCTTTCTTTCAATATCTTGGTGAGGCAGAATCGTGTACGTCAATCATTATAGTTGACTTTTCCCATTTTTACATTTCAAGATTCAATTTCAAAACGAAATGTTTACAACAACTCAAAATATTTGTATCCCATATTCAGAAAAATAATTTCAATTCTTAAGATGATCATTATTTAAAATAAGACGTTTTAAATATATAGTTGGAAAAGCTTTTCTTTAGAAAAAACATCATACGAACATTGTATTATGTATTGCCTAACATGCATCAGCAGTGATGAAACAGTTATCAAAAATGCATACGCAATAATTTTTTTGAGCTTTGCCAGTGTGCTGTTCTCATGAATGACCATTATTCCTGCGATTGTTTTCGTTTCTGTTTATCTTCAGCAAATTCCCACGAACACAATTATGGGGGGGTCCGACGGTGTTTACGAAGAAAAATCCATTTACCTCAGCAGATTGTGGGTTTTTTAAGGTAACTGTATTGACTGATGGTGATGAGAAAACGATTTATTATGTTGGGAATGTAAGTAAAAAAAATATTGGGTCTTTCTTTCATGCTGAAAAACAACAGATAGGGAAAAATAACCGAATTTGTTACAGTAGGAGTTGAATTTTGTTTTATGTGTATGATTAATGAACATGTTTGTTTCTTCGATTTCATATGGTAAAAAATGGTACGTTTTATTTTATTTATCATAAAATAAATTGTTTTGAGATTAAGATATGTTAAAGAAAATTCTAAAGTCATCATATTATATTTCTGTCTGACTAAGCAAAAATATTTTAATAAAAAATTATCTTAAAAATATAAATAGTTTATAAATACGTTCTTGATAATAGTTTATAAATACGTCAACTTATAAATGTATGGACGTATTTATAAATAGTTTATAAATACGTCCATAAATTTATAAGTTGAGCTGACACAGTGTTGGAAATACTAAAGCTCAAATTAAATAAACTAGCGTAATTTAAAAAGGAAACTACTTCATCATCCTCAATGAAAAAAAACATGACTAATGGTGTTAGTCGTAACTTTGATCTGTCTGTCACCAAAATATACAGTGAAAAGTAATGCTAAAAGGTTTAAATCATTTTTTGCGCAGTTTTATATGATCCAAACGAAGAAACAAAATAAAATAAAATCAAAACTTTCTAGATTCCCAGAGAGATTTGATAGTAATCAGTAGCTGGATTCCCACACCGTCACAAAATGAAGATATTTTTTACGGGATATCAGTTCAAAATATTTTTTTTATCTTTTTATGCGGTGTCGTTTATTGTACCTTTTTTTTACTTTCACACGTCAATAAAAATTTGGCCGTGTGATCTTTTTTGATATTGATTAAAGCTTCTTGTTAGTTGCTGGTAAAATCTTTGAATATTAAAATAAAACGAAACATTAAAATCAAAATTTATGAAAATCGTTATAAAATAACCAATATTTTTAGTACACGAAGGTTGCAAAAGAAATTGAATACACATTTTCCAGATTTTACAAACATTTTATATTAAAAACTAGTAAAAAATGTGCGAAATTGGCAACTTGTTAAAATGGCTTATAGCACATTTTTTAAGCAAAACTATTGTCTCTAATATTCTTGTCATTGCCTCTTTTCCACACCACGTAGAATGCGAGTTTTATTACTGAAAAATGATTCTATAAAATACCTGAATTTTTAATAAATTTATAAAAATTTGGTTGTTGTTTAGATATAAGTTGAATAAAATAGTGTAAATTGAGAACATGTTAAAACTTTGAAACAGTTTTACAGTTTTAACAGTTTGAGTTGATATGCGAAAAATGATCGATAACCAAAAATATTAATAACTTCTCTAAAAAAAATTTGTGCTACCGTTTTTGGGGAATATATTTTATACAAAATATGTTAAATGATCAGAAAGTATTATTGATTTAATAATATGAATAACGATTTAATGACAAAGATTAACTGTGCAAAAGTATTGTTATTTTCTTTATAAATAAATGCATGTTTAGTACAAATATTAGTTCTTTTAAAGAATTTTAAGTTTGGTTTAGGTTAATATTTCTTAATGTAAAATAATCTTTTAATATTTTTTTTAAGATCAGGGTAATCAAAAAGTTTTTCGTTTTTGGATCTATGATGCATAGCGCGTAACTAAATTCGAGACTACAATTTTACTGCAAAATATGTCAAAAACTGCATTTTTTTTTTAAATTACAAAGTGTGAACTATGTTTTTCCAAACTCCTGAAGTAAAAGTATGTTGCATACCTTTTTTTTTTTGAAATGCGAGTGCATTAAAATTTAAAGTATTTTGTTTTATTTTAAGAAATTTTAGATGTTTTGTGCAAATACATATGATATCGGATTGGATATGTTTTGTAAGGAAACGCAATAAAACACATATTATCGAAAACCAGTAGATATAGTTTAAATTTACTAGTGAAAACCTAGTTTGAAATTAAATTAATTTTGATTTGAGTATGGCATGTTTTAGAGTACCGACACCCTTCTTGCGACTTCAAAATTTCAAAATACCTGAATTCAAGTACGTTACACTTTAGTGCACTGAAAACGGTGATTCATTTATAATTTGATGCACTTAGCCAATTTTTCACTCGGATAATGAAGTACTTACTTTGTTATAAGACTATTCCCAAATTAAGGCATTTTGCGGTGCAATAAATAACGCTAAGGGAATTCGCTCATTACAAACATTGTTTGAATCGACCTTATTTATGGGACCCTTATGTGCTAGCTTCTTAATATGGATAATGTACATTCTCCGTGAGGTATACAACGATAATTGTAGCAACAGCTGTTAAATTATGCACCTCACGTATGCAAGAGGTCAAAAAGTAATTGGATGGATAGGCTTTTTCCTGTCACTCAGTCATAATTAAATATGACAATCACTCCGTATTCATAATTTGCTTTTTTCTTCGGATTATATTTTAGGTGGTTTCTTCTAAGTAAACTTACAAATATATTTTTTCTCATTAATGTAATTGCTCGAAGAATTTAGTGTTTGCAAATTCATAAGCTAATGCTCTATTTTTAGGATTTACTTTGGATTTGATGAGGGATTGATAAAAACAGCATTATTTAATAAAAAATCACAATACGTTTAATACATTAGATCAAAGTTTAATGTTTTATTTTTAATTTTGTGCATAGTAAATATCGTATCACAAAAAACTAATGCTTTTGTAATACAAAACTTTAAAAGGTTCTCTTATTGATCATGCTGAATTCAGATCCATCATATTTTAGAGTTAGTCATATAATAGACTGTTAGATTCCATAATTGCATCCCAAATTAATTTAATGTCACATGTAAATCTTTACTTTATATATCTTCAGAAAATACATAGGTTCACTTAGTGCACATGATTGATAACAACTGTCAAATGACAATAATATTACATACATGTATTTAAGCGTAATATCATCTAATCATTTTCAAATCCTGGTTTATTAAGTTTTACAACAAATCTATAAAAATAACTATATTTTGGAAGTTAGTTATCCTAAAACTAGGATAACATGTGACACAAACTTAAACTATAACCTGCCAAACTATATTAATACCACATAAACGAAAACTACAATAGACACTGCTCCACTCATTTCTTAAAACCGCATAACATTTTAATCCATACATACCGATCCATCACAATCTACTTACGTATGGCATTTCCAAACTTAGCCCATTCATCTTTCCATTAAAGGACATAGCTTCGCATAATTTACTCCAAATCTCTCTAAAAGGCCCTTCAATTGTTCCGTGATCCGCGTATATTTCAAAAGGTATTCTACGAAGTGTCGCTCACAGGTGTGATGCGGTGCGCAGTAATTTATCAGTGCATCTGCCAATTTGTGGTCTTTGACGACAGTTTAGGAACCGTGCGCTACGGTGTTGCATAATGTATTAAAGTTGCGCGTTTGAAGTTCGGTGGTTAAGTTTGTGACAGTTCTAAGTAACAGGAAATTGTCTAATTGTTCAAATCTAATGGTTTTTACATGGATCTGTGAAGATGGCAGTGTTAATTTTGAAAGATGAAACGTTTTTCAATGTACGATTGCTATGTCTTTCAGTACCGCTTATTTCTGTTTAAAATAATTCAAGGGTAATTAGGTTCAGTCATTTATTCAGTAGACAGTCTGTTGGATTGATGTTGCCCCATCGATTGATCTGTAAAGTTAATATAATTAAATCTTCAATCAGAATTATATCAGTTGCCAAAAACATGTTCCAAATAGTTGTGGGACTATAAGTGGCCACTAATAGTTAAATACATTTTTTCCTTCAATTACCTAAAATGTAATGTATGGTAATGAAATTATTGATTATTGCTATGATGTTGATAATCCGAAACTTTGATTTTATGTTTTCTACCAGTTTTGAATGACACTGATTCTAAAAATATGATTTGGTTGGTTTTGAATGTCAAAATAAGGTTTATGAAAGAATCGAGCTGTGACCTACCATCATTGAAGGTACATAATTACAAATAAATCTGTACTGCTTTATTCAGAGCAAATTCAAGTAGTGTGTTGCTACACACCAATAGTTTCATAGTGGTTTTTGAATAATAAAAAGTATTATCAATTGCAATGAATCGGTGAGTGCAGAAACAACGTCAGTCACAAATTTCAAATTTTTCAGGAGGGAGAAAAAACGTAATAACTCCTCCTCTATTTCTGCACTCAGCACTCGAAACTAACATCCTGTATTTACGGAACTACTCAACAGACTAAAGTAATTTTTGCACCCAGCACGCATCTTGCCTTTCTACGCTTATTTTCCTTGAAAACGAGTTTTCGGATTTTTTTTTTACTGAAGTGGTTTCTGCACTCACCGATTCAATTGTTACTTACAATCATTTCACACTAGCTTAATTTCATGTTTAATTCCTACGGGATGAGCGCTATTCGACCGCCCGTGGAAATCAGAGTTGTGTTAATGCATTTATTTGATGAAGTAATCTGATTGCAATTTAGGGGATCACTTTTGAAATTCTTGCGAGGGAATTTTAATGTGTCTCTGGATTTATCGGAGATTGCTTTTAGGTTTAATTTTTAGAATGTAATCGTGTAATTAAAGATTTAAATTTATATGTGATGTGAAGCTTAGATTAGTTGGAATGTTAATCGTGAAATAGTAAAGTATGCAATTATAGTGTTTTCGTTTAAATTATTAAATATGTGGCTGGTTGAAGATAAACATTTCTCAATCGTTAATGTGTTACGTAAATTACGTTAACCTTTTTGAATTAAAGTAATATGTATTGACATTTAATTTTGCTTTTAAATATATAAAAACAAATGTGGATTGATTATATAATTAGCGATTTAAGGTTTTATTATCACAAATTAAACTCTAGCTTAAATAATGCAAAAAATAACTTATAACAAAGCGAATGCGAAAAAGAAAATATAAATGCAAACAATACATTAAGCTGAGTAACGCATTTAAAATGAAACTAAAAAATGCTTTTTACGAAGCCTTAACAACTATATGTTTTATGCTACCAAAATTATTATGATTGAATAATACATAAATAGACTAATTTTTAACGAATACGAAGAAGTAAAATCAAATATTTACCAATTTCTTAGCTATCACTTTACAGCATACCAGGGTTGGACGAAATGTGGGATTGGGACTAAATGTTTAAGCAAAACAAGTTAAATTGGCCTGAAATAACAATTTCTGTTACAAACAGAAATTTTAATTAGTTTTTTTATGCCTTACTATTTACAAAATAGATAAGAAGAACACAAATTTATTAAAAAATGTCGCTTAATTTTTTCAAACCATCTTTACAAAATATTCAAAATTCATCAACTAGTGCTATCAATGCAAGATGGACTGAGAATGATTTAAAGATACTTTAATTCTGGATTAATTTTACGTCGCCTAACACCGTATCAGCTATAGTATGATCTCTTGCAGTCGTATTCCGTATTATCCAACGGTCCCCAACATATAAAAACCTAAAATTATATAGAAACTATAATATAATAAAGTAATAAAATTGAACTTAATAAACGTTTTTTTTTGCATTAAATACACAGTTGAACACTTTATTAAAAACTAAATATTTATATTTAACGCTCGATGAAATTTATTGTAGGACGCACTTAATTTTATCTTATTTTATAACAAAATTTATTTCTGTAAAAAATTAGAACTTTATAATAACTTTTGATTTACATCAGATTCTGTTGCTCGATTAAATTTTGAAGCAACAATATTTTTACATACAACGAATATTTTGCAAGTTAATAAATTCTTTGAATGCTTTTGGAATACTTTAAGTGGCTATTAAACTATTTAAAATATGTGTATCGTAAAGTTAAAATTATTATTCGCTGCTTCCAAAAAAACTATTTATTCTGGAAAATATTTTAGTCTGCAAAAGGTTTGATACGCCGAAAAGCAACCGAGTAAAAAAATGTATTCTGAATACTTTTAAGTTGTAACTTTAAAGATTGCATGAACATAGAAAAATAATATTGAGATTTTCTAAAAATAGCTAAAGAGCCTCTTAGTTTATTCAGCAATAAGAGAATAATAAATTATCTTTTTTGTATCATCAATATAGATACGATATTTTTATGAGAAATCTCATTTTTAAAGGAATAAACTATGAAACGAGATTTAATTTAATAAAACACCGATAAATATAATGCAATAAAATAGCTAAATTTATTTCAAACGTAGACGTTTACTCTTTTCAACTTCAATAACTATAACGTTATATTTCGTATTCTATAATATATATATATATCGCTTTTATTAAATTAGAGTAAATTTAATATACAAAAGCCTAGATATTTTAAAGATTTAATGAAAGGAAGATATAAATAAGAAGAAATAAATAGCTTAAATTAAAGCAAATACCAAGTACTTATTTACAGTGCAAGTTTAAGGTTATAAAAGTGTAAGTATTATGAAAAGTGCCAATTTTCAGACATTACGAGGGATTACAAGCTGACGCCGAAATTATGTTATTATAGGGTAGACTAACCAGTGAAGGAACGCTTAAGCAATTTGTTTTAGGAAAATTAATACATTTTAAGAAAATATAGCTTGTGGGTTTATGACAATGTGAACACATCTGTCATTATATGTAAATTCTACAAAAAAAGGAAGTGCATTTATATTATTACAAGGCTTTGGTCTTTTGGGAGGTCCAAATAAAAAGTTTTACAAAAGCCAAGTGAATGAACAGTACTTTACCAGTGAATGAACACAACAATGTTCAGTCAATAAACATGTTGGATTTTAATTAATGACTAGAACAACCAATCAGATGTCAGATAGCTTCGTACTAGATGAGAGGAAGTCAGTGTTGCCAATCCATCCAGTGGAAAGATTTTTATTACTTATTTTTTAGAGTATTTACCAACTGTTCATTCACTGATCAGTCTACCCTATCAATGACTTATAGAAACAATTCAATGATTCATCTTTTAAAAAATTTGCGAAAACAAAATATAACGAAATATCATAACATCTTTTAAGCATATGATTAAAAAAGTTCAGTAATGAAATCGTGTTTCGGTAACAAATTAAACTTTTTCAAAAAGTTGCCGATACGACTAATTTGTATAGCAAAATATATTTTTTAAAATCCAAGTTGACTTCTTCACATCTACGAAAACAATCTTTTGTTAAAATAATATTATATTTCTATTATTTTTAGATGTATTATCGGTCTAAGCTACTCAAATGTGCGCGGATTTAGAAAAGCAAATTTTAAAAAATTATTGCTTGTTTTTCCATTGAAAAAAATCGTGTGTTGCATCATGGAACTTTGCAAATAGTCTTTGGGGCTCATTCGATGGTATAGTTCTCTTCCGGATGCATTGAAGAAAATAGACGTTACCGATCTTGTTTCTTACTTCGGGTAGATTTTTATAAAAATGAGGCTTAGTATTGATAAAAGACCTTAACCAAAAACAAAAAAGTTTCGTTTCCAAAGCACATAATTGTTATGGCAATGAAAAACGATTACTATATTTTTTGCAAAATATCCATTGCTAGTTGTTACACGTTACCGAATTTCAAAGCTTTCCCAGTGTGAAATAAACACAAAATATTTTATTAAGGGGACGCATTACCTAAAATTTAGGGATGCCCACAAAATTATTAAACATGCTAGAACTCTGTGATATAAAGATATTGCAAAAAAAAGAAGAAATCATTTATAATGATAGAGGTTTATTGAAAATAATATGGTGGTTTTGCAAAATGGTTTTGAAATTTTCTGTTAATTTTTTAATTATTTTTTTTAGCTTATAAATGGTTGAAAGCCCAAGGCTTTTAAGTTAATAAATGTAGAGCTCCAAATTTTATATACGTATACCATAACGTATGCGTATATCATAAACAAAAGTTGGTATGGGATAAGGTCTAGTGTGATTAGAATTTTTTTTGATTGTGATGAGTTTGAAAATTTAGAAAAAAATCTTATTTTTTGGCTATTTTATTCATAAATCTACGTAACTATTTTTGTTAAACTGGTAGCTCAATATCCATACCAAATTTTATTAATAGATGTTGTAGGAACATTAAAAAAAACCATTAAAAAATTTCTTAAATTGTAGGAGGAGGAGTATTTTGAAAAATCTTTATTATTTTTAATATTTTTAATTTTTTGAAAAAACTAACGTTTAAATACTAATAATTTCTTGTATATGCTTATTGAATATTAGTTCTTTGTAAAAATAGTTTAATTTGAACGCTAACAATAAAAATATTGGATTTACATTTTTAGGTACCGCGTCCCCTTAATATTAAAAGCAAAAAAAAAAAAAAACTTTAACAAGTAAGGGGAATAGTTTCAACGATCATTTTTTACAAAATAATAATAAAAAAACTGTTCAGGGCGCAAATTGATCAGCTCTCTAATAGTAACCTTAATAATTTTAATGAAAATATTCAAGGACTTTAGTGGGAGTATTATCACTTTTTATACGAAAATTGCTTAGTGAGTGGTTTATAGTTACTCAGCTATAAGCGAAAAGCAATCAATATTTTCGAAAACATATTTCTCAAAAATTGTTTATGCCTGTCAGAGTACATGATTGATTACTAGAATGTTTATAAATGAAATTCGTCGAGGATCAAATTTGCGTGTATTCAAAATTTTACTACATAAATGTTTGAAAACAAAAGGTTATGGTGTCAAAGATTTTTTATTAAACTAAATATTGTCGTAACTTCACAACCATGTGAAATTTACTTACTTTTTAAATAACTGTATTTAAAAAGGAATTGATTAAAAACTATGAGTTTTGGTTTAAAGATTTAACTAATTTTATTGCAAATCCATGCGTTAACTAGTACCGAATAAACTAATTTAGTACGAATATACTTTAATTAAGTTGGATTACTAAAAATATTCTACAAATTAAAGATTATTTTTATTGTAGCTATTTTAAACATATTTTTTTAGAATTAAAAATTATTTGTGCTAATTTTTAAAACACATATTAACTTCTTTATATAATTTAAAAAATACATTTTAAAAAATGAAAATAATTACTAAATGGTTTTAAATCTGAAAATTAATTTTTGTTACAAAAAGTTGTATTGAGTTGAGTTTTTCAATCATACAAAGTTTTCTGAATTTGTTTTGTCCCAATTTTTATGCAATTAAAATTTCGTCATTTGATGTTTATGCTGTTTTTCTACGTCTTAATAAAAAAAATCATTTACTTAAAACTAGTATTACATAGTTTCTTTCGAAATTCAGAAACCAAATAATGTTTTTATAAGAAGCTTATTTCTTTAAAAAAAATAATCCTTTGAAATATACTAGTTTAACTTTTCTTTCTAAGAAATAATTCTGTGAACTTAATTTTAATGGTATTTCGAACAAAAAACATTTCATTTTTTAAAAAATTAATTTATCCTAGAAAGCAATGTTAAAGTTTTTGCAGCTCACTTAATTAATTGGAACGGTTATTTTTAAGTGTTTTTCTTGGACAATATCTTTTTAGTTAAATTTCTTTTTTTTATCAATGCTCCTTCAACGATTTATAATTTCTGGATACAATAAAATATTTTAATAATAGCAGTTCAGTTATGAGTATGTTGATGTAGTCAACTAGATAGTGTGGAAGTTTATATCAACTTTTATTTTTTAATGACATTATAATAATAAACTTTTTCAGGGTTAAAAATATCACACAAATTGAATATACAAGCCTAGGGGAAAGGAGAAGAATCTCTCTGAGGCTAAATAAAAAAATATTAATATGCATTCACACAAACAACACAGAAAAGGATAACGAAAAAAAAACTAATACTATTTAAAAATATGCATGAAATTTCGGAAATAAGCTGTACAACAAAGAAAAAATGTATGTGCTTAAATAAAGTGATAAATGAAGTTCTAAGTCCTCGATATTAATTAAAAGATTGAATGGCAGCATTTATTAAATCGATAAGAATTCTATTTTATGCTATATAAAAGAGTTAAAAGATATGTTTAAAAATATCTATGTTGCAATTAAGAATTTTGGTAAACATCGGTTGAGGAATTACCTTAATACATCAAGAGTTTCATTTTAGTTGAGATGAAGTATATTACAAAATAAAAAATCATATCGAATTTGTATTAATATAGGAGTTCTAAACGATTGGTTCAATTCGATTGGAGCTTGTAGCAATTTATATTTTTAAGCTGAAATTTGATTGAGTGAAGCACCTAAAAGTGAGAACTATAATAACATTATGTCATAATTTTGTAAAAAAATAAATCTAGCTGAATACTTGCGGACGTTTAATCAGAACCATGTGAAAACATCCTCGTCAGTTTCAGAGCAATTTAAACAAAAATTTAAAAAATAAAATTATTAAGCAAAAATTATTAATAGTAAAAACGATAATTGTAATTTTGAAAAATTAGTTTTTGCAACTCCTGAGCGTAGCAAATAATTTTACCAAATCTTCAAATTGGAATAAGGTAAATGTGCTTTTTACTACTTTGTGAAATTGCCATAAACACGTTTAGATAGCCTCTTCAACAGCTAGTAACACCTATAAGAAAAATATGCTTCATAGTCTTAGGCAAACCAATTAACCTTCATGGCAGTGTGCCAGTATCCGGTGTACCGAGGCCTTTCTTTCGATTTATGGACTGGAATAGGTTTATTCAAAAAGGACTAAGTAACAGAATATCGTTACTCATGTAATGGCTTTGTTTTGTGTCATTTTGTCTTTTTTTTTTCATGCAAACTTAACAAAATTACCAAAAATTAAATGTAGCACGAGAAAATAGATTTGCCAATTTGAGGTTAATGTTGTAAATTATGAACTGCCTTTTTGGAAAGGTTTGTGCACAAAGTAGTATTTTTTTCATCGGAAAGGTTTCGTGTGCGGAAAAATCTTTTGTAATATTTTGCTGAACAGTCTCTAATGAGAGATTAGATACTTTTCTAAATGAGTACTTATTTATAATAACTATTGAAGCATATGTGTGCTTAAAACGTGACGTGAGAATAGTGGCGTGATGGACAAATTCATGTGGAACTTTTTGATTTTAAACTGTTATATGATACACTTAGAAATCTGTTATGATACTCAGTTAGCTCAGAAGCATCTAGTCATCTGTTGTGATACTCAGAAGCTATCAGTTCAACCGTTGAACTAAAACTAGCAAATTTAATTTTTTCTACAAACTAAAATAATAAGACTTTGCTCTATTCTGCTTAATATTCGTATTTTCGTTCTCCTTTTTTTGCTGATACGCAACGTTTCGTCTCTGCGTTGCACTGTGACACAGAGAAAAAAGTAGTCATACGTATATAATAGTGAAGCTTTGGACCATTTTCCTAAATATTCATCTTTTTTTTTAAATATGCTACTTTTTCCGCGCGCAATTCGACATAGAAAAGGAACTCAATACGTTTTACACTGCATAACAAATTCACAATATTTTAATTTTAAAACTGATTAACAGTAAAAATCAACCACAACAAATCCTTTTATAAAATGGATTTCTAGGGGGAAAAACTCAATGCTTGGTACTTTTAGGATAAACTTCTTTCAACTAAAAGTGCACGCTTCGTATAAGGAAAGAAGGTTTTACGAAAAGAGAGTTTCGCTGTTTTAGAAAGATTAAAAGAAACTTGGTAAGTTTTTTTTGCAAGAGTACGTTAATGATGTTCTAGGTTGACGGTGAAGTTTACTTATTGTTTTAGTAATAAATGATATGGTTTAAAGTTTTACCTTCGAGATTGTTTAAATAAAATAAGCCGTTGCAAATTTTTTTTAATATATAGCCGTTGTTTTGAACTGTTAGTAACTTAATGTTCAAAAATGTTGATTTTACTTAAAACATTGAAGCTGAAATGGAATTGTATTAAGATGTTTAATTATTTTCTTTCCAAGCATATTTTTTCCATGAAATAATTTTGAAACTGAAAATGCTTCTAATTTTTTTCAATTGAGCACTAGAGAAATATTAGAATTTAAATTTGCGTAAACAGTGCTTATAAAATTAATTGCAATGTGTGTAGAAATTTAACAAAATTACAATAAATGATTTAAATTTGTATTACATTTAACTTACTTATATACATGACGATAACCATAATTATGAATTTACATTCGATAATACTTGAAGTTGTTTGGAAGAAAGCAAGTGCTTTATTAAAAAAAATGTTGCTAGACAAATTTCATTCCTATTTACTTATTTAAACTAAAAAAAATGTTTTTTTATTAAACACCCCCAAGCCCAGACATCCATAGTTGCACAAAACCATATCCTAGTCTACCTTTTCCGGCAAAGCCATATTAATAAACATAACCTTCTACTGCAGCACACCGCACACGTAAAGAGATTCCTGTGCTCCGAGCTAGACTAAGAAATGTTTTAGTAATGCGTCTGAATCTCCCACAAGGACATGCAGGAAGAAATGTAGGAAGCCAGCAATTTCTTCCCCCAACTGTTTCCATGCTCAAATCCATGACATGCTACGTCAGCCGCTATCCCTTCGGCAAAACTAAGTGTCACGTGTCACGTTTCCAAGAACATGTTTTGTTTATTTCTATGGAATATATAAAGCTGAATCGGCTGCTGGCACTGAATTATTAAGGGGGAACTCTTGGGTGTTAAAATTTATTGTTTAATAAAAGTGCGTGATATTTTTTAGTCATGAGGCTTAGGTGTATAAATATTTTTTGTTGTTTAAAGATAAACTTTAAGTAGTAGTAATAATTGTTTTTATCCATATATTTTCTTATAAATATAAAAAATGGGTTGTAGTACATTTTTTTAAGTTTGCTAATTTAATTTATCTTGCAAAACAAAATTGCCCAACTTTTTACTTAAAACTGCCATAATAACTATTATAAATTAGAGGTTAAATTTATCGTATTTCCCATTTGCATATTTTAAGAAAATATTAGTTATTAAATATTAAACCAATCCCTAAATATAAAACTTATACAATAACAATAAAATTTAATTATTAACAATCAAATATGGTGAAGTTGACCGATTCTAATTTTTTTTAATAAAACTTTTATCAAAGCTCAAACGAAACAAGTAGGTGTGCAAAAATAATTTATCACTTAAACCGCAACAACGTTTGTGCTAAACAGGCCAAAAATGAGCAAAACACAATTATAACAATTATTTTATTTCTATATTAAACATTTGTGATCTAGCTTCATTTATTTTCTTTCGAAAAATGCATAACTATTTCGTTTAGTATATTTATTTTTTATTGCTAAACAAATGCTGAAAACTTACCAAATTTTTATGCATATTATGAAGCCTCCTTCTACATTTTTTTAAAATTTTAAATAAATAAAGTTCTTCTAATGAGGATTTAGCAGCAATGACGATTTTAAAGAATTAAAGTGATTTATAATGCTTTTTAATTGGCATTACATTTAGAAGTTTTTTTTAATAATTGAGGGTATACTTTGTATCCGATTTTTCCAATGTCTTCCAGTTCTAATGCGCTGAATTGGTTAACGTTTCACACTTTCCTGTTGCATTTTGCTTTTTTGTAATGAAAACGGGTGACGGATAGACAGTTGGACGAATGGAGAACTTAACAAAAGTTTCCACTTTTAAGGCTATAAACAAAGTGTAGAAGCTAAAATGTATGCATATTTAAGCTTTTATAACTATCAAATATGACTTACAATGTTTACCAATCGAAACAAGATCTTAACACGAGAGTATTTATGAGCGTAATGTATATGGCTTCGCATTTTGTAGGCCTCCTATGAGCGTGCCCCAATGTCAACACAAATGAAACTACTTTAATTTGTAATCTAAAACACTTTTTACAAATAACAAGTGCTAATTGGTCGTACTATCTATAGACGAGTTTTACAAAATCCCCAAATTGTCAACGAAAAAGGAGTCATACTCGTAAAATTATGGATATAGTATCCATCTCTTTGCATTACATCGATCTATTACCAAATATAAAACACAACACTAAATAAAATTATTACCGACCTTACATTGAGCAAATTTGCATTGGGCGTGCTCAAGCACCGACAATAACTAAACCAATCTGTAAAATTAACCACTTCGGACAAATATCAACTGTTAATTGGTAATGATCAGCCCTGCTACCGATGGGAGGACAGGCCGGCTCAATTAATGGGCGCACTTACCATTGAGGGATGGGGTATCATTACCGGGTCTAGGGTGTCCGGGCCGATAATCGATTAACTGGTTCAAGTCCGGGACACAGAATTGCCGGACCATCTGGCACACGAATATACAACTTAGAAGGTCAGTTTGACAATGGCTCAACCGGTATTTGTTTTATGTAGCGTAACTCAATTATGCGTGCATCATTTATTCAATTAGGGGTCCGCTGAATGGATTTTGTAAACTTTTTCTTCATTACTTCGTAGTTAAATCCTTTTTTTTTAATATTTTAGTGCATTGCAATTTTTGTATTTTAACGGATTTAGTTATAAGTGTTTCATCTTTGCTGTTTAAAGGATAAAGTCATAATAATAAATAATGTTTAACCACTAATGAATATCCACGGCTAAATATAAATCGAAAAATTCAGAGAAACCCTCTATGACGTCACACTACCAGTCCAGTTCAGGTTTTCGGTACTTCGAAACATAAATACAAAATCTGTTTGGTATCCGAAAAGTATAGATGATTGTGCGTGAAAAGGTTTTGTAGTTTTCTTTGGAAAAAGAAAAAAATCTAAACAGGATGGATGGCATGACGTCACCAAGAGCTTCTGCGACCTTAAACTTGAGAAGGCCATGTATAACCCTCTATTGGGACCGATCACGTTTGCATAAATATTATCAGCACAGATTAAATGGAGATAATTTGATGTCTAATGATGCAATTTAAAATGTTTAGCATTTCAATAATTATCCATAACGCCACAGCTTTTTATTTAATTGGCTCAAAATGAATGCCAATTAGAGCATACTAGAAAGATCTTCTGATTTATAATGCTTACCAAAATAGCTTCAGTTAGAATTTTGTCACATCAAAGACCTAGACTATTTGGCCTTAATGAGCCCTGAATTCTTGGTTGGTATCTGGTTTTGCGGTGGGGAAGAAGATTGGTCTAGTTGCTTTGGAAACTTGTAATGCTTAAGTACCTTGGGACTTGAAGGTAGCATGTTGCTAAAATGACGATTTGCTTCCGGGATTCTCCACAATGAACTATTTTAATAGCTTACTCTATTTATTGCTATAAATTGTGAGAGTCACAAATTTTGATGCAGCATATATTTCAGTTAATATATTACTGGTATGACTGTTGAATAAATATGTATTTAACAGCTGATGTATTTGTTTTGTCATTATATCAATGAAAAAAATCGCAACAATTGAAGGCAGCCAAGTAAAGGATAAGAAAACTATGAAATGTCGTGACATGTTTCAACAAAAATAAAATGTATTCATTTATCGTTTACGAAATATTTTTTTCGTCTCATATTCAATAACTGATTATTCATTATCCAGTAAAAAGTTTTGTACAAAAATAAAAAAAAAAACATTACTTCCTAAACTCGTTTATTGGCACATGGCATGCATTTTACTTTTCAACTTTATTAAGCAATATTGGCTCTGGAAAAGGTTTTTGATGTTATGATAACAAAAGGATTTAAGAACTTAAAACACGCCCTTACGCCCTTAACAACAATTTTTCAAAGCACTTAACCCGAATAATCACGAATTCTGTTTAAACTTTTAAAAATATTTGTTTTCAAACAAAGAAATCGCTTAATTGATTTCATAATTCTTAAAAATAAAGTTAGATTTTCATAATGTATTAAAATATACAATTTAAATCCTCTATGCTCAAAAGTTAGTGCTAGTTAGTTCACTACCATATGTCATTTATAATCATTTTTGTATATTCATAAGGTAACGTAACTTATTTTTCCGAAATATACCAGAAAGTATTTATTTACAGCTTCTATAGCTTTAATCGCAGCTGGTATGCATACAATTAATTCAATTTTTAATTTTTATATACTTTAGTTCCCGTGGTATATTACTTAAAATAATTATTAGTTCCTCTTTAATTATAATTTGACGAAAAATTAAGATCTAGTGAAAAACATTTAGCTCAAAAATGTAGCTCAATGTGAAATAAATTTTTTAGCGCAAATATTTTTTAAAAATTGTTTTTGTTTTCAAAATTGAATTTTGTTAATGGGAATTTAGTGAATTCCGTAAAATAGCTTCTTGAATCACGCCTTGAATCAGTACAAAAGTAAAAAGCTCTTAAAATGTTATACCGATTTCTACAATAGTTTTAGCTGGACGTTCATTCGTGAGTGAATGCGAGAGTCATGACTTCTTTCTTTACAGATATAGATCCATTTAACAATTTAATAAAATTCATTTGCTTCAAAGACTGCAAAAATATGAGAAGTAACGCGTTATTTCGGCGCATGACATTTGCGAAAATCTTAAGTGAAACCAAATTCCCAAAATTAAATTTACTACAAAAGATTTTGTATTTTTATTTTAGACAAACCACCTATGCATTTCAAAGAGAAAAGTCTGTCCCACTATTTATTATTCTTTAAATCTCGTAATTCAGTCTCAACTATACAGAAGTTCTTCCTGCTTTACAAATCGGAAAATCCTAAGCTCTCCCATGAGCTACCAAACACTATTTCGTTCTAAAAGTAATCGATTACTGCTGTTGGTTGGTGCTATTCAAAACTCCGAACTACAAACTTCGGAACAACCTCGAGTTTTCCATCCATCCTTTCGAATAATTTTGATTTGCAACTTTATTTTTAAAACCCTTGTACATAGAGTTTAAAGTTTCTAAAAGATTGCATCTCGTAATTTTGGTTTGGTAAAATTGGAATTCATATATTTGCCAAAAAGTATTGTTAAACCCTTGATTTGAGGATTGAGGCCGAATGGTCCAAAAAGCATCTTCATAAAGGATGTTTTGGTTAACAGGATGATAAAAGTAAATCAAATATTAAATTACTGAGGTTAGCAATTGCACAGGTTTATGCACATATTCTTAAAACTTTTTGAGACCATGTGATAGCTAACGATATTAATCGAAGTTATGTTGAAGAAAAAAACGTTAATCCAAATTCAGAAATATCTCTGCTTTCTCTATATCGTCAACCCTGCCCACACCGAAAGTCCTCCATTTCTAGTAAACACTTTTTTTAGCGAAATACACTAATTAAATACTTTGATATTCCAAGGTACAATAATTTTTTAATGTGGAATTCAAAAGGGAAATCTGTGAAAAAAAAAAGGCGTTCAAAAATACGGGACGGCATGTAACATCATAATTTAGAAAAGAAAAAAAACTGCGTATGATCTTTAGAAAAAGAAGTTAAATGAAAAATATTATTTTATTTATTCAATAAATTCCTATTTTTAAGAATATTTTACCAATAACTAGTAGAACGTCATTTGCATGTTTGTCAAGCCTATACAGTAACGTGTTAAGGAAGATATTTTGAATAGTAAGTAAGCCGGATCAATATACATTGGATTTCAGTTACAGTTAAAATAGCGTTAAGGATGAGGTAGCATTTTCGCAATTAAATTATTCCAGTTTAGGAACGAGCGAAGTGGAAATTAAAATTCGAAAAATTTTACTAAGTGGATTTGTAAATATCTCGATTTTGAATAAAGTGTCATTGGTTGAGGAATTTCTCTTTAGTTAAAAATTCATATTTACTTGAATCGTTGTAATATTTGGAGTTTAAACTATTTTAATGCTTATAATAAACGAAAATTAAATGTGTTTAGCACTTGATTTTTAGCAGAATTTACTTTAAGCGGTTATCTTTTATGTGTTAGTAAGTCAATTAAAGAATATGCAATATTGTAGTATTTTTAACCTTTTAACAATTAAATTTAGTGGATTAAGTTAGTTTTGAGTTTCTGGCTAAAATGGGTTGACATGACGTTTTATATGTGTCATAAATACGTGTTTAAAGGTCGTAATTGCAACGTCGTATAACTTTACGAAGGTTTGTATAAGGTTACTTTTACCACATGAAATTAAATCTTCTTAATGGGAAAAATAGAAACATAAAAATAAAGAAGAAAAAACAGATAAACTGTTTTACAGTGTTTTTTTAAGCTGTTTAGTTAGACCATTTTGGAATTTTTGTTTCTTTTAAGTTCCGAAGAAATATACGTTATAGAGAAATCATAAAATAAATATTATAATTATGTAGTAATTAAACTCTACTATTTTCATTTAATGACTAAAATCTTAAATCATTATAGAGTGTTTAGGATGATACCTGAAAAATTAACAAGTTGCATTGCAGGTGCTTATAAAATGGTTTAACTTATACCATTTCCGAATAAAATAAATACAATTTTTCTACTTGGTGAAATCCAAACTACCACATTAAAGATATTTTACGCATTAGATCATGTATAAATCAAGGACTTTGGAAAAATACCACAGAACATATTACAAAGTCAGTGAAAAATACACCCAAAATAAGTACTTACCCCTTTTAGCATGCACCTTTACTGTAGATAAAATCCGCAGAAATAAGCACATAAATCACGCATTATGGGTAAAAGACCCGAAACCATAACTCGAAAATAAAGGATAAATAAAACATGGGATTTTCGGCTCTCAGAAGATAAACTTGGAAACCAGAAGTAAAAGTTTTTATTTGCCTTTGGCCTAGAAAGGAAGGAGGAGATATTCCGGAATGTGTTTATCCACAAATACCCCCCGGTCAGGTTCGGGGGTTTGTTAAAGAAATATATTGCCGCTGAGACACACAGACTTATCAAGTAGAATGGATGTTTAATATACTCGAAGAAATATAAGCCTGGAATTTTATCGGAGACACAGGTATCTGAGTTTCATCCTGATTTGTTGGTGCAAAACTGTGTTGATGGTATTTTGGGCCATCGACTTTTCATGAAATATGAGGCTTAATATATAATTTGAATAATGTCTTTATCCGTTTGAATAAAAACTCTGCTATTAAAGGGTCGTAGTAATCTGTTTAATGCATAGCTATGTTGTCATTTTCACTCAGAATAACTTTTGTTGACCTTTTAATCAAAAAGTTGGTTTTTCCCAGTTAATAAAAGTTGTATTTAAACAATAAAAAACTTGTTCTGTTTCCAAACAATAATGCATGATTGTGAAATATTGTATAAAATTTGTGTAAAAGGCGCAGAAAGAATGTAATTTTCAAAATGAAAACCAGCATATTTTCAAGTTTAGGATAAATATCACTACATATCTTTTAAAAAGTATTACAGATCTTTAAAATGAATATTATATTTTTATTATACACATTTTGAAAACAACATAGTTTAAAGTCTTTGTCAATCTCAAAGGATGTCAATTAGCTTATTCTCGTAATTGCTAATTGTATTAAAACAACACAATATTTTAATGTAGCCAATTTTTTGTACTATAAAAATCTTATCCTTACTTATTAATCTATAATACTGAATTATAAAAATCAGTATCACCTATGATCAATGATATTTCCTAGCGTTAAATCTACGATCATTAAAGATCATTACTAAGACTAGTACAATAATTACAATAATTATACATAATTATAAATGTTTAATTCATTGTTATAAATTCATAATTGCAAAAAGAGTAAATTTCTATCACAGAACAACACTACACTAGCTCAAAGGGGAAAAATAGAGATACTTCCAATTACTGAAACTACATCTTTTTTTAAATGTTTAGCAATTTAAAAGGTTGTTCAAAATAATATTTAAAAAAAACAGACATATATTATTTACAAAAAATCACAATAAATGCATAAAACAAAGAAAATAACAACGTTAAAAACTTGCCTCAAAAACAATTTCCTTCCATTGAGAAAAAAAAAGAAGCAAAAATTAAAATTAATCACGTAGTCCCCACATAATTTCTATCAACCCAAACTAATTGATAATTGGGATCACGTTCCTGGCGACAAATGGTAATTGATGATAGAGAGTTTAACTTCTGTGGCTATGTCATCACTTATAAAGATGCAAAAAACACAAAGCGGCTGATTAAAAATGACTCAATTGAGGTTTTTTTTAATTAGTAGGTAAAGTTATTATAAAATGGCAAACAATTTTGAAAAAATAATAGAGTTTTTTTTTAAATTGCTTATAATTCTTGGTAACACTAAATTTTTAAAAAAAAACGTTATCGTGTATAAATAATTCCTTTTGGTTTTACAAGCACACACGCACACATTATAAGTTATTATAATCATAAATTACATTATTTTGAATTTGATATTTCATAAACCTAAACACACTCTTGGTATTTAGTCGTAATGTTTACTAAAATTAAAAGAAAATATCAATAAAAAACAATGTTTCTATTAGTATGCAAAACCTTGTTTTCCTAGATAGAGCATCCGGCCTGAGGACTTCCGTTATTAAGTTTCAAAAAATTGGAATATACCGAAAGAAACTCTTCAGCTGAAAGAACATTTAATAACCCTCCCCCCAAAAAATAACATATTTTTTAAAAAGTTGAATGAGTCCAAATTAAATCTCACAAACTCATTAACCTAATTACATTAATTTAAAAATCATAATCCTTAAGCAAACGCCTTGCATTATCCAAAGCATACAAAAATAAGAACCAAAAAACCTAATTACCTGTAATTGATTAGGTAATCACTAACGAAAACTCCAAATCTTATTTTTATTTCATTCCCCAACTCCCTCCCTGTAATTTATTTTGTCTAAATACCGTTATTTCATCCCCATTTTTACCACTCCCTCCCTCTCGATCCCCTTTTTCATCCTTACCTGGAGATCCCATCTTCACGATAGAAATGTTAAAGAAAAAGTAGTCGAACTTTTTTACCTGTTCATTTATAGAAACAGCAACCAGCCATTCTAGGAGAAAATATGGTTTTGTTTATCAATAAGTTTTATATACTTTTATATCAGTTTTTTACCTTTTTATTGTTGAAAAGTATTATTTCCACTGCTTTTCTAATACTTTTTAAACCATTGACATTTTTAAATATCTGGGGTATTAAATTTGAATTTAAAAGAAATAATTTTCAGGATTTAATATTAAATTCCAGTTTAAATTTCTGAGATGATAGATTAACTGAAAGAAACTTATAAGTTGCCAAAAAAAAAGTATTTTCACAGTCAAATATTCGTTCTCCGATATTTCTAACGTTGATCAAAGCTATTTTTTCTACAATTTATTACACATGAAATGCAAACCGTAATAGTTTGTATGATTAATTTTTTTGGAAGTCTTTCGTCTGCTCCATAACTACGCTATGACCGCCACATGACTTTTGGACCCAAAGATTTAACGAGCATATTCTCCACAAGTTCTACTGTACCGGGAACACGTTCTTTTTTTTTTTAACTTCACAATTATGTATGCCTTATCCTGGAATCTGAACTGGGCGCATTCGCTTCATAAGCAAGAAAGAGCTATGACCGCCCACAGGACTTTCGGACCCAAAGATTTAACGAACGCATTCTCCACAAGTTCTACTGAACCGGAATATGTATTTTTTTTTTGAACATCACAATTATGTATGCCTTATTCTGGAATCTAACCTGGGCGCACTCAATGCAAGGGTGAAAACCAACATGCCACGTAGGTTACACACAATTATATCATCAAATGTTTTAGAAAAAGAACTGACTCGTTACGACTCTATATCTCCAAGGCAGAAAGCAGAACTCCATGCGCCACTCTACCTGCACTGAATCAGTTGAAGGTTATTAAAGGGCACAATCAATCACAACATTAGGAGATTATACGCTTTCAGGCTCTTCTCTCTCACTCCTTATTTTTTCTTTGTCTTTTCCTCATTTTTTCCCCTTTTCCTTTTCCTGCTCCTTTACTAATTTTCCAGATGGAGGCGGCGAGTTTTTTTGCACGGAAAACTAGATTTTAAAACCGTATATAAAAAATAAAATTTCACCCGCAGATAAAGTAGATGGATAAGGGGCAAGATCGAAAAAGACATGGCGTATTTTAAATTTTGCTTCGTATTTTCGCTTGCAGTAAGCCCCTATGACTGAGTAATGTGATTAGCCTGAACGTAATATAACTTGGATTTAATTATGGTTATTGGGGATTCGATCATTTTTTTTTGTAAGATGAATAAATTGAAGCATTCGTCATAGTTATCCGAGGTGATTTCTCTTGGGTAAAGCCTGGTTTGGTTTTCATTCGAACACAATTGTACTTTTAGTTAGTTAATTAGAAATTCTGATTCAACGGAATAATAGTTAAGTTGGTTTCATTTGATACGAAATAAATTATATGTAACTTATCATGTGATTCCTAATTCTTTTTGCAAGTCTAGTTTTCTTTTTTAATTCTTGTGTAGTTTTATCCAAGCCAATTGAAATTTTAGTTAGTTAATAAAACATATGACTAAAGTAAAAAGAAAAGAGTAATTTATTTAGCGTGCTCATTTAAATGTGTTAAACTATTGAAAAAAATATTTTGGAAGATCTAGAAAAGTTAACAATTTTATAGGGCCTGAAGCATTTTCACATCAAAAAATGTAAAAGCTGATGAGGTTGAAAAGTTAATAGATTTTACAAAAAATTCGAAAAGTTAAGATATATATAATTTTCTACGCACATGTACAATTACATTGTTGTAATAAACAATGTACATTAATTATTTCTTAGTAAAATTAACTTTGCAATTTCGCATAAACTTCACTTTCTGAATTTTGAGTTATGGGCCCATTCGTTTATAAAATTATACATTATTTATAAAAATTTTAAATTTTATCTGATCCTTCAAGTGTGTTTTAAACTAGTTTTACTTTTAGTTATTATTTCAAAATTAAAAAAAAATTGTGAAACAAACACGAAAACGATGCAAAAATATAATTAGTTATGGTACATTTTTATGAAAAACATTTGTATTTTTAGCAAGCCTTGAAATAAAACTTGCAATTTTTACACACGTTGTTCTAAATAAAGAAACATAGCTTACGCTTGACAAGATGTTTTTTCTGTTCTTCAAAGCAAGTATTTTTATTGCACTTGCATAATGTCAGACAACGCTCATTGACAATCCTTTTCTCTATTCATACAACAAAGAAAAAAATCTTCAAGAAAAAATACCAGATTTCTTTAGTTCTTTTTGCTACGCTTATAGTTTTTTTTTATGTAGCTTGAAGTATGCCAAGCTAGAAAAAATACAGGAATAAGTTATATAGGAATTTTATAAAAACACATTTCTACACCACTCATGCATGTGATCTGAGACATAGGCCTTTGAAGGGAAGCGAAGGACTGCAGAAAAATTTATCCAGTTCCTAAATAAAACATGTCTGGAAAATTCCGTGGCTATGCTGCTTCAAGGCATTTTTTGAAGAAATAAAACGTTACTGATATACATTTTTCCATTTCTTATATTACCTTTTGAAGCAAAATATATTTGTGGCTGCATTTATTTTTAGCATAGGAATTCTGTCAAGTTAAAAGAGGTAAATATTACATAAATAACTTCTTAAATAAAACATATTATTTGATGTCAAATTTCTTCAGATAAATTGGTTTCTTATGATTAAAGTTTCTTGTGATTAAAGGAAGATTGCTCATAAAAAACATCACGAAGGAAGATTTTGTAATTTCTTATTTTCGCTTCAAAAAATGTGTAACAAAAAATATATTAAAGTAATTCGAGTAATAATGATAATATATACTTTCCTTGCCCTTGGAAATATATGTTTGTTATACTTCTAACCCAACTTTTATCATACCAGACATGCATTTTCCCATTCAATTGAAACATTTCAGAACTTGGACGTCCTTCAACTTGTATTTAATTTTGTCTATCCTACTGCTAGTTTATGTTGTCAATTTATATGATAAAATAAATGTCAAAAAAAAAAAAATCGTTTACTAATGAAGAAAGAACTATACTATTTTATTAAGGAATGTAAAAAAGTAGTATTTCCCGTAACTAAAATTGATTTTTGTAATTGTACGAAATTGCTTTCAGCTAAGTATCTCTATTCAACACTTTTTTCAAACTTTTACATAACATATATTTACGAAAGCAGGATGATATAATCCATTAGAATTAAACATGTATTTTTCCATTATATTATTGCATCTGAATTTCATCAAGGTTTACTTATTCGAGACGCGTCTTTCTCATTGTCCATTTTATTTCAACTTACTTTTCCCAAGGGATTCGTCTTTTATTCCCGTCGGTAGTTCCCTTGCCAGAATGAGGTTTAAAAAAAATAAATCTACCAAATGCGAGTTTGAAAAAAAATCATTCGAATTAGGTGAATGTTTTGATTTTAAACTTAAAAAGTATTAAAACCAATAATGGGACTTACGTTAAATTATCTCCTGATTTGGTGTTTTATTTTTATTTTAAAATAGTTAATTTTGTCTCAGAATTCAATAACGCTCATTTATTTTCAAAAAACAGCATTCTTTTCAAAAGTATTAATCCTAGAATATGCCATCTCACTCATTTGGATATTGTCATGTATTGCATTGTTATTACATTTTCCCTCCCTTACCTTTAAATGCACATTCATTATATGCTGTCGTTTGTAATACGTGCATTCGAATGCGGTTAGTTAAAGAGACATCCATAACGAGCGCATATAATCCATTCTAACCAAAAGATTTCTATAAAAACATATTTCTTTAAACATTGGAATCCCATCAACGCTTACTAATTCTAGAATTTTCTCGCATTTCCCCTTTTCCCTACTTCATTTCTTAGGAAAGTCGTTGTTCATTGTAGTCTCTATTTCCTGTATCAAAAAGGGGTTAATGAAAGATGCATCCGTCGAGCACCAATGGCCAATATAATCCCTTAAAACGAGATTTTTTAAAAAGAATATTTTATTATTTTATTAAAATTATCAAACAATATGATAAAACATCAGCGCCAGCTCAATATTTTTTTTTACATTGAATTGTTAGTCAACGTTTTACCAACTGACCTTTCCAAGAGGGATTCATTCTTTATTACGGTAATTTGTCAGTAATTCCTGCACCAGAATAGGGTCAAGAAATAGAAATCAATAGAAGGTGGAAAACATAAACCTTTAAAACAAGATATCTCCTCTTAAAAATAAATATTTTCTCAAGCATTTAAATGTCACCAATGCTTATTCGGATGATAATTTTCTCGTATTGATTGCATTATCAGTTCATTACGTTAACCCAACTTACATTTCTAAGAAGGATCCATTCTTTATTACATGCAGTAATTTCTGCCCCATAATGGAATTAATGAATATAATCCATAAAGCCGAGATATTTCTCTAAAAAAACAAATATTTTATCAAATATTCGAATGCGATCAAGCCTTACTCAGAAGATAGTTTTCTCCCATCGTATTGTCAGTCCCATTTTTTTCACTACACCTAACCTTTTCCAGTAGGGATTCGTTCTTTATTACTACCGGTAATTCCTGCCTAAGAAAGGGTTTCGTGAAAGAGACATCAAACAAGTGTCAATGTTTTTAATATCAACCACTAAATATAGACATTAATATAAAAAAAATTCAATGTTTTTCCAAACAATTTAATGCCATCAAAGTTATCTCTTTTGAGAATTTTCTCGC
Organism: Hylyphantes graminicola; assembly: GCA_023701765.1. NCBI lineage: Eukaryota > Metazoa > Arthropoda > Arachnida > Araneae > Linyphiidae > Hylyphantes > Hylyphantes graminicola. The sequence goes on from CM043113.1 coordinate 32,463,345, forward strand.
ATTGCATTGCAGTCATTTTTTTTATCCTTTTTTTATCCTTGATGTGGCGGCATAACCCCAGTGGTGTGGCGGCATTACCCCAGGTACCGGGGTAATCCCGCCACTGTGCGAGCTTTTAGAAAAAAAGAATTTTATTCAGTTTCTATTTAAAGATTTAAATTTTAAAAAATCACCACAAGATAGGTTATGAACTGTAGTATGCTATGCTCATTACAATTTACATTAAATGCAACACAATTCTGCATGAAAATTCAATTTCCCTTAAGGTGGCGCCATTCACCCTCTCTCCCCTAATATCTCAAACATTTGAATGCCATCAAGCCTAACTCAGCTGATAATTTTCTCTTATTGCACTGTTAGTCTATTTTTCCCATCTTACCTTTCCAAGGAGGGATTCGTTCTTTATTACCACGGGTAATTCCTGTCCCAGAATGGGGTTAACGAAAGAGGCATCAATCGATTGCCATCCATTAAACGAGATATTTCTTGAAAAAAAAAAAACACACAAATATTGTCTCAAACATTCGAATGCCACCAAGCCTCACTCAGCTGATAATTTTCTCGCATTGCACTGTCAGTCTGTTTTTTTTTTCCATCTTACCTTTCCAAGGAGGGATCCGTTCTTTAATACCACCGGTAATTCCTGTCCCAGAATGAGGTTAAGGAAAGAAGCATCAATCGATTGCCATCCATTAAAGCAAGATATTTCTTTAAAAAAAACACAAATATTTTCTCAAACGTTTGAATGCCATCAAGCCTTACTCAGCTGATAATTTTCTCGCATTGCACTGTCAGTCTGTTTCTTTCCCATCTTACCTTTCCTACGAGGGATCCGTTCTTTATTACCACCGGTAATTCCTGCCCCAGAATGGGGTTAATGAAAGAGACATCAATCGAGTGCCGATGCAGAAAACGGTAATCGCCGGCCCGAAAGTAATGGACCGGTCGATGTGCCTTGCCGAGTCCCGACCATCGATTGGAGCGAGTTTCAGCGATGGTCCCGAGTCCAAAAACAATGGTCGGATACCTTTTGCAGATGTGGGAACAATGGTAACTTTGTAGCCCCGTTCCCATGCATTTCATTCAATATTTGCTTGTATTGTGCGGGGGATGTCGTGATAAGATGTATGGGAGGGATGATCTTTATTGAAAGCAGGATTGCAATGCAGAGGACTGGAATCATGATGGCTGTATTAAGGTCTGTGAGTAAATATCGGACTAGAGATGTGTTTCAATTCATTGTTTTTGTGTCATGAGTTGTTGATGGAGAAGAGTGTTTCAGTGTTCTGAAATGCATTAGTTACTAAAATTATCTTTAAGAATATGAATGAAATGTATGATTATGTAGTTATAAACCTGTCACCTGACAATCAGGTTTTCCAGAAACACACAAATTTTTTTTTAATTTTAAGATTTTGACTAATTTTTAAATTTTAAGTATGGAGGAGTCATGTAGTATTATGCAACAGAAATATAAATCTAAATAGGTAATAAAATAAATTTTGAATAGATTTTTCATTCAGTAAAAGCAAGTTTACACTTCAGCCAATTTTCTTATCCCGCAAAGGGTTAAACTATTAGAGGAAAACTAAAAGAAATTTTAATTGATTTCTTGATTAGACGAAAAACAATATTCCGATTATTGGTTAGTTTTTTTAAAAAAAATCAAAATATATACATTATTAATTAGATTTAATTATGGAATTGGTAACAACTTAGGTCGAACACTTAAAAATTCGATTTCAATTTAAGAGACATTATACATTAAAGTGCTTACGCTTAAACTGCAGTGATGTGCCCTTCATTATATTTCTAGCGCAGCACGTGTTAATGCCAAAGTAATAAAGAACTCTGTAAATGTAGGGCGGGCGCTAGCGCGAAAAAAAAGTATGCAGCTCTAAAACACATGGAATTAAGTGAAGTACCTCTTTATGACATTTAGCATTTGAATATTAAGCTCAGAAAATTACAGAAACAATCATCAAAATGTTCTCTAAAAAGCATTAATAAAGATTAGGACATAAGTACCTGTGATTAATTTCATTCCAGAAACTATTAGTAGCACAAACATAATGTTACGCCGTTTATTTTTTAACACAAGTTAAAAATACATAAACAATTTAATAAAATGCAAGACATTTAAAAAAAAAGCTTGTTCAAATAATATTACTCTTTCTAAAATGAAAAAAAAAACCTGCATCTATATTTCAACTTAAATAGTAGCCAAAAAAGGATATTAAAAAAATCCAAATACACTAGACATATGCTACACTTTTTCTGCTTTTTCAGTTTCAATATCCCAGATTCCTATATTGGCAGTCGATGGATGTATTTTTCATTAACCCCACTCTGGCTCAGGAATTACCGACAGTAATAAAGAACTGCCTAGGAAGTTAAGGGAGTTAAAGGGATAAAACTACTGACTGTGAGTTTCGTGAAAAGTTTCGAATGAAGAAGAAAAATTCTGTTAGATGGGATTAAAATATTTCTAGAGGCATAGAAATGGGATAGAAAAAGTGTTTGTTTGTGTTGAGTATGTCATTCATCTCATAATAAGTTTATTTAACCCCCAATATGAGACTCGTTCCAATAAATAATCAAAATCTCTTACGCTTTTTGATTTTAACCTTAGAGAAAGCTCATTTTAAAAAATCAATTTCCCGTATCATCATTTCATGCATGATGCCTCTTAACTACAAAGGTGTTTTTAATTTTTCTAGTCTCGTCTCACAGAAAACTTTTAATTTTCTTGAAAAGTAGAAAGAAGTATTAGAGCATGAATTTATGAGCAGCAAGTTTTTTTTTGTATATGAAGTATGATTTTTGTATATGGGGGGGGGGGGGGGAGAGCTATGAGTATTTATTCTGGGTATTTGAACATCAAATAAATATAATTACTAATAATGAAAAGTGGTATGTCGTCAAAAAATGAGATTTAAGGAACAATATATTTTTTTTCATTGCATTTAATTATAAAAGACTAAGTTACACATTATTTGTATTTCAACCGTAATATACGTCATTTCTACATTAATTTCAGTTCCTTGAAATTCTATATGTCACTAATATTTGTTCATTGTAGTATTTTAACTCAAAAAGTCATACGAAAGGATATGACAATTTTCTTGCACGGTATAATTATGTTTTGGGAAAATATACAATGATTATTTTCCATTTAAAAAAATTAAATATATGAAAACATCAAAGAAGGATAATGATAAACATATTATAGTTTTACTAATAAAGACCAACAATATCTCGAAAAACACAATGCACCAAGTACGATAAAATAGCACAATTTTCAACCCGATAACCTCATTCATGTATTAGTTATCTTCACAAACATTATTGCTGACAGCTCCCTCAACATTGTAACTAAATACTTCGCCACGTCTTTTTCCCCGATCGTCGCCCGAAAAATCATCGTGCCGCGCCGCTGCATTCCTGCGAATCAGGCGATATCATCCGAGGAACCGTCACACGATAACGAGGCATATCCAGAGTAAAAAAAGCACATATGAAGCTAAAAAAATTACTTTGTTATTTTTATGTCTGAGGAAAAAAGGGATGTGGTTTTTATATCAAATATATATGTTTGTTTTTCATGTAAAGGATGTCTTCTGAAACCAATTTTTTTTAGGGGGGGGGAATCTGATTTACCAGTTTTATTATATTAAGTCGATATATAATGTAAACTTGTCAATTTTTGTTTTATCCAACGTTTTTGAATAATGTTAATTTTTACAGTTGCATCATTTATACATCCAGATGTCAAGAGTTCTCCGATAACTGTTTTTACGGTAAGGTAAGAGTGGTTTTCCACAAATGCATTAAAAAGCATATCGACGTGAATTTCAAATATGTTTGATAAATACTGCAGTTTTGTTTAATTATTAAGGTTTAAATATGGAAATTTTAAACTTCAAGTTATTTTAATCCGCTAGAGAACTTTAAAGTTGAAGAGACACTTTAAATATAAAATGAACCGGAAACAATGAAATATATTTAACAAAAAAAGATATTCATTTGATAAACGTCGGAATTTGTCATCTAACTCGATGAAGCTACTTTTGGCTCTAAACCAATTTGTCACAAGAAGCGTCAACGACCGATACCATGCACACGTGTTTTATAGATCACACACAACCTGCATTTTAAAAATTGTCTCTGGAAAATTAAAACATAATTGACCCAGTCACGCATTTCCTAATGCTGTTATGTGCTAAAGTTACAAGACGAGGAGTAGAAAATACTATTTTCCCTCTACTGCTTACAAAATTGTATGAGCTGGAATCATTTGTATTCATGTTGTTTACAATCTGGATCTTGAAATATTAGAAATAATTTCTTAGTATCTCCAATTAACTTGATGGAATTCTGATTAATCTTACCAACTTCGTCATTCACCTTATGTTTTCCTTAAAATACAAACTGCTTTGTAAATACATATTTTAAAAAATGAAAGCTTTCCTGTTTACGGTAAAAAACGCTCATCAAAGTTAAAATGTTCGGTGAATCTCGGTAAATTATCGATGTTTTAGTTTTTCATCAAAACAAGTTTACATTTACTTCTGAATGCAAATGAATTTTGATAACATGTAACTTAAAACAATGACATGCACCTTGATTTTCCATTTTGTTTTGACTGCAACATTTTCATAACAATTGATTTCCTTTGTTTACATTCAAAATATGAATTTGGGAAGAAGTTCCTGTTTGCTGTTTTGAAATGGATACAAAGTAGTTCTAACTTGAAAGAGATACTAAGTGTTTTTTTTTTGTTTTGAAATTCGAAATTCACACATCATTTGAAAATGCAAATATTTAAGTATGTGCTCGATAATGTTGATATTGATAAGAATATATCTCTAAAGGCTATGTTTCACGAAAGTGATTAGTTAGTTGGTAGTAGATAAAACTCCTCAACCAAGCAATTTTGTCGTCAAATAAGCTGTAAGTTTGCGTGTTTATACAATCCGTCAAGCAAAGTCTGAAAAACCCTGTGGCATACGTTATACCATTTCCAGCCTGAATGTAAGCTTCGAAAAGACTCTCTTCCCCCTTCCTTCACTGTGTTTTCTACGAAAATTGGGGAACATCACTTATCTAATCCTAGCGCGCTTGAGGTTTACAATCAAAACAGTTAGTATTTCCCCATGTAGGGTGGGGGAAAAACACGCTCCCACCGTTTCGGAGAAAACCGTATGCAGGGAAGGGGAGGAAAATGTTTTTCAAGCTTGTATTCAAGATAGACCTACTATAATATATAACTATATTTTCTTAATAACCACTGCATGTTTCGACAATTGTGTTTATAATTTTGTCTAAAGGCAAAACTTTGATAAAGTTATCTAAGAAAGTATCCTTGGCGGCCAAGTATCAGTAGTTTGGAGTTATAGAAGTGAAAATAAATATTTTCCCCTAATCATAATACATAATTAGAATTGCAGTTTTGACTTTCATAAATTACTTTGTGCACGCAAAGACATTAAAGAAAATATGGCAGAGCTCATATTTTGGAATTGAGAATTATTCAGCTACGGTAACTTAAAACTATATTTAAACTAATTTTACAGTATATTGCAAAACCCAGAACCATATTCTATTTTTAAAAAATATATACCAGTTGGAGACGATAGATGGAGACTAGACAATTTTTTTTACTTAAAATGTAATTATGTACAATATGAATAAAATATTCTTTTACATATTAAAACAGCTTTAAGAATAATAAAAAACATTTGCGACAACCATATCAGCTTTACTTTTCAAAATTTATGTTAGTACAAACTATAAAATAAGAAAAGAGAAAAGAATATTTGCGATATTTCTACAAATAAAAGTAAAAACTAAACTCTACTAAGTAAATACAATATTTAAAAGGAAGTATATACTCCAGATATAATACATCCTTATCCATCGACAACCAAGAATTCTAACCAAACATCAAAACAAAAAGTAAATGATCTTTACCAACTAAACAAACACGCACTAGGAAAAAAAATGTTGTTTTGGCAACCGTTATTCTATGCAGCAAAAACAGTCAATTGGTAAGAACTGAAGCGCAGGGAAAATCGTTGTATAATTCCCTTAACATAATTATCGAGTCACAAGCCATAAGAAACAAACTCTTAGACCAAGAACTGAAGTCCCTCAGGAAACTAGGAGCTACCATCACATCAGCAGTAACTCTGCTTTCTTTAATTACCAAACATTGTTTCTCATTATACTTTCACACGTACGTCTCTTCTTTACTTTGATTGTGTTTATTTGACAAACATGTAACTGATTTTTTGTAACAATTGTGTATCATGTACGTATGATTATTATTGTAAATAGTATTTAAGTCAACTGCAGTGATTATAGTTTTGTTTAAAAAAAGACTTTAACATGAGAAGCTATGGAGACCAGTAAAATCGTGCAATTTTTAGAACTGAGCAACAATTGAAGTGACAAGTGCAATAAATAGATTGTTTCGCTGTCAGAAAAAATGTATTGTTGGGCTAACCAATTTTTTACGTGTTTTGCTGACTAATTGTGTTTATTTATCAATTTTAAGTTGTCTTAACAAAGCCAGTAGTTTCATTCTATCAAAGCCAGTCCTCATTCTAACTCATTTAGTTGAAGTAATTTTTTCTTGATATTAGTTCTTCTAACTGTATAGCAAAATGAAGAAGTGAACATAAATTTTCAATCGACATGAAGAACCAGTTGTTTGTTGCTGGGGTGGATAATGTTAACAAAATTTTTGTTTTTGCAAAATTGTCCAAAAAAAGTTGTTAATCAACAATTTTTTTTCTGTCAACAAAATATTTTTATGTCTAAATTATTATGTAACATTAATGAACTAATTATTTTATTAATGCAGCAACGAAATAATAAAGTAATATAATAATTAAATGAATAGGAAAGTATCAGCAGATACACTCTTTATTACGTTTTATTCATCAAAACGACGAAAACAGTTATTGTGTAATTCCAAATTGAAAAAAAAAGATAAGAGAAAATCAAAAATAATTACGTAAAAAGTCTCAGGTATTTATACTTATTTTTTAAATATCTTTTACTTAAAAATCTAACACGTGCCAAGTAATACTATGTCAAGCCAGACGAGCCTACTCTGAGGAAAAGTTTTATTTCCGTCATCTGTCAGTGCGGAGAATCTGTTATCTTTTTAATAGAAACTTTGGGTAATAACTGTCGCTTAATAAACTAATTTCTTACAAAGAGATAACCTGTGGAAATAAAAAAAATATTAAATATAGCTAAAAGGTTTTATAGTGTTTGGTGTTACAACACAACTTTTGATAGAAATAGAAATAAAATCACGAAATTGAATATAGCGGAATTCATTGCGTTTTGAAAATTGTAAGATTTTATAAGTAAACTTGCGAATATTTAAACATATATTGATCTAAGTTGGTGAACTCACTAAATTTTAAACTCCGTTTTTATTTCTCTTTGCATGAAGTAAAAATTAATTGAAATGCAAAATGTAATTTTAATTTTTCGAAGTTGTTTTTGGTACATTTAAAAACATTTTCGAGGTATATTTTGATTTTTTTATTTTATTTCGAGACATATATTGCTGTTTATTTTATTTCGAGACATATTTTGTTGTTTATTTTATTTCGAAATATATTTTGTTTTTTTCTCTTTATCTGAATCGAATAGCTTAAATACGATAATTTTTTCGAAAATGCATTAAAAAAATTGAATAATCAAAATGTAACATTACAATTTCAGTAAACAATTTACTATTAATATAATTCTTATTTCCAAATTCAAACTATCTTTTTTCAGAAAATGTTAAAACAGATACCAACTATATTAATAAGATGTCCAAATAATTTTTCTTTAGCTTCAAAGTAAATAACTAAAAGGGTTTTCATCAACTTATCCAACGAAAATTGAAGGGGTTAGTAACAAGAAGAAAAGGTTCAGTAAAAAAATAAGTATTTTTTTTCTTGTAGCATGAATGATATCGGAAATCGATGTTTGAAATCCCAAAGGTATAAAGCATTATCCCTTCTTTTCTTCGGAGTTCAACGTAAATCGACCGTGAAATAGCGTTATAATGAAAACTAATAGCTTTTCAGAAGCATTGGGCATGAGAACCCAGCCATTTTAATCATCACGCATAATAAACATATTAATAATGTATGATTGAGAACATGCTAGTGTTATCGATAAATTAAAGTGAGAAAATCCCGCTTAATGCAACTTTATTAAGTTGGTGATTGTTTGTTGTTATCGGAAATTTTTTAATGACTTCAAAGCATATTTGTGAATATTGATCAAAACTGGAATATTTTTATATAACTTTTTCCCAAGGCTGTAGCATTATAAAGACCCAACTCATTCGTTTATTATGTGTGTCGACAAACACTTCATAACATTTTAAAAACATGAAGTGAAAAATACGCTCAATTCCTTGTGTATGTGGCTGCTATTTTAACCCAGATATTCCCCTATAGTCTAAATTAATAAATAATAAGACAGTAAACACACAAATAAATTGAAGATTAGTTAATGCATTTTTATTTACTTAAACCCTTAGTTTTTATACCTTAGCGAAAAGATTAATTATTAACGCCAAATTAATAATGCAGAAAGATACACATAGACAATACACTGATTAGTGTTCTTTGTAAATTACCGAACTTTAAGCAATTTGAAAAAAATAACACTATTTACGTTAAAAGTACAAAAGCCTCTTAAAAAGTTCTTTATTTTATCATCAATAATTTGCTTAAAAAAGAAAAATCTCATATATTTGTAGGTATTTAGAAAAGTTTTACTTGTTAAGGAAGCTTAAACTATTCTTTTATGTAATCATTATTGCTTTCATTCACATTTTTAATCTCATATTAGTAGTATTTTTTGTATGCATAAGCTATTTAATTATTACAAAATCTAGATATCATCAATAAATTACCTTTTAAACTTTACAATGTTATGGTTAGACATTTCGTTGCTTTTAAGCATAAAGACTCTTTCATCTGAAATTATTTGTTAAAATCACATAAGTAATATATTTTATGTGTTAACAATGTACGGATTATAAACAGGAATTTAACTGTTGAAACTCAGACCCACTAATATCTTTTCAATTACTTATGGTAGACGTAAAAAAATAAAAACCCACATTTTAATAAGCTACAAATCACCTTACATAGCACTTTAATCCATCACAACTCCTTGATATGTTAAAATAACAGACTTCCGTATGCAAGCTCATCCTGAGGGAGCATTATTTTTTCACGACCGTTTTTGTAGCTGGCCATTAGCCAAGGAACACTTGGCCTGATTTAAACTTTATAAGCCTTGGGAAGTTTTTACTTCTCCTGGTCTCTTCGAGAGAGATTTAATGATCATTTTTCTCGGGTTCGGGCAAACAGTATTTGATCTCCGGTCGGCAGTTTGCTTGGAAATGAGACTTTTCTTTTACGTTTTGAGTAAATAGCCGAGCGGTCGTAAATAAAGCTTTTTTTCATACGATGACTTGCTGATAAGATCTCTCTCATCAAATGGCGATTGTATTTGTTCGTTGAAAAAGTTTCATTAGTAATGGATTAATTTGAAGTCTTGGGAATTGTCTTAGGTTAAAGTCTCGTTAATAACTTTTTAATTGCTATTTTAATAAGTTATTTGAAGTTGGGTGAAAAGTAGCTTGGTAAAAATATATATTTATTTGGGAATCGTACATCTCATTTTTTTTGTACTTTATTGAAAAAAAAAATAATGCATATATATGAAATACACATGCATGTGACCTTATATTTATTTGTTTTGTGGTTTTAACCAGTATTCTAAAAATAAATTTATACTTTAATCAAAGTGTGGCGTTTCAAAAGAAATTTGAAATTCAATGTGGAAATATTCATTTAGTTTTCATGTGTAGATAAAAATAACGATATAACAAGATCTACTGAAACGATAATAAGCAAATTAAATATTGCGTTTAAATAAAAAAAAACACGCATTTCCAGTCTTTCTCATGCAACTATTGGATTTCAGAGTTTTTATTTTTAACAACAGTTACCCTGCATAAAGGAACAACTAGCATATTACCGTCGTTTATGCAAATTTTGCTACATAAGTACGAGTTTAACAAACTCTCTTTTACAGTATACATTTCTACCTTGATTAATGACATTAAATCCACACACAAAAAAACTCCATGCAGTCTAGATTTAAACGTTAAGGAAAAGACGACATGGATTATTGTACCAAATCACTTTGTAAGGCACGCGAAACGCGGATTACGTATGCGATATATAAAGCTTCTTCAATGGCCCACGTACGCCTTTCCCTAACGACTGAAAATCAGAAAACTGCACACAAGCTTGCATACGATAAGGTAAGAGGGATTTGATAACAGATGCAGAATTGGTAGTCTGGTCGGGAAACTTAAATGAATGATAGTTTGTTCTTTGGGAGTGGCATATAAACGTTTGTGCAGTATTTTGAATGCAAGGTTATTTGCAATATAATAGAAATAGTTTAAATTTATTATATTTCTGGATTTGTGCTACATTTCAATGAGTTCTTTAACTTAAGAAACTTTTACTAGTTATATTCCTAAATAAAGTACTTATACATGTAAAGTATTAATACATATAAAGTATTTATACACATAAAGTATTTATACATATAAAGATAGTCATGTCAGATGTTCGTAATACATAGATTCTAGTGTAAATTCTAAATACAATTTTATAGCAATTTATTTAAATTGAAAAAAAATTAGGTATAAAACTACTAACGGATTATTAATTATTAACTGACTATTTTATTGTTAGTTTTTAAACCCATCTAACTAAATGTATCTAACTAGTTAACAAAAAGTATCAGCAAACTCATCCCTTTCAAATTAACTTATCAACATCCGCTCAATTAGCCTGCCAATTTATTCTTCAAATTGACGTCAGCGAGTCCGAAAATTGCCATCCGATGAGACCCAATTACATCGATTTGAGTGGGTGGAGTGCAACATTCAAACCTAAGAGGCGGAAGTAAATAGTTCGGGGAAAATTAAGACTTACACAGGGCAAAAAAAACTCTCCTTAAGGAATTATATAATATAATTTCCGAGCAGAGAACCAAGTGTCACCTATATTTTAGTGATAATGCTATTAATGTGTCGGAAGTATTTAATCTGAAAAACAAAATCAATAGATTAAGCAAAATTCGATAATTCACTACACTCCTTGCCAACCTAAGTTGGGTAAATAGAAATATGTTATGGAGAAGATCCTTCCGCGGATGCAAATAGTTCCATAAATTATTTCTGAATCCATCCAGAAAACATGTTTAAAACATTAATTTCGTTTAAGGTCTAACAAATTTAAATATAATTTGAGAAAATTTGGCAATTTTCTCAGAATGAAAAGTGTACTTTGGTTAAATTATATTCAGATAATTTTGCATGTAAATTAAACCTTACAGGAGTTTCCAACTAACGGACCAATCGCGCTTTTCCCTCTACCTTTTCACCCTTTGTTTTTACCCAAGTTAGGTTGGCAAGGAGTGTATTAATGAATGTTTCGAATCATTGTCTGGTTAGTCTATTGACTAAAGCATACTCTAGCATACTATCTTTTAGGCTGATCACTTCAAATCCTTAGTACCACTTTCAGCTGTCTATTTATGTAAACAAAGGTATATGACACATCTATTAAACGCGTCATAAGTTTAACGTTTGCCACTAAAAAAGTCCTTAAAATTTCCAGGTTCAGGACTAGGAACCAGATTAAAAGGCTTCAGCTACCTATACAAAGATCTTCGTGTTTGTCACATTAATCTTTCACTCTCTGCGTGTTGCATTCTTATTTAAAAGCGACAAGTATTTACGTAGCTGGTCTTAAAACTTAATTTCGTGACTTGCTGACAAGACAATTCTGGAGTTAGACATTAGAACAAATGTGCTGGAATAAACAACTCGACAACGGATGCAAAATGAACTCAGAGACTTATGGTTGAAGACTAAATTCGAGTGTGTCATTGAAAAAGAATAAGGTAAAAATAAGAGATGTGTAGAAACTTCAAGTTCTAAATAACAAAAAATATCACAATATTATCAGATTCATGGTGCTGAACCAAACGTTATACCAAATTTATGGAGTAACATAACACAAATAAAGAGTTTATTCCAAAAATATGTGTCAACTATTGCGGTAACAAGTTGTAAGGATTAAAATAACATTCGTTACGCTACAAAACAGGAGTAAACTTTGTCTCTTGAGTAATGCTACCCCCATAAATTTGGTGTAACGTTACTCAACAAAATTGGAAGTAGATTGAAATCTCCAGTGTTATGGAGTAAAACAAAAAGTTTTATGGATTATAATAATATACGCAACACGTTTTCAAAGTGTTTTGCATGAGACATTTTGTCGTACGTTAGAGTGCCGACGATCATTCAGGTTGCGTTTAGTTCCAACCCAAATATGAATCTCTAAAACAGCAATCTTTAAAAAATAAATGCAATTTACATCATTGTCAAACCAATATGTGAAAAAAATATTTCTGAAAACTTTATCTGTGAATGAATCCCGAAAAAAATACCTGTGTATGCAATGGGTATTAAAAGTACAATCGAGAAAACAAAATTAAGGTATATAGAGAAGGAAAAGTCTTGCTGCTGTTAAATATAGAGCGCAAAGTTAAGAGTAACAGTTATAGTTTTGGGGGACTCGAAATAGTGTTATCAAACTATTGTAAGATATCTAAGGAATCCTAGCTAAATCAAGCACATTTTTTCAAACATTTCTGTTTGGCTTAAGCTTTATTCCTTATGCAATGCTAAATGCCACGAAAAAAATCATTTTCTATATAAGATCTCTAACAAGAAGCCGAAAAACCAAATATACTCTAAGATCTTTTCTGCTTAACACTTTCAATTGAAAAACCGATAATATGAGAATGTTTCGGCCATTAGACTTTCGTTCAATTTTAGACGCCTGATTTAATGGGTTAAAAAGTAATCAAGATGGGGGTACTAATAGATTGATGTTTTAAAAATGTGTTTCTAAAATTAGAAGGTTCCGAGATGATCGGTTTCAATATTCGATGTCGAAAAAAAAAAGAGGATGGGGTGTCAAAGATATGGAATGCGCGGACTCAATATTTAATGGACTCCATAAAAATAATTTGTTTGGGAATTAATTGTCGATTAAATTCTGGTAGGAAATGGTTTGAAATGAAATCTTCTTGTGACAATGGAATGTGAAAATAATTAATATTATTTTTATCAGAATCAAATGGAGGTTTAAGTATTTGAATGGAATAAAAATACTTATCTGATGGCAAACTTTAAAATAATAAAATATTCAAGTAGATACGGGAACAGCAAATTCACATCTACCATTTAAATTATTTAATACTAACTATTTTGACTAGTTCTTAGATAATGACTTATTATATGGAAAAATAATTATTTTTCGTTCAATGTTTAAGTATTTAAAACTAAATTTAAAACTCATTCACATAGAATCACCATTAAAAAATAGTTCAGCTAAGTGTAAAACATCTTATACACGTAGAAAAGTTTTTCATCCTTAATCCAATATAGTTGCATATAAACAAAAACTTCATTAAAGAGTAACTTAGTTCAAGTAGACTTCTACAAAATCCAAATAACTTCATAAAACAAGTAAAAAACTTCAAAAAATTTTCAAGAAACAATTGCATAAGCTATTAAAAATACATGAAATGTAATTGAATATATTTCATTTGCGAATGAATGATATTACAACACATATAAACTTGTAGAATTTCATACATCGTTTTTTCATCATTATTTAGGTCAGATTCTGTTCACACATATTTAAAATAAATCAAGAAAATATATTTTTATTGAAATTATTTTTAAATTTTAATGTCGAAAAGAACCTTTAAATTTTAAACTTAAAATGCATTTACTTTCTTGATCCATTTTTGATATCCATGAAGATATAAATTAGAGGATAAATTATTAGAGGATAAAGTATGACACTTTCAAAGTATTAGATTTCCAAGTATATTTCACGAATAGTTATACTTTGGTTCAAAGTAGTTTGTGGCCAAAATTCCATAATCCGATATCTTTTGATTTTTGAGAAGATGAACACATAAATATTTGTTTTAAAAGTAAGTGCGTAAAATTCTGTGATGACAGCAAAATGCACTACTTTTTTTTTTAGCAAAAAAAGGGAACATAGTATGTGGTTAGAAATTATTCAAATTCTTGATCTTATCTGCAAAAAAAAAAAAAAAGTCGTTGTAAATCGGAGGCATAGTTTTTCTGACATATCGAAAAAATATAATTTGCGTTGTTATCGAAAAGAAAAGAATTCCTCGCCTCGAGCAAATCCACTGTTAAGTCAAAGATCCGAGGATTTTTTTCCCGACAATTTTCTTTGATTTTTTTCCCACTCTATAAAATAAAAATAACCCTATAAGAAGCTTTAATGATAGAACTTTAGTGATATAGATATTCGATTCTTTAGAACTTCCTTTTTGTACTTTATGTTGTTTTAAGCTTCCGTAAAGGAAACATATGGGCCCTTGCTATTGCTTTTGAAGTTTTAATACTGACGAAGAACTGTAAAACACTGAATAAAAAACTGAATTATACTATTTGTTAATTGAAATAATAGGAGAATTGTTAAATGAGATTAAATTTTTAACTAAGTAATATAATAAAAAGGAAGGAGATGTTTCCTTAAATCAATTGGTTTCTAAATCAATAAATCACATATTTTATTAAGGGAAACGTGAAGCACGTAAAATTCAATGAGCATTTTGCTTATCTATTTCTATGTAGCTTATTTATGTACAAAATTAAATTTACTTTACCTTTTGTTCAAAATCTGTTTACAGATAATTTAAAATTAAACGACATCATTTTCGCATAATTTTGATCAACTATCAATTATCCTTCCAGATTAACAATAGAACTTATTTGTGAAAAACTATCGAAAATAAATAGAAAATAGTACCAAAAATTCAAGCAGTTATTTTTAACTAATATAGTAAATATTTTAAGTAGGAAGACGGCATTGGAATTCGTCTGATGTGTTGATATTATTAAAATTTTTATCGAGTCTTGTTTTAAATAATGTATTTATATATATATATATATTATATTACTTTTGCTCGATTTTAAATGACTACTTTTTTGCTCGATTTTAAATGAATACTTTTTTGTAATTCAATACCAATTTTTCTCTCACGAAAATCTCAACAAAAAGGAATTTTGTTTTAGTTTCAGCGAGTCAAATGTATCCAAACAAAACTATTCTTTGGCTTAGCGATAAGGATCTCTGCTGGAAAATGGTTAATTATCCTTTGATCTACGTACGATAGCAGACTTGGCACACAGTTGGTATATATATGATGGATTATCTTATCAACAAAATTCCAGCTTAAGGGTTTAGTAGTAGTTATGCTTTGGGAGTTGGTTTGTTGGATAGTTTTAATAAGAATGGTGATATGTATCTCTGAACATAATACATATTCTTTAGGATTATTTTGAGCAGTCATTCATTTTAAGGACAGTTATTTTTAGATAGTTTAAGACGCATTAATAAACAATATGTGGTATCTGTGAATTGAATTTTCATTTCAAATTTTTAAGTTTGGATAATGGACAAATCAACTCAAATATAAGATTCATTTCTTCGATTTCAATTCACAATATTATATTTAAGTATTATATTGACGTTCATATTTTCAGGTACACTGTAAAATAATTCATCGATATTACAGGAAAATTTTGGGCAGTATTAAAATAAATCAGTAACTTTCCCTACAAATTTAAAAACAGGTCAACACAAAGCCATTACATTAATAGAAATGTAAACAAATATTTAACATGCAAAAACGGACTGTGTCACTGTTCTTTTTTCTCTTTTCAACAACTTGCTACTTGGACTGATATCTGCTCGTGATTCAATTTATCAAACTTTGGATCCATTCGCAATACTACTTCATAACTACGTGCAACAAATTAATTTTTAAATGCAACGTTTCTGGTAAATTTAAATCTTAAATTTTAAGAAAAAAAATAATCTATGAAAGAGTGAAAGGATTTATATAAAATCACTTTTCACTTTGAAAAAGTAAATGTTCTAGAAAAAAATTGAGTCTTTTTGTTTTCAATGTTGATTATCTTATATTTTACTCATTTATCTGAAATAGCGTTTAAATGAATTTATAAATAATTTATTTTTTCGAAAACTACAATCAATTCAGTATGTTTATATTCTTAAATTTATAAAATATTATATTCTGTTCAAAATTGATGTTAAAATTGTGCTAAAAATGCTTGTAAAAGATTGCATATTCTAACAAGGTGTTCATATTACACGCTTTAATTTGTAAAAATTTCACTCCTACTTTTTATGTTTTTCAAAGATAGAATATATAACACACTTAAATATTGACTCAGTGTAAAGCGCGCTGTTTTTTTAATGAATTTACTAAATCTAAAGGGTTTTTTTTTATAAATAAGTTCTTTTTTTAAAGAAATACTTTATCAAGTATAACGTATTATTTAAAACCTCCAGTGTCTTGCCATATTAAAATTTATTTTAAAAAATTAGAAAAGTGCTTATGACCGGAAAAAGTAATAGTCAAAAAGACAAGGTAACCGTTGATTGTAAATTTCACTGAAGGCAAATTTAAAATTCAGTTTTTAGCATTGAACAATATATATTTTTTTGGTACTTTCAAGGTAATTTATAAAACATAAAGTATTTTGCTATATTACAACGTATTTTTTTTAAATTAATTAAATGTTTAGCATGCATTTTTTAAAACTTTTCTAGTGTTAAAGCTTTAAAATTAATTTTTAACAAATATAAAAAATATATTTATAATATGAGTCGAACTACATTATAACATTATACATGCATTATTTTTTAAATACATAGTCAGAAAAATTTATTGAAAATAGCGAAAACTATTTATGCAAATAGTTAAAAAAGAACGAATTTTTTAAATGAGTTGAATTCATGCGTTTAAAAGCCAATTTTTTATGGCTGTCTGACATTATTTTTTATAACCACATGGGGAAAGTATTTCTTAGATTGATATAAGAAACTAAGCAAATTATATTTTGAAACAAATGTTTAAAATGTTAATACCGTTCAATTAAAGCATTTTCCACTATTTAGATTATCTTATTTACTTTGTAGCCCTAGTGCTTAAAAGTAACTTTTAAACACGATTTATTTAAACGTATTACTTTTACTAAGATGTTTGATTTGAAAAAGTTAATTTTTTGCACAATATTATTAGAACATTTGCAATATTCACTAAGCCTTCATAAATGAAATACATTAAGATGTCATAGCGTGCACAATATCTAATAATAATATGCAATTACGTAAACATATAACCTTAAGTACTTTTTTGCCATAATATGAAAAGAAAAAAATAATAACTTACCCTTTGCCGAGATTCTTACAATACTTAAAGTACACAGCGAAATAAGTGTCAAAAGTACTTTCATTCTCTTCCACATCCTTTTGATTCTATTCTTCAATTCTTACAAAATATTTACCGAACATTGTTATTGTTCAACCTCTTGAAGCTACTAATAAGAGTATTTGTAGTTTTAATGTTTGATTCCTTGATGATAGAATACTATATTATCTATGTTAGTACATACATTACATATTTGTAAAAAAAATCTCATATTTCTATTGAAGAGTTTTAAATTCAAGCTACATTTTATCTTCCTATCATATACAACAACAACTTTTTACTACCAAAAACCTACATACATCCATGTGTCACTATACACCCACAATAATTTATGTCACACATTTATCATCACACAATACACGAAATCTACAAATAAATTTCCAATCCTACCCTCGCAGATAATACACACTACAGCGAGACCATTGATTTCTAGTTTATGCGCTCTCTCCACTTAGGAGACAATGAAAGCCAGAGCCAATGCCGCTCTAGGACTTGTGGTGACGGGAGTGCCTCAACCACTGACTAGGACCGCTGATGTTTGAAGATGCAGCGCTGCGAGCGCCTCCAGTGGATATCAGGTGTTGGTTGTTGAAATGTAAACTCGACTATAGAATGGTAACTTGTTATCTTTTTGTTTTAGTGTTACATTGCTTTGAACTATAAATGTTTGTTCTTTTAAACTTTATAATAGGCTGTGAGGCGCCCTGTGGTCAGAGTAGCGATCTATGGATCGGAAGGTCCCGCGATCGAAACCTGGTCGCTAAAAACTCACCGAGTATATGCGGAGGACGTGCTCTTAAAATCTGTTGGGTCCGAAAGTCCCGTGGGAGGTCATTGCGCAGTTTCCCACGGGTACAGGTTCCTGGAGACTATTTCCCTCCCCTTCAGGGACATGTCAAAATTGTGGAGGTGGCGCGTGATAGATGGCAGCATCTGTCACGTATATGTGTGCATGTGAGTGTGTGTGTGATGTGACTGTCTTACTTGACGAAGGTTTATAAGCGGCTCTCTTAGCAAGCACACAAACCTGAAAATATATGTATATAAACCAACCAACCAACCAACTTTATAATCGTTTAAAAGTTATTAATAGACTGCTATTGGTAAAAAATAATTTTAAAAAAAACAACTTTTTTTTGTAAATATAAGAGTTTTGTACACTGTCATAGCATTTTTTAACCCAATTTTTATTATTAATGCACTCTCAGAAATAGCACTTTCATTTTTGACGATTCATTAACCCTCAAGCCTCATTTCGTTAATTTTGGGGATTATTTCGTCAAACTATCACGTGATTTTTGAGTAAACGCGAATCCTCACTTTAACGATCTTGATTTGACGATTCTGTATCTTGATTTTTAGGAAACTGAATCTCATCACTGTTCTCAAATGCTCAAAAACAAAGAAATATTTCTTTGGATTAGACGAAATTCGAATACTTATAAAAATGAAGAATCTAATTTCCTCACTTTGAGGAAAGAAAAACTCGGAGCATTTGCCAGTAAACGGCATCGTCAAAATTAAGGAAAATTTCGTCGTTTTTGAGTATTCATTTCTGAGAGTGTGTATTGCGTAGTTTAATTACAATTTTAAAATATTCTGATATTATTTTCATTTCAAATTTAATTTTAGTTTGACCGTTTACTTTTTAAATATTTTTTGTATTTTTTGTATTTTTTTTAGTTGTTTCAAATACTAATTTAGTCTTTTGAGTGTTAAGTGCAAATTATCCATTAAGTGTTCAAATACAGATATTAAAACTATCAATAAAATTTGATGATCAATACTGTTATTAAAATTAGTGATGTTTTATTGTATTTCATTTGGTTTGCATGAATGTATTTTATGAAAAAACTAAAATGAGTTTTGAACTAAGTAAATAATACTTGGGACCGCAAAAAATGATTTAATGACTGTGATTCCCCCTTCTAGAAGGGAAAAGTACGGGCTTTATAGCCCATTACCCCGCTCACCAGAAAATACAGTCACAAGAGACACACAAAGAAGGACGGCACAAACATATGGACAAATAACAACATTTATTGACAAGCACAAACATCCATGCCATACTGGGATTCGAGCCCGAACCCAGCAGCTCTAAAAGCTAGCACCCTAACCATTGCGCCGCCGGATCTGCCTTGGGACCACAAAACTAAAGTTTCTTTTTGGTTTCGATATTGAAAAAAACAATATCAATATCAAGTAAGTTTTATACAGTATTTTACTATAAATAATGAACAATGCAGATTTTCAATTTTCGAAATAAAATATAAACTAATTGTAAATAAATGATTGTTTGTCAGTGTTTAAAACAATGAAACTGTGCGGTAGTGTCAAAATTTAAGCAGGCTTACCTTCGTAATTGTATATTGTTCCCTTCTTACAGAAATTTCGTCGTCGAAAGTAATGAACTCCAGCAAGAGACACATAAGGAATTATGTCGCAGAATTCATTACCTCCGGTGGTTTCAGAGCGGTTTTGTGTAAGCGTTTTGGAAACGTTTAGGTAGTGTACCTAATTTTAATTTTAAATAAGGTTTTTCGTCATGACTTGGAGAAAGAAAAACCCGGATTCTTGTCGTTGAAAGTTATACTTTCTTGTGGTTTAAAATGGGATGTGTGAAAATGAGATTTGGTTCTTTGTAAACTTAAAAGGATTGGAAAGTCGACTAAAAAAAAGCATTTACGTTCTATTTGTGTGAGTACCATTAACAGCGAATACCATTAACGCCTTCAATTCCGAATATAAACGGTAGCTTTAACTTTTTAAATTTCGATTTTATTTTTCGTGTAACTTAATTTGTTTGACATAAATTAATCAGTACTACGGTAATCATTTTTTATATTTTGCTTATTTAGACAAGCGTTAAATCGCATTGCAAATTTTCTTTCTAACAGTCATTAATGAGTTAATCAGGAGAACTATAATTTAAAACTAGTTAGTAATGATTTTTACATGGAAGAATATTTTTACATTAAAGTAGAATACAATTATAAAGTACTTTACATAATAGTATTTAATTCTGAAAATATTGGTAGCCACTGACAAAAATAATAAATAGTCTTAATGAAGGAACTGTTGTGTTTATTTTCTAAATAGGTCGCATTATGCCCGTAAAAGTGACTTATATATGAAACCCGTAAATGTAAGCCGTATTTGACTTACATGCCCTTAAATGTGACTTATGACAATGAAGTTTACGTTAACTTTTAAAGATTTTAGTCTTTTGGTTTCCGTACACGTTGTAAAAAATCCATTTAAATTACTAACACTTAAACTCAACCAACATAAGAATTTTTTTTTCATTAATATGTTTTTGTTTGATTGGAAACATACATTTTTTTATCATTTATGTGTTGAAATTTGTATTAATATAACCTTTCTTTTATGTCATTTGAGACAATTATAAATACAACAATGTAACTCTTAATCCTATCTCCTCTAAGAACCTATGTAAATTTAAAACAACCTTCCACTTATTCTCATGGATGTCATCAATACAATAGGGCTTTTCATCTGCTACTTATTTCGAATAATTAGTTTGGCATTCCATTAAATTAAATCCCTAAAGATTAAGAAAATGAAAATTAAGGAAATATTCAATATGTAAAAGGATTACTTGTGTTTCTCAATGGAAATTGAACTGCATATTATGTTTATTTCTTCTTAGAACAAACACAAAATATTCCTTTGATTAAAGAATTACATTTACATTTTATACGTAGTACATTAAGTGGAGTTTTAATTGTGTTTTTGTTGATTCAATCTTTCATTGTATTTGCTTTAAAATTCAATTGTTTGAATTTGTATATTGTTTTCTTTCAGTACAAAATTATAATATTATTTATATTGAATAATTTATGTGTTGTGGTTAGGTTAACGAAATGGTCAGAACGCAATATTTGAAAATAAGGCAGGAGTTAAAAGCTAAAAAAAAAAATAATGAGTCGTTACCAAAGTGATGGTATTAATTCGAGTTAATGAATCGAATTTAAGAGAAACATTAATTTTTAAATAAACAATTTATACATTTCTTCTTACTTATATGAAAAGTTGAGTGAGGATTAAAAGATTCTCGCATGTTTATGTTAATTTTCTTATTGAGAGCCACTATGTGGTTTCGATAGTTTTAAAAATTAACTAATAATTTAATTCAGTTTGCTTTTGTTTCGCAAAAATTTTAAATTATACTTACTGATGGGATTTTGTAGCAGATAGCAACGTGTAGATTGAGAAAGACTTTTATTTAACATCATTAGAACAATCAATTTAAGTTATGGAATTAATAATGAAGTTTAGGGCGAATTACTGGACCAACGGTCCCGCCATTAGGGATAGGTTACTAGCGTGGCTCATCTTAGAGAGCAGGATTCAAAAAGAGTAAGTAAGACTGTTCGCTTCGAACGAAGCACAGTTCAGTTTGGCGGAGGGATACTTAGGAGAGTTCACTTCACAGTCAGGGGACAGGCAAGTTATTGGTGATACTCCATCAAACCCCCGCTCAACGATGAGTTGCCTGTCTGTTTATGTAAGTCCCATGAGTTGACAACAATACTTATGCTTGGGTGCACACAATGATTTGGTCAAAACATCAGCTGGCATGTCGTTCGTATTTAAGTAAACAACATTTATATCACCCTTTTCGTAAATTTCGCGCACAAAGTGATGACGGACGTCAATATGCTTTGTTCGTGCATGAAACACTGGGTTCCGCACTAGCTTTTGTGCAGACTGATTATCACTGAACACTATTGTCGAATCACAAACACATGAAGGGGATAATTCACTAAAAAATCTTCTTAGATGGACCACTTCTTTCGATGTTTCTGCCAGTGCCATGTATTCAGCTTCAGTTGTTGACAAGGCCACTGTTCGCTGCTTTCTTGCTTCCCATGTAATGGCACCACCAGCGTACTTGCAGATGAATCCGGTGAAACTTCTTCTATCGGAAGTGCAGGAAGCAAAATTTGCATCAGCATATGCAGTGAGGGGTTCACCCGTCTTCTTGAATTCGATGCCTTGATTCCTGGTGAGTTTCAGGTATCTGAGGATTCTCTTCGCTGCTTGCCAATGGAGCTTTCCAGGATTGTTGTTGAATTGGCTGAGGAAGTTGACACTGTGGGTGATGTCGGGTCTGGTAGCTACTGAAAGGTACATCAGTGATCCGATCAGGGACTGGTAAGGGATGTCTTTCATCTCAGATCTTTCAGCGTCGGTCTTTGGGCTCATGTCAGCTGTCAATCTTTGATTTGGGTCTAATGGTGTAGACACTGTCTTCGCATCTTCCATGTTGAACTTTCTAAGCAGGTCATCAATGTATTTTGTCTGTGTCATCTTCAATTTTCCTTGGTCTTGTGAAAACTCAATTCCTAGGCAATAATGTAGACGTCCCAAATCTTTCATTTTAAATGATGATGCTAGTTTGTCGCGAATGGAAAAGTAGCTGTTTTCTGAATCTGTGAAACACAACAAATCATCTACGAAAACACACACAATGATTTCTTGAGTGGCAGTATTTAATTTATAAATGCAAGGGTCTGATTGAAGAGCACTGAAACCAAGCGAGTTAAGCTTTTCATGTAATTTCTTGTACCACTGTCGACCTGATTGCTTTAGCCCATAAAGCGATCTATTCAACAGGCAAACTTTATTTGGTTCTTCAAAACCTTCAGGTAGCTCCATGTAAACGGTTTCATCAATGTCGCCGTTGATATATGCTGTTACAAAATCCAGTTGATATGCATTCAGATCTTTTTCGACAGCATATGAGATGACAGCGCGAATTGAAGATAGCCGAGAGACCGGAGAAAAACTGTCTTCATAATCATCTGGCTTTTGATAACAGCCCTTGGCGACAAGTCGTGCCTTCAACTTGTCCACCGTGCCATCTTGTTTAAACTTTGTCTTCAATACCCATTTGGATGGGATTATTTTTTCATTCTTTGGTCTTTCTACGAGCTTCCAAGCTTCTTGTTGTTGAAGTGAGTGATATTCTTCCTCCATGGCTGCGATCCAGTCATCCTTTTGTTTACTTTGTACGGCTTCGGCGAAGCTGGGGGATGTCAACACAACTTCTCCGCACCTGCTCGCCGGCGATGTAAACATGGCGCTATTGGCGGTCGCCAACTTGGCGTAGTGATACAGCTTCCTTGGTCGCCCTGGATTCATCGTCCTCTCTTTCCGTGGGCGCCCGGCAACCCTTCGGAGCTTTTCTGCGCCGTCTGGTTTCTCCTCCTCTCCTGAAGTGACGTCGTCGTCGCCAAGGGACTGCTCAGCTCTCATTGGTTGATGGTCGGCTGGCGGCGGGGACATGGTCTCAGGATTGGGTTCTCCGTGAGTGTCGGCTGCTGGATCTGGATCTTCGCTGGGGAAATCGTACCATTGCTCATCTTCTTCTAAAGTTGGATTCATTTCTTCAATGAATTTAGCATCTCGACTTAAGATGACAGTTCTTGTTTTGGGATCGAAAAAGCGATAGGCTTTCGCTTCGTCGGAGTATCCAATAAAGATTACTTCATGTGATCTTGGTTCAAATTTAGATCTTTTGGGTTTGTTTAACACAAATGCTTTTTGTCCGAAAATTTTGAAGTAAGATGCTGATGGCTTTCTGTCGAAGAATAGTTCGTATGGGGTCTTGTTTTCTGCTACGCCTTTGGTTGGACATCGATTTCTGATGTGTGCGCTGGTTCGAACTGCTTCGGCCCAAAAACTTGAATCAAGGTTTGCTTGGGAGAGTAGACATCTCGCCGTGGAGCAAAAAATCTTGTTCTTGACCTCTGCTACTCCGTTTTGTTGTGGACTGTAGGGAGCAGATTTTTCTCGGCGTATACCTTCTTGGCTTAAGAATTGGTCGAATTCTTTACCCACGTATTCTAGGCCGTTGTCTGTTCGTAAAACCTTGATCTTCTTACCCGTACGATTTTCATTGCAGGCTTTATACTTCAGAAATGCATCTTTTGCTTCATCTTTATTCTTTAGGAAGAATATTTCGGTGTACCTTGATTTGTCATCGATGAATGTCACAAAATATCGCGATCCGCCAAGTGAGGGAATCTTCATAGGACCACACAAGTCCGAATGTACCAGTTCGAGGATATCTTTTGCAACAAATTTAGACTTTTTCGGATAAGGGGTGGCACATTGCTTACTTTGAATGCAGATTTTGCAGTCCTTAATAGAGTCATTGTTGTTTTTGAAAGATAGTCCTTTGATCATATTTTGTGATCGTAACTTCTTCAGATCGTTCATGTTTAGGTGACCGAATTTTTGATGCCAGATTTCTAATTCGGTGACGACAGCTGCCCTTTCTTCGATTGGTTCGACAAAATACAGATTTCCTTTTCTTTCAGCTCGGAGCAATGTAGAACCATCTTCTGAAAGTACTTTAGCTTCGTGAGCGTCGAATACTACTATTCGGTTGTCACGGGTACACTTGGAAGTTGACAGCAGGTTTGTTTTGAGTTCAGGAACGCATAGGACATTTTCTAGCTTCAATGTTCTTGTACCAAATTCTTCATCTGGAACAGTTATTCTGACGGATCCTTTACCCGTTATTTTAGCGGGTTTGTCGTCTGCTAACGTTATATAAGAGTCCACTTGTGATGTAAATTCGAAAAACATTGAGCTATCGAAAATCATGTGACTGGATGCCCCGCTGTCTAGGATAAATTTGTTACTTCGCCCGGAGCATACAGCGGCGACTGCTTCTTCTGGCGTGGAATTCTTTTTTTCTTGCTCCTTCGTTGCCATGGCGACGGCAGGTGTTGAGCTTTCCTTTTGATTGGGATAGTTCTTTTTATTCATTTCTCGCTGGCGTTTATAGCAGACGTCATATTTATGACCCTTTTTCGAGCAATAAGAACACACGATGTTTTTATTTTGCTGTTTTTTATCATTCTGTTTTTGATTCCAAGTGGATTTCGAATGCGAGTTGAATCTTTTTGAAGATAAATAGGCGTTCGGGATATCTTGTTGACTTTCCCCGCCACGTCGGGATTCCGATTCTTCTAAGATTTTGATTTTTAGTGCGTCGGGAGCTGGGAGAGTGTCTCTGGACTCGATCGCGCACCGGAAGTTTTCGAAACTGTCTGGAATGCTGTACAGCAAAAGTATAGAAAGTAGGTCGTCGACGATTGATATATCCATGTCTTGTAGTTTATCGACCGTCACGAAGAAGCTGTTTATGTGGTCGGACATATTTTCTGACGAGGACATCTTCTTAAACAGAAGTTGTTTCAAGAGCGTCGCTTTCTTCGCAGGACCTTTCGATGAGTAAACATCTTTAAGTTTATCCCAGACTTCTTTAGAAGTGGAGCACTGCTTTATATGACACAATTCGCTCGGGCACATGGACAGGATAATGTCGGCTCTGGCCTTTTGGTCGTCGGAAATCCATTTGGCGATCTTCTCGGCATCGGTTTCCGGTTTTGGTTCCGCTCCAGTAACAAAGTTCCAATGATCGTTTTTAACCAGGATGGCCTCGATTTGTAGTTTCCAAGTATCGTAATTGTCCTTTCCAAGTTTTTGGATGTTTGACTGATTCGATGACATTCTTCTATTCGTTGAAGACAGGAAACGGGGGAAAAGTTCGAGAAGCCGGCCTTTCGTTATACAAAGTCTCTAAGCCTCGTGTTAGGCCTCGTACGTCACCGCGCAGTGGTTAGACTTGCTGGTCCCATGACCTTTGATGGGATTTTGTAGCAGATAGCAACGTGTAGATTGAGAAAGACTTTTATTTAACATCATTAGAACAATCAATTTAAGTTATGGAATTAATAATGAAGTTTAGGGCGATTTACTGGACCAACGGTCCCGCCATTAGGGATAGGTTACTAGCGTGGCTCATCTTAGAGAGCAGGATTCAAAAAGAGTAAGTAAGACTGTTCGCTTCGAACGAAGCACAGTTCAGTTTGGCGGAGGGATACTTAGGAGAGTTCACTTCACAGTCAGGGGACAGGCAAGTTATTGGTGATACTCCATCACTTACTGAACGTAATACATTTCAAACCATTCCATTAGCTCTTATTATAAACTTAGGTCTTATATTTTATTATGGGGTGATATGCTGTTGTAAGTTAAATAAAGTTTTATTTATGTTCCTCGGGGTTTCCAAAACAGATGCTCAACATAAAATTTAACAACTTAAGAAATATGAGATACATTAAGTTCATTTTACCGATTAATTTAATTATCTCTATTTTTTTTATTAAGCTAACCAAAAAACAAGTTGCAACTTTAAAAAGAAACATGTCGTTTTTTTTAAAGTACTTTAAATTTAACCGACTATAAAAAATAAATGTTATTTCTTTTTCTTTCTTTTTTTTTGGGGGGGGGGAGGGAGATTTTTCTATATTTCTAGTTTCACTAAAAAAAAAGATTAAGGATGAGTCGGCGATGTTTAATTATTCTATAGATTTTTTCTATTGAGCTATAAAGTATGTATATATTAGCTATTATAGTAATGTTACTTTATAATACTGTGGACATAAATGACAGAATTCAAAAGATAGAAACTTTTATTAAATTCTTAAGAGCCAAAAACCTAACTAACTTTTTAAAACGCCAAAGACAAACTGAATTTCAAAAAGATAGAACTGCGCGAGATGATAGACAAGTCGTCGAGAGAAAATTAAACAAATACTCTCGTGAAATAATTCCGCACAAAATAATGAAATAATTTCGCTACAGACTCCCCCTCTGGATTCGCCGACGTCCCGGCAAGGATCCAGCAAGATTGTCTTAGTTCAGTTTTTCTTGGGACGGCCTCTCTTGCGTAGAGGGTTTACAGGGCTCCCGTAGTCGTGAGCCTCAAGGCACGGGCGTAGAGCGGATGTGTGGTACACTCCTAATGGCACGTCCGGATTTTCTGGATTTGCCACTTCATAGCTGGTTAGCGAACGTTGGGTCTTCACTATATAAGGTCCGTCGCGTCGTGGCATGAACTTGGCAGATTTCTTGTTAGCTCTGCTGCTTATAGGATGAGTGGAGACCCAGACTTTATCACCAGGAGCGTACTGCACTGCATTTCTGCGCTTTTTGTCTGCATACTCCTTTCGCTGATCTTGTTTTTCCTCCACTCGGTCTCTTATTTCCCGACTCAAATTTGCAAACCTACACAAGTATGGTGTGATTTCCTCTGCGAAGTTGTCGTTGTGAATTACACTCCGTAAGTCGTGATTCACGTCGTCAGGTGTGCGCATTTCTCTTCCAAATTGTAGGAAGGCAGCAGAATATCCCGTTGAGGAGCATTGAGCAGAATTCATGGCAAAACGAATCATTGGAAGTTTTTCGGACCAAGCTGTGTGAATGCCGCTTCCAACTAGGATAGCAATACGAGGTTTTAGATCTCCATTTTTCCTCTCAACTGGGTTAGCTTGAGGGCAATAAACTGGAGTAAGAATTTGAGCAATATCCAGCAGATTACAGATTTGCTGCATCACCGCACTGACGAACTGAGAGCCATTGTCAGAGATGAGACGTCTCGGTAGTCCGTATCTTAAAATTACTTCTTCTAGTAAGGTCATAGCACACTCTCGGGCTGTGGCTTCTTGTAATGCAAAAAGTTCTACCCATCTCGTTGCTGTATCCTCCACGATGAATATCCATTTTTTCCCATCTGGTGTTTCGGGTAGGGGGCCAAAAAAATCAATTGCCAAAGTCTCAAAACGCTGGGAATACACTGGTGTTCTTGAAAGTCCAGCCGGTTTCTGATTTTCGGCTTTATACCGACTGCAATCAGGGCATTTCTTGACGTAGTTGGAGATGTAGGTTCTCATTCCTGACCAGTAGTATCTTTTGGAGATCCTCTGAAATGTTCCCTCTTCACCATAGTGACCAGCGGTTGGAGCATCATGATGTTCTTTTAGAATGTTATCCCATTCTTGTTTGGGTACTACCAACTGCGCTTCTTCTGAGTCAGAATCTGGTGAGTATCTGTAGAGCACTCCTTGGGTCATGAGGTAACCACGATTCGTCCAATTAAGGAAATTCTCGTTCTTGGAACTTTGTTCAAAAGTCTCTATTATTGTCTTCAAGTTTTCATCTTTGAGTTGTTGTTCCCTAATGTCTTTAGGCGACCTGGTCGGGAGGTCTACCATAACAGCACAGGACTCGCACTCTACTTCACCATGTGTGCACTGAGGTCGAGATAGCATATCCGCAACTACATTTGCTTTTCCAGGCACGTATTCAAGCTTTAAGTTGAATGATTGTATTTGTAGGGCCCAACGAGCTAGACGTCCTGCTGGTGTTTTCAAGCTCAAGAGCCACTTCAGCGGTTGATGATCCGAAACAACCCGGATTTCAGCACCGTCGATGTATCCTCTAAACTTCTCTAATGCCCAGACGACGGCTAGCGCTTCTCTTTCAGTGGTTGAGTAATTTCTCTCAGCTGTATTAAGAAGACGACTTGCGTATTCTATTGGGTGTTCTTCCGAACCCTGACCTTGACTAAGGACAGCTCCCAAAGCATAGGCTGATGCATCCGTTCTCAGAAGGAATGGTTGGCTCTCGTCTAGTTGTTTAAGGACTGGTGATGAAGTCAGGCTTTTCTTTAAGGTATCAAAGCTGTTCTGCTCTTCAGAACCCCATGTCCAGGCAGTTCGTTTTCGTGTGAGATTGCTCAGTGGTTTTGATATTCCAGCAAAGTTAGCTATGAATCTTCGGTACCAACTGCATGTCTGTAGAAATGATTGAACCTGCTTTACATTCTTCGGAGGTGGAATATCCATAATGGCTGACACCTTGGCAGGATCAACTTCAATTCCGGAACTTGTGATGTAATGTCCAAGGTATTTGACCTTTTGACAAACGAAGTGACACTTTTCCCGATTTGCTTGTAACTGGAATTGTTGAAGTCTTTTGAATACTTGGCGCAAATCCTCGAGATGTTGTTCAAACGTTGGGGACATGACAATTATGTCATCCAAGTAAGCTAAAGTATTGACCTTTAGCCCATTTCTGAAAATTTCTATCAATCTTTGGAAAGTTGCTGGAGCGGTTTTCAATCCGAAAGGCATTCGAGTGAAGCGATAAACTCCAAAGACGCAAACAAAAGCCGTTTTGTCCTTATCCGGTGGATACATCTTGACCTGATGGTAACCAGCTTTTAGATCGATGGTGGACATATAGTTAGTCTCTGAGGCTTTTTGTAGCAGGTCATCCATCCTCGGTAATGGGTAAGGATCAGCTTTCGTGACGGAATTTAATTTCCTGTAATCTACACATAATCGGAATTCTCCATTCGGTTTAGGTATCAGCACAACTGGTGCCGCATATGGTGAGTCGCACTCTTCTATAATTCCAGAGGCAAGAAGAGAGTCCAATTCCTTCTTGAGCACCTCCCGGCGCTCGGGTGACATGCGATACGGTATAGTGGCCACCGGGGGCGCATTTCCGGTGTCAATACGATGCTCCAGATATGGTGTAGGACTTCCCCCTGAATTGAAGGTATCCTGGAACTCCATTATTAACTTGTTCAATTGGGTTCGCTGCTTAGGATTCAAGCCTTGTCCTTCGTCTTCTTGAAGTTGACATTTGATTGGTGGCTCAAACTCTTCAATCTGGGATGCTGCTATGTCTTCAGACAGGACGTCCGATTTAAGGACATCTTGTTGCAGGACTGGTTCTAGAACAGCTTCTATTGGCCGTAAAAGGCTTACCGGTATATCTTCTTGGAAGTGAATCTTCCGCTTCGGGTTCTCACAGAAGTGCCAATTTTTGTTCTTCATGTTGAGTACGATACCAGTCTTTTCTAGGAAGTCCGTCCCAAGCAGAGTTCGATTTCCTTTTGCTCTTGGCAGAGCAAGAATATCTAATGGTACAGATTTATCTTCCACCCTAATGTTCACCTTGGCGGTGTACGCTTCTTCCGTAGACTTGCATCCATTTGCCAATGTCATTGCAATCTATGTGGGTTGGAATTTTACACCATTGTTCAGCAGACAGGAATATAAGATCTCCCCAGCGACCGATCTGGTAGCGCCAGTGTCTGCACAGACTCGAGCATTCACCCTTGATATATTGGTGTCAATCAAAGCCAGTGGTGAGTTCGTTGTGTGGTGGGCGTGCCTGGTCAAGAAGTTGACAGCAAACTTTTCATCTCTTCCTGGTGAACAGGTGGGACATTTAGTTTTAATCACTCCTATTCTGCCACATCCATAACAACTGACTGTTGGTCTTTCCACATTTAAAGTTTCATTTCTAGGGTTAGAGGGGAACGTTTTCGTTTTTTGTGGACCAGGTTTGGAATTTCGGTTAAACTCGTTACCTTGACGACACTTCGGAAATTCATTCCTCTTAGGCTCTTGAGATGTAGCCTTTTGCCTTACGCTTCTAACTTCGTCGAAAGAGTCCAACTTATTCGCAAGTTCAATAGGATTTACCAAATCCGACCAGTTGTCCAGGAAATGGTCTCGGACATCGGGTGGAACGCGACGCTTAATTTGATCACTGATCACCAAGTCACAGAGGTTTAAACTCTGTAATTCCAAGTCCTGATATCCATCCGTCAAAAAAATTCTGCAAATCAAAGTAGAAATCACGCCACGTAGTGTCAGGGCTTCTGCGATGTTGTGTGAACAACTGGCGAAACTTCTCGGCACTCATCCTAAAGCGCTTTAAAAGTATTTGCTTCACATAGTCGTAATCTTGAACATTTTCTTCACTTTCTTGAGCAATAAGTTTAGCAATGTCTTTTGGGAGAAGACCGACCAAATACACAACCCACTTTGTGACTGGTATCTTTAAAAATGTTAACTGTCTTTCGAACAGGTTCAGGAATAAACTGATATCATCACTTTTTGCATCGAAGCTAGGAATTAACTTTTCGAATCCAAATTTTGGAAACTCGGTGTCGTTTGACAAAGCGGAAACCGATGAAGAATTTGGATTTTCCAAATGAGATTGCAATCTCAGTTTTTCCAGTTCGAATGATCGTTCTTTTTCAAGATTCAATCTCTCCTGTTCAAGATTCAATCGCTCCTGTTCAAGATTCATTCGTTCTTGTTCAAGTTTTTCTTCCTTTTCTTTAGCAATTCTTTCCTCTTTTTCTTTAGCAATTCTTTCTAAGATGATTTCTTCAAGAAGCGATTTCACATATTCCAGTTCTTCCTTATAAACTTCACTTTGCTTGATTTTGTTTTTTATTTCTATAACTTTGTTAGTCACATCATACTCTATATTTAGGTCCTCGGCTAATCTTTGCAAATCCGACTTTTTTGCTTTCGCAAAGAATGACATGGCGTCAATATAAATCTTATATGCTATCAAATTGGTAAAAAAAATCTTTCTTGTTTTAAGTATGACCACGTATAAGTAACAATTCACTATAACCTCATTAAAAATATCAGGGATTCTAAAGTAATCTTCTTCAGGTACTAAAATGTTCCTAAACGAAATTCGAATTGGATAATTCAATTACCTTTAGTTCCTGAGTTCTCAATTAGCTAGAAAAAGCAAAAGGATTTTACTTATCTTTCTTCTATTGTGAGTTATACATCAACATCGGGTGATGTCGTTATTTGATATCCCAATCGACGAACTTCTGTAACGGAACCGTTGAAAAGTAGCCATCTTGCACCGTTGAAAATAAGCTAACTTCTTTCTACAAGTTCAAAGTTCACTAAAACTAATTCAAATATCGTAGATCGGGCCACGAGTTGGAGCGCCATTTTATAGTAATGTTACTTTATAATACTGTGGACATAAATGACAGAATTCAAAAGATAGAAACTTTTATTAAATTCTTAAGAGCCAAAAACCTAACTAACTTTTTAAAACGCCAAAGACAAACTGAATTTCAAAAAGATAGAACTGCGCGAGATGATAGACAAGTCGCCGAGAGAAAATTAAACAAATACTCTCGTGAAATAATTCCGCACAAAATAATGAAATAATTTCGCTACACTATATAGTAAGTATATTTGCTTCTATAGTAAGTATAAGTTGTAGTTTTCTTTATAAAATGTATCGATGACAAGTTTTTTCTTGTTCTACCAAGTGTTAACTATTTAATTGCATATATGTTCTAATAAACGTTTCATAATTTCGTATATCCAAAAAAAAAAATAAAAAAAAAAAACAGTGTACAATATACTAAGTACAGTAAAGCATAATGCTATTCTGAGATACATCGAGAAGAATTTACCATTTTAAACTTTAATTTAGCATTATATAAACTTAGCATAGATTCTAATTATGCAAAAAAGTATACAAAAAATACTTTCTAAACAAAACCACTAAAGGTAAATACTACACCACTTACTAATCACATTTCGTAAAAGTTTCCTTACTAGGAGATTATTATTATTAGCCATATTTCCTTCTTTCCAGAGAAACATGTTAGAAATTAGCTTTAATATATAGAACAAAAACATACCAAACTATCTAATTACCTCAACAGTCTTGTAAGCTACATACAAAAGAAATCCAGCACTCCAACCTTGTAAAACAATCATTTTCGCTCAGATTTCGCGTGGCGCACTATGTCACCTATTAACGAGGGAATTAAATTAATATAAATAAATATGATCTAACGAATTCCATAATAACGTGCTTTAGAAAACCTCCCAATCATTTTGCTTAAGTTGGGGGCGCTCTTACGCTGATTGAGTTTGCGACTCTAATTTGCATTTAGTTAGGAACAACAAGGTTACCATCGCTGTAAAAATCACTGATTTGGATTGACAAGGGTGTAACTGGTGTGCTTCGTAAATTGATTTCGCTATGAGTTTTATATGCTTTAAAAATCTTAGGTATATTAAACTTCCCATATTAAATCCGTTTGATATGAGTCATAGATTATGTTTATAATTACTGGTATGCTTCGTAAATTGATTTCGCCATGCGTTTTATATGCTTTAAAAATCTTAGGTATATTAAACTTTTATATTAAATTCGATTAATGGTGTCATAGATTATATTTATAATTAATTTCAATGATATTTGATATGTAGACCGCTCTTGTTGACAATGATTTAATTATAAGAAGAATTTATTGACCATATATTAACATTTATTGTCAATTCTTAGAAAAGGACATCCATTAGAATTATACCAACTTCGATTGGATATATTGGATTTCTTCAATAATGTATATCGATTTTCAATCTGCATAAGGGGTACTACTGGACTTCAATTCTTCTAAAAAGTTAATTGAAAGTCAAAATGGGTAATAAAAAAAAATATTACATTCTCGCATTATTTTTGTTTCGTGCAATCAAAACCACTTGGAGAATTATCAGTGCATAGGGTTACCCCCCTATACAAAGAAAAACAATAGAAGAAATAATAACACTTTAAAAGAATTACATCACCCCACTTTCCGTTATTTTTTTTAAACTTACTAGAGTAAATTATTAACTTACCCGAAACTTTTTCAAACCAATTGGATGATTGTAGCATCCATTTAAAATCAATGGGAAAACTGTATAAGTACAATGTAAAAAGGCAATGGATTGTTTATTAACTCTTGCAAGGTCATTTATATAATGAATAGCATTATTTAGTTATTAATTCACGGAAAAAATCAAACATTGTATTGTTTTTGGTATGTCCATCTACAACATGTTCAGGTAGTTTTAAATACCGAGTGGAAAACAACTAATTTCCCTGAGTTTCTTTTACAATTTCAGCGAACGTTTCAGTTTTTTAATCTAACACAAATACTAAAAGCTAATTTTTTTTACTAAAATGTAGGTTACAAAGTTGTTAAACCACTCAAAAGAATACTGATGTTCAAGTAATTGAGTTTAGGTAGTAGATAATCTAATTTATTTTTAGAGAAGATTGTTAGCTGCATACTTCAGATTCTTTGCATCGCCGTTTTGGTTTTAACGTTATTACGACGGGGAAACCTCATAATACATGGAAGAAGAAAACTAAAATTGTCACGAGAAAAAAATTTATTTATATACCTGTGAACCACTGATACACACATAAAAACAATTTCACGGTACAATGGTGGTTGTTTTAAATGTATCGAATAATTTTATTTGATCGTAAAATATTTGCATTGTCGGTTAATGGATCTGAATTCTTTAACTTCGAACAACGTTTTAAAATGGAAATAGTAATTAGTTTGGCACTGCATAAAAATACTTTTTTTTTGTATTAAATAAATTTGATTCTAACTTTTAGGAATTTTGTTATTCTATGGCTGGTGACAGAATTGTTATATACCATACATTTTCCTGGATAAAACATTTTATTAATAATAATTAGTAGTAAAGATCTATTTCGGTTTGATAGTTGAATTTAAGAATGCTTCAAAATATTTAGAAACTATGCAGTTTACATACAACTTTGAACATAAAATATCACTGTTTGACACGAAATTCAAAAATGAACTGTAATATATATTTATTTCGACTTCGATATATATAAATCCTAAGTAAACATTATATTCGTCAAACAAAAAATACCCTAATCATAACAGCAAATAAGTTTATTTAACGTAAGACTTCAAATATAAAAGTTTATAAAATAATTAATATGGAATGTACTTTGATGTTAATATATCTAGTTTGATAAAAGAAATAAATTTTTACAAATGTAAGTTTACATAACTTTCAGTTGCATTAGGATTTTCACAGATATAGTTATTTACAGGTAGAAAGAGTAAATATTGACTTTAAAGAACCACATTTCAGATTTTTAACTTTGCATTGCAAAGCAAATGCCTATTACGACAAATCCTTGGAGAAAAGTTTCCAGGGAGGAGTAAAATTCATGTATAAATCGTAAAATTTACGATTCTAATGTAGAACTGGATACTTCAATATGTTTGTATTAAGATACATTTTAAAGTCGACGCTCTTAGAATATATTTCTCTAAGTGCTAGGTAAATCAATAAAATACTATGTTTTTGTTGATTGATTTACAATTTGCTATATTTTTATTTTTATACATTTACTTTTTAATCTAATTATATAAAGGCGGTATTAATCTAAAAAAAATTACTTTAAATAATCAATTCATAACAGTTTGTAACTGATAACTTAATACTTTATAAATTCCTTTCTTCTTTTATAACAACAAACAAGTTGGTTTGTTACAGAATCTATCACTTACACCGCTTCCACACAATATTTACGCTCAACAGGAAACACACTAATAACATCTCAGAAAGAAATTCACCAAACAGGACCTTTAGCAGCTAGTTCTAATTCAAACTTTTATAAACCAAAATTAATAATTGTATTTAATCTTCTTTTGAAGATTTGACAATTAATCTTTATCGTTTGCTATTTTTTTGAAGTTCGAATAATGATGTATTTTTTAAATAAATATCTTTTCGAAGCCTCAAGTTTACATTTCGAAAAATAAATTAGTAAATGTTGCATTAAAAATAAAAGCGAAACTTTGCATATTTTTTATGCAAATTTAGAATTTCTTATGCATCTTTCTTCATTCATATATACAATGAACCTTCAAAACAACTTTATTGTGCTATTTCAACAATCCGAATTGAATTATTACACAAAAATAAATATTTTTTTAAGAATTTTATTTTTACTTTAAATAAAGTTTCTCGTGCGTTTGATGTCATGGCAACAGTGAAAATATTGAATAAAAATGGAATTTTCATGTTATTTCAATCTAGATAACATTTTTAGTTAGTTAAATTTTAAATAAACTTCTAATTAAAATTTTTTAATGAAATTTGGAATGTAGCCTAAACTGATTTTTTGCTTCAAAATGACGTATCTTACTTGTTTGTGAGACTTTTGGTTCGTTCTGTGAAAGTGGGTGACAGACGGACAGACAGACGGACGGACGGACGGACGGACAGCACGATTATAAAACCTTCCACTTTTTACGTTATAAACGTAGTGTGGAAGCTAAAATTAAATAGTTTTCACATTGCAAAATTTCCACATCAAATTACTATTTTTTTTAAAAATTTGAATCTAATATAAAAATATTAAGCTCAAACATTCGATTAATTTTTAGTTCATGTCAAAGCGGTTTATTAGCACAGCATTATTTACAGTTTTAAACAAATTGACCATGATAAAATACTTCATAAAATCCTAAACCAAAATTTAAACTTTAAATATTATATAAAAAATACTCTTATTCTCCTTTCTCCTTTTTCAATATCGAAACCCACATTATAATGAAAAGTAAATCCTACCAGGAACTCAACAGATGTTCTTTTCTTACCATACGGGGACTAATGGCGCTTCTGTAATGTTAAATGAATGCGAAAAACCTTATTTTTGCTTTTTCAAACGCAATGTATCGCAACCGATCTATATCGAGACCAACGGGTATCATTTTATCCCTTCTTTTGCATGAACGTTTGCGTGACCTCTGGAATTACAAGGGACATATATGACATCAGGGAGGACTTGTTTCTAGAACTGGTCAAGTGGGTGGGTATACAGCAGTAACCACAACAACGAAGTATACCATTTTTGCTTTGAAATAACTAGTCTCGCCCAATGTTTTTCTATAAGTAAGAGTAATTGAGTTTATGCAGCAATGGTCTAAGTCATTAGGCTAGTTACTGCTGTTTACCTGCCCACGGAATAAATGGATTTTGGTGATTCTCCGTGTTGTTTACATTTTCTTTTGATATCTATATGGATTTTTATAAATAGATATCCCATTTTCCGGAATTTAGCATGGAGTAATTTTTGAGAAAGGATTGTGAACGCGAATGTTCGTGTTTAGATCTAAAGAAACCCGGAAGGGAATAAGGGGTTGTTTGTAATAAACAATGTCAAGAGCGTGGAAGTTTTCAACCGCAATCAGATAGAAAGAGGTGTTACATGAATGTAACATATACCATGTGTAAGTACATTCCTAAAGCAAACGAGTGAATTTAACTCAGTCTTAGTTAATGTTCACTCGTTGCAGTGTCGAAAATGCACTTATAATCATTGAAGTGGATTTCTCTCTTTTGTTTAGTTAAAACTCCGACAGGATCACTCCACACGAAAGATTTACTCAGTCTGAGTTAATTTTCACTCCTTTCCAGTGTCGAAAATGCACTTCTCCTTGAGTTTATTTCACTCTTTTGTTTTAAGAGTGTATTAAATCAAACACAATTTAAATAACGAAACATAAGAAAAGGCTTTTTTACCATTATATAAGAGGAATTCTATTCAAACAAAAAATGTGATACAAACGAAAAGTATGGGTTTTGAAGACAATTCATATAAAAAAAATTGTTAAATGTTAATAAAATAATCAAGATTAAGTCAAATAATGCTTCAGAAACCGCACTATCTACATTTTAGCAATTCCAACAGTTTTCTCACATAAATTTGAGTAAAATTTTCTAAATCTATTGAAAATTGCATCTGAGCGTATTTTCTAAAATGTTTGTTCAATACAAAAAATCTAGACAACGTGACCAAAATAAAATGGCCTTAATGAAAACAAAATAAATCAATGCTAAAATATAAAAAAGTCGGAACTAAAGCTCAGAAGTTTAAATTATAGCAAATAAATATGTTAGTACTTTTGGTTCAAAAAGTAAGATTTGTCTCTTTCGTGGTATAGCCTTACTCCAACTTAGTAAGACCTTACTCTGTTTTGTATTATAATATTAAGTTTTTGCGATATCAGCTTTTGTGTAATCATTTAACTCCGAATTATATCGTAACACTAAACTGTAAATCCCAAAATAGCATTTTCTGCTAAAAATTTTACTGATTGCAATGATCATACAAAGGTTTTTATAACAGTTAAAATTAGGTGTCTCCGCCGAACAGTTTATACTGCTACTGTCTGAAAATAACGCAAAGAATACATCGTAAATATTTCTATACTGCAAGCTAACCTATCTGTAAAATTACTTACCGTATTCTAAAACATACAACAAGGAAAATACAAACTTAAGATGAACGTCTACAAAGGAAACAGTTGTCACTTTATAAAATAAATTACGATTTATATTGTGGACTTTTAATGCAATAATGTTAGTGTATATTAAAAACAGTTACCCGATACATTTTAATTGTACTTTAAATATCTAAACAATAAACTAAATTTATTGTTAGTGCAAAATAAAACAAAGATAAGTCACATTTTTGTCAAAAGTAAGAAATATTTCGCACGCGCAAAATGTTATAAATAATTTATTTTATTTTATACATTGGGAAATTTGACTTTCTGTATAACTTCTTAAAAAAATAGCTCAAAAGTGTTTCAGTTACTCAAAACAGGTATCTGTTTGTGTAGAGCAATATTTGAAAAGTAATGCGAACACCTATTTCATAGGATTTTTCTATAAATATTTAAATTAATTTAAACTTCTAAAGATATATAAATATTAAGAATTGGGAAAATTTTCACTTTGAGATATTATATTATTTGACGTCTGACAAGTTGTCTATGACACTTTATATAAAAAGCTGTGAATCGCTCTAAGCAAAAACAAAATCCCAAATATTTGAAAATTCAAAAATGCATTATTGTGAAAAACGTCACTTTATTTTGCTACCGACAAGCGGGGTGATATACCTTACATAAACCTTTTTCTATATGTATTGAAATGAATCGAGACTGCTAAAATAATCGAAGTATTTAAGAATTGGAAAACGTCGTACTCTTGAAACGATACCTTATTTCGTATCTGACAAGCAGACGATTTTTAAATCTGATAGTCAACCCACCTACCTTCTACCCTTAATTTCCCGTGAGCGCCCTCTAGGTAACGAAACAACGCCCAAATTTGACTTGGAAAATAAATCGCTAAATTCCCACAGTTGCCTAAGTCAATTGGATAATTTCCCACAACTCTACTTTCTTTCAATATAT
The DNA here is from genome assembly GCA_023701765.1 of Hylyphantes graminicola. Taxonomy (NCBI): domain Eukaryota; kingdom Metazoa; phylum Arthropoda; class Arachnida; order Araneae; family Linyphiidae; genus Hylyphantes; species Hylyphantes graminicola. The sequence continues at coordinate 32,502,592 of CM043113.1, forward strand.
TAGTAAACGGAAGATGGCGTATGGAAATCTTTCGGTTGAGTTGATCTCCTTTTAACATTTTAGCGATTGAAATATTACAATACTCCCGTTCCTACCTCAAACGAATTCATTCGCACCTTTTGCATCTTTCAAGTATTCAAAACATAGTGTTACTCTTGAGGAACTCTTGTACTTGATTTTGTTATTCTTTTATAACCAAAGTTTAAAGCTTGTGGAGTGTAACACTACAAGGCCTTTTCATAAACACGCAATAAATCAATACTCTTTTAGTATAGTATAGTATGGTATATATATATTCCGGCTTGTGTGTTTGTTCAGAGAACCGCTTATAAGCTTTCGTCAAATGGGACAGACACAGAAAGAATATAAACAGTCACAACGAAAGGAATAACACATAGACAGATAACAACATTTATTGACTGTCACAAACATCCATGCCCGACGGGGATTCGAACCCGACCATAGCAGCTCCAAGGGCTAGCGTCCTAACAGTTGCGCCATCGGGGTGGCAATATTTTTTTCAAGATTTAAAGATAGCTGTAAATAAGTTTTAGGCAGACACACAGACGGACTTGATATACGAAACTACTGGTTTATAAAACCAGCTCCTTCAAATACCATTCGAAAAATAAAGTCTGTATTTCGGATCTTCGACCCCATTACGCAATACTTTTACATTAAATCATATTTCATAATATAAAATTGAAAGTAAAAAATACATTTTTAAAAGAACTTACGGGTTTGAAAGAGTAAATTTTAACTTTTTATGTATATTTTATTGATTGTTATTGAAATTTGTTTAAATAACGGCCTAAAAATTATTTCTACATAATTTACAGAGACTTATTTTAATCACGGCCAATCGATAATATTCAAAACTTAACCAGTATAGGAGTTCTTCTTTGTTTCTATTAAAAAAATTCGTTAACGAAACTTCCACGTGCAATTTTTCTTCTAAACTGTATAGTTTTATTTATATTCAATCTAGTTATTGAATAATATATCCATATTTTCTTTAACAGCTTTATCTCCACTGTGATATAAAGCTGCATCTTTTGGCCCAGGGAAAGTCCAAATACCCTCGTATATCGCGATGACAGGCCCGTTGTATTATTTGCAAAGCAAATGAAGGAACACATGCCTCCAAGGACGTGCAATAGAACGATGGAAATAGAATGGGATTTAGAATGCGAATTTCGGAGAACAAAATCAGTAGGGTGTTACAAAAAAAAAAAGTTAAATGAAGAAAATGACACATTTCGGGAAGGTAAAGGAGATGACAGACAGGCATACGGAGTAGGCGATAAGCAAGATTTCAGTTTCTCACTGCAAGTGAATGGTAAGTCTAAAAATAGGAAATGAAGTTATATTCAGGTAACTTGCATATAGAACACTGCTTTATGAAATTGCATGAAAATATTTTGGACGTATATTCAATATAAATAATAAATAAACATTTAATAAACACAAAGAAGTTAATATCCATAGTTGAACTCCTTAAGTATATATCTTTGATTGTTTTTAAATTTCTTTTTAAGAAATTCGAAATTTTAAAACCTTGAATACTATTTTTTGAAACAGCTATATGGCAGCCATTTTTGTTAGTATGGTAATGAGGTCAATTAGTTCTATTAACATTCGCATATGCAGCTCATTTGTTAGTTAACTAAGGTTGTATGTGTTTTAGTGGTGGTCATCCGTCAAAATATGACGAAATGAAATAGCAACCTAGTATATTGAAATACGATGAATATTTTTTGTTTTTGTTTTGTGGGTAATGATGTCAAGTAAATTCGCATGTGATTTAGCTCTCTACTAAACTCTCTTGTCATTGGTATTCTATTAATGGCAATAACATATTTTATGGCAATTTGTTGGATATAATTTTAAATAAAGCCGATCATTTGATATCTTTAAAAAAACTTCGTTGTTCCAATGTAAAAGCCACGGATTTGCCAAATTGACGGGTTGACGGGTTGACGGGTTTTGAAAACTTTGGCTTATTTAATGACTGGTTTTCATTCCTGCGTTCTTGCATATTCACGGTTCTCTTACTGACCTACGATATATAATTTGGATTAAATAAATCCTTCATCATACATATTAGGGAATTAAATTTTCAAAAACCTTTCAGGTAGTTTTAATATCTAATCCAGTTGCCACTTAATGAGTGACCAAATCGTGTTTGTGATGGGTGTACAAAAAGCTTTTTGTTTAATGCACAATGATAAAACATATATAGAATCATTAAAGTTTAATATTTCTTTGCAATGAAAAAATCTTAAGACGCAGGTATTTGCACCAAGTCAAATTTCTTTTCTTTAATTTCGTTATTCATTTACTTTTTTAATCTAAATTTCTCATGATTTGACATCTAACAAACGACAAAAGAACCAATTAGGCCCTTAAAACTTCCACGATATATTTCTAAGTTGGATTATCAACGCAAACATTCTTCCCTAATTCAATAATTATTTCTTTTGAAAAGGTATCATAACTCTACGAAATGGCTTTTTGCCAATTAATCGTGTTACTTCCAATAGAAAAATGCGTCTCAAGTACAATAGAAGGCAATGAAGGGAAACTGCACCACCCCTACCCACATTTTAGCGTTGTTTTGCTACAGCTGCAACTTATATTTTTGGCGGAAAAATGTGAGTATTTTAATATTATACTTAGTATTGATCCTTATAAATAAGAGTTGGTTTCAGAGAAAATAAGTTTTAAGGGTAGAATGCAGGAAAGTAAAAGACATAATATAACTATAATTTACTGTACGGTGGGCGATTTTAAACTAAATCATGAATAAATCCACCTATGATTATAATAAAATGAAGTTTAACTGTGGCCAAAATGAGGTGAGATGTTGTTTTGCTTTATGATCCAACAGAAAGCACAGTTATCTTAATGAACTCATAAACGTTAAACGATGTAAATTGTTCAACTTTATTTCTTGTAGTTGTCTTTTTTAGTTGATTTTACCGACTAATAAACATCACACGCATTGCAAAACAAAATCATTACCATTTAGAGATTAATATTTAAACCTGTTTCTAAGTTATGTATTGCTAATGCGTATGCTCTTCGATACATCTATCGAAATGGCTCTCGGCTAAACAACTTAAGTATTTTCGTCACTGGAGAAATACTCCCAGTTACGTGACATTCGATGTTGTAAATCTTTTTTCTCAAAAACAACTGTTTACACTTACAATTTTACCAAAATAGTTCAACTTCATTGTTTCGAATCGAGCCCTAGGGAGTCAATTTTACTATTAGAAATGGCAACGAGTTCGACAGTGTTCTTTTTTGTTCTTTTGGAAACTTTGGAAAAGTTCGAAAAAAAAAGAAAAATTTGTCCATTGTCTTTAGTCACGTTTTCAATCTTTCTTCCTGCGACGGGGTCTCGTTGAAACAAAATAAATGAGTCAAAGTAATTTTTTTAGAGGAAAAAGTTTTACAGACTCTATTTTTATGGAGATATTATGGGTAATGAATTGGAATGAGTATGTATTAAAAAATTTCCGTGACATAGGATAAAATTAAAATGTGGGATTCAGTTCGTCAACGAAAATTAACACGAAATGTCCAATTAGCTTATTTTGGTTTCATAATTTCAGAGATGTTTCAGTCATATTATTGTCGAGGATAAAAAACGTCCTATGAATAACCTATATACAATTTTCTAAAAAAAATTCATACATGCTTGGAAGTTTGGTAGCTAGACCAATATGGAATATTTATAGAGTCTACATTTTAAGATAGAAGTTGCAAACAGCTTTTCAAGTAAAATGATTGGCCAAGTTCCCAAAGTAATTTTAACATTTCGCTTACTGTGTACTTAAAAACAGATTCCTTGAGCTAATTAAATAAATATATAGCGGTGTTTACATTTTATACTTCACGCTAAAACAAAATCCTAAATTAACAAAATATATTTAAAAAAAACATTAAACATTCTAATCTTTCAGACACAATAAAAAAAATTTGAAGAACATAAACATAATATACTAATTCAAAAATGAAAAAAGAAATATATTTAAATATAACACTTTTTTCGAAATTGTATTATCTGTTATTTGATGTCTTTTTTAATGTGTCATAAATTTAGATTGCAACTTTAAATTGTCCAATTTACAATTTCTGTTTATCCCTTTTAAATTTCTGAAGCACCATAAAACGAAATGGCTTAACCACATTTAAAGGAATTCAACACCCTTTATCAAACATGTATATGTGAGGCAACAAACATAACATTATTTTTACGAGCCAATCTGAATCTAGACATTTTCAACAAAATTGTAGAATTTCCATAATCAAGCATGTATAACCACCATCCAATTGTCACCGTAGCTTGAATTATGTAAACAAACATCTGAAACGAACGGATGCAACTGTCGAGCTTCTAATAAATATTCCTTCAAAATCCACCATTTGAAATGTAATCGTCAGTGATGCGTAACTCCATAAAGTCAACAAGGAGTGCACTTAATTTTCCTTAGAGAAATTCTCACTCCGAAACCAATTTACTCATGCCAAAAGTCAATTTACTTTACTGGGGTTGTAATCGCAAGCAGAATATTTTCAAAATTTTAATATGTGGTTATTAAAACCAAAGTGCGTGATGCATATGGGACGAATCTTAGGAGCAAATAGCATTACAAGGTTCTGAAAAGTCTTGAATTGCTTTCCAAAAGGCCTCTTGGGTATTGAGACATAGTGCAGTCAAATGAATTTTAACTACATGAAAGAACTAAATTCACATAATCGGTCAAACGTTATTTTATTAATTGATGTACGTGGGTAGTTTTTAAGTAAGGTCGTTTTGTTTTAAAGAGATAACCACGGAATTTTTCTTCAAAAAGCCATTATTTTTGGATTTTACATACTTTTAGCTATTTTTTTACATGTTTGCCAAGTTTATTAAAGCACTTGTCATACTTTAAAACAAAGTTTTGAGAACCAAGGAAGTCAGCCGCCTGCTTAAGACAGCCAAGAGGTCAGGGTTGCTCTCACGTATATGGAAATATGCTCTCAGCTAATATGGAAATGTGGTGAAATATGACGGAGACCCTATGCTCCAGGTTGGAGCAAAAAAAATAAGTAATTTAATAAGTAAAATTATAATAATACCACTAAATGTCGTTTATTAACTTTCTGAAATCATTCTGATGCAATTTATATCTTGAGTTCATAAACAAAAATATCGTAGAATGAAGTTACGATATTGTGTGCTATTTCGTTACGCACAGAGACAACGTGCACAAAAAGGATGTGCTTTATTTAACAAATACATTTCAATGAAGGGTGAGATAAATCCGGTTTAATTGTTATACAACTAGGATTTAGTAAAGATTTACTCGATATCTGATGCGAAATGAGAAAACCACAAATATAGTTTACGAGCAGCTAACGACAAGAAGAGTAATATTTTAGAACAACGTTTCTCAAACTCAACAACCATCGCAGTACATCATCCAAAATAATTTCTCAGAGTTTCTTCATAAATATTGCTTACAAACAAGTAATGACTTAAAAAGGTATATTTTAGAACAATGATTCCCAAAATCAACTGTCATTGCAATTCATAATCCCCAAAGAATTTATCAGCCAGAAACCAATTTACTAATTCCCATACTCATTTACTTTACCTAGATTTAATTCCAAACACAATATTTTCTAGGCAAATGAAAAGTCTAGGTGGCAAAACTCTCATCCTCCAAAGTATAACTAAGACATAAGGTCCAGTCCCCCCATTGGCGACTATTGACAACCATAAATTCAATTGAACTAAGCCGCCAATAAACTCGCCGGTTCCTATATCTTAGTTATCCATTATACAATGTGAGTTTTTCAAATCGACCCTTCAAATTTAATGTATCTATATTAAAATTAAAGCGCGGATCACTTGCAGACGAATCTCTACGGGAAATAGCATCACAAGGATCCTTCAACAAACGCCCCAGAGACATTGAGGAAGCGATGTCATCAGCAAGTCCTCGAATGATTTCCCACAGCGGAAATGCTTTATGCAAACGAGCGTTTGTGACCCTTCCCAGTGAGAACTTTGTATAGGAAGCCCATTATACTAATGGACGATTTACTCGAATTTTCTGAAGGTGAGTTGAAATATTCATCGTTAAAGTTCAGCTTCTTTTCTTGAGATGGTAGCTCGTTTTTGATAATGTCTGAAAAGGAGTTGGGGCTGGAATGGAATCAATATTTTTCAACAGTTTTTGTTGTTTGCAAGACACGGCAATGTATATTTTAAGTTCTGCCAATCAAAGTAACGTGGACTTTAAGGTCAAAACTTTACTTTCAATAACACCTTTTTGCAAGTATATTTATTTTAAAAAACTTTTTTATTCAGTGGCAACTCTGTCTTGACCTACAAGTGAAATAATTGTATAAAATAAGTAGTTTTTAAGACGCGCGAGAGATTCTGTAATACCCAATAACAATTAAAGAGTACAGGAAAAGAACCCCTTCGTCGATTGGAAATCTGTCTGTATAAGATAGATCTGTGTGTGTGTGTGTGTGCTTAGCGAAGATAGTGAGTCATCGCCATTAATAGTGTAAAGAAACCAGTTTTTCCTTTCTTCTTATTACATGCGCACAAATTTACTATATCTCTATCACCAAGATTTACGCTAGACACTAGTCTGACGCTTGAACAGCGAGCGTCACTATCGCCACTACTCGCCAAGCAGTCCTCTAAACGGACAGATTACCAGTTGATGAAGCTATGGTTTTTTTTCCTCTGAAGGATTTTTTTCTCAGGTCTTCAATTATGGATAAAATACCTCAGGAAACTGAAGTAAAGTTGAATTCAAATTAAAACTCAAATCTGAATCGCTGTCAAGCGTTCTGAAAATTACAATTAATGGCATTATCGTTTTTTGATTTTCTGTTCAATAACAACGTTCTTTGAGAGTAAAACTGACAAGCAAGCAACACTATTTCAATCAATCATCCAAAAATTTTCCGACTTGTGCTACTTGTAACAAAAAAATTAACACTTGTAATAAGCTAAATATAAATTCCCATCCGTTAAATTCCGGATAATCAATATTCTACATCTCAACTGGCATTTTTCCTTAAATTGAATTTCAGCTTTACTAAAATCCATAGACTCTACATTACTATTCAGAACCATACTACTTGCAAAAAAAATGGGGCTTAGTATGAGACATCAATTACATGTTTTATTCAATTTTATTCAAGGAAAATATGCAATATATTTTCTTAATTAAATTAGATAGACTTAACTAAATCCAACTGAATCCTCTATTGATGTTCAAATCCAAAAACGTATCAACCGGTCTTAATTTATTTAAAACTGGAGCTCTTATCTTACTCTCCAACATTATACTTTTTGAGCAGCATCCAACACCTTCATAAAAACAATTTTAATTAAATATTTACCGCAGGGGATGCCCGAAATCTCAAGCAGTTTTTTTCTTACTTCAGCGCACTTTATTGACCTGTAAAGGCTGCTAAAGAAACAAACGAACACATTGCGTTGACGGCTAAAAAAAATGCTTTCTATGTTTTTTTTAACTAATAGTGCCTAAACCAATCTAGACACAAAAATGCAATTACAGAGATTAGATAGAGATTGTATCTGAAAATAAATTCAAAAATAATACGCATTATTTTAGTTTTTTTATTTTCTTGCATTTTTTTTTCAATTAACTGACATAAACTTAAAAAAGGAATTTAGGTTTTACATTTTTCTTTATCGTATTGAAAAAAAATAAAGTCTATGGAGAGTTAAACTTAATTTATTCATGGTCATAGTGTCTTGCATATATATTTACTTCAAATAGTAATATTTTAAGAGAGAAATTGAGTTTTCTATATTATTCAGAAGGATTTAAAGTTAAAATCCAGTCAATATCAAAAGGAAGTTTTATATATAGAATTTATTTTATGATTATTTTCTCGTTCAAAAACTAATCAATTTATACCTACGAATTTCAAATTTTATTTTTTTGTTACAAAATATTTAAATAAATCAAGAATGTCAGGAATTTGTTTAGTCTTAATATAATATGCATAAACTTTGTATAAAGCATATAAAAATGCTTTTCTATATATTTTAAGAATAATACAAATAATAATTGTTAAAGTTAAATTATTTCAAAGCTTTTCTCATAAATCAAAAATTACATAAGCGATCGAAAAATAAGCACACTTTGAATACTTGGTGTAAATAAAATATTTTACTGAAATTGAAATTATATCTAAAATTGTATAATAATATTTTGTTTGGCAAAAATATGTGTTATTCATATAAAATGAAACTTTTGTTTATTATTTTAGGTAGATATAAGGGCATAAACTTCGGATCGAAGTAAATCTTGAAAGCAACAGGACTCCTGATTCCAGCTTTTTGATAGAAATAAGCAAAATTTAAATAATTGAAAATAACAAATCACACTAAAACTATATTAAAATGCCGCCCCGGTGGCTCAGTCGTTAGAATGCTGGCCTTTAGAGCTGCTGGGGTCGGGTTCGAATCCCGATCAGGCACGGATGTTTGCGACCGTCAATAAATGCTGTTATTTGTCTATGCGTTATTCCTTTCTTTGTGACTGTAAAAATTCTTAATGTGTCTGTCCCACTTGACGAAAGCTTATAAACGGCTCTCTGAACAAGCACATAAGTTAGAATATTTATGTACCATACTATATTAAAATCTAATTTTTTATTATATTTTTTGTTTCAGTAACATTGAGCTTTACAGAAAAATGAAATCCTTGTTTACTTATTATAATAGGTATATGCAAGGTTATATTCATCGTATCGAGGTAAAATTCAAAGCAACTGGACTTCCGGTTCTGACTTTTTAATAGAAATAACTAGCAGTATGGTCCCGCCTTACTTTGAACCCGGTAACTTCGCATTGCTTCCTTTTAGAGGCATGCTTACTTGTGAAAATGGGGGACATTCACGGCCATATCCACCTGAGCTTCAATTCCAAATTGCCGTGGTAAAAAAGCGGTTAGACATGTTAGAGGAGTAGGAAAACATCAGCACGTGGTTCGAGAGCTGTATAGGATAACTTTAGCACATGTTTCGAGATGTGTAGGATGACAAACCGCGTGGCATCACATGAATGTTCCCCATGCACTTAATATCTAAACTAAATTCAATTCGTGTAATGCGCAAGAAAAAAGCAAATAATAACAGAGAATGGTGTCAAGCCCCTGTTACTGCCCGGTCGTTGTGTTTTGAAGCCCCTGTTATGGTCTGCCTGCCTTATTAAAATGCACTCAAAATTAAATTCATGTTGGCGCATGCGCACTTAAAAAGCAAACACTAATAGAGGACGGAGTCAAGCCCCCATTTCGGCCCGGTCCCTGTATTTTCAAGCCCTGTCATGCGCACGCCCACGTGGATGGCGTTTTTTTTTAAAACTAATTATATTAATTAAAATTTCTAATCAAATATGAAAAAACTAAACCTCAGGTGCACACGTAGGTATTGAAATTAATCTATATTAAAAATTTCGAATAAGTAGGTCTTTTGCGATCCACAGACATACACACAGACAGACAGATTCTTTCTTTTATTATTATAGATAGACTTATTAATAGAAATAATGAAAATTTAAATTTTTGTATATTTAATAAAGTTTATGCTAAAATTAAAAATTAATCCAAAATTTGAATTCTAATTTTTTTATAAAATTATAATTTGTATGAAAATAAAACTTTCGTTTGCTTATAATTATATTGCTTATAAAATTTGGTCATATTCATCGAAGCAAGGTTAAACTTCAAAGCAACGAGAGTCCTGATTCTAGCTTTTCGATATTCCCCAAATAACGAACGCTTCACTTTATCTCGATCTCCCAGGAGGGCCAAAGCGTGATTAATTAATTTCAGTCGACATCTTATTCATCAACGGAAGCGTCACCCTTTAATACAAAATGCAAATGCACTACTCTTCTGATACGCCATCGAACTCGGGTGAAAGGGGAGTGCTAGTTTAGTTCAAAAAGTAGTTGTTACTTGTTCCTATTTAATTTGTTGAAGGTTGAGTTGAGTTGAACATTTTCGAATGTGTATTTCTAGACTCTTCACCGCGATCCAGAAATGGTGGAAAATTCTCTTGAATTTTTATTGATTCTTTTGAATCATTTTTTATTTAAAATCGGCAACAGATAACATAATCCACTTTATTCTATTAAAGTAGAGCTCCCACTCGGCAAATTTGTGTTTTTTCATCTATTACATTCTATTTTGAAGTTTAGTTACTAATAACTCTCATAGATGACAGTAGTAAAAGGGTATTCAAAATTAAAGAATGAGGTTATTAACAGTTGTTAAATTACCTTTTTGGCATTATTCAAAGTAAAATAATATTAGTACTAAATACAAATAAATTGTTTTGAAATATCAATTTTAGTTCAAGAGTGGTATTTTTAAATATATCGAGTAGTTTTCTATTCATTTTTATCAAAATTGAAATTTTGTAGTTGGTTTTTGTCACATGGAAAAAATTTAAAAATTGAAATTATTTAAATTCTAATGCAGTTAAATTTTTTTCAGTATTTTCCCCCTAATGTATGAGTATTAAAGATACATATATGTTTTTTTTGTGATGAAAATAAAAAATCATGCATTAGAGGGTTAAGAACAATTTTTATCAAATAACAAATTACAACAGAACTAGATGATACCTATCTGCTCATCCCTAGTCTTAAGATAACCCCGCTAACACCCGACAATTACAAATTGCCTCAGAAGGATTAAAAATCATGTCGGGCCGTTTTCGATTTTCAGTGAACTTTTAATCTGTTGATAGTTAGAGGAACCTGATAAAGACGCTTTAGCAGTCATTAAGGAACGACTGGCGGATATAGCTTCAAAGAGTGGGTGAAAAGTTTCCCTGTGTAATTAGTTTGTTTGAAAGGAAGTCTTTGTGCTTTTTTAATTTAAAAATAAGGTGAAAGGTATTAAAATGATCATATGCCATGTCACTGATGTGCCATTTAATTTTTTAACTATTTGCAATTACATTGTATTTTTTTCAACTTGTGAAATTTTACATTTTTTAATAAGGGTTATTATATTTTTATTAAGGGTTTTATACAGTGAATATTTAATGTTAAAAAGAAAATGAAATCTATAAAAATTTGAATAATATATAGTGATTGTACCTTCGCGTACAACACTATAATATTCGAATATTCTGACAAATAATTCTGCAACAATAGAAACCTGATTTAATGGAAGAAATAAATGATTAATTAATAAATATCTTTAATCAAATTTTTCTTATATATAATATTTTGTTATTACATTTTTATCTTAAAAAATCATAGTGTTACAGCATGAAATGATCTGAATGCCATAATTAACCCTAGTTAGTAGTTGTTTTCGATACAAAAAAATAAACGAAGCAGTTTAGAAGGGCAGAAAAAGTTTCGTCGTTTCCTGCACAGTCATATAAAAGGTTTCGCTGCTTTTATTTATAAATGATTTTTATAAAATATATATAATAGTTCTCTTATTCCTTGTTAAGCCGCCACCATAACTTATAGAGCAAAACATATAATTGGGGTTTATGAAATTAAATAAATAAAAATAAAATGGACGGTGTTGCTGTATCGGTTAGCATATCTGATAATACAGAATTCTATTGAAACTTGGTGAAATGGAAAAAGGCACACAAGAAAAAACCTATCCATAGTTTTTTATTTAATAAATTATAAAAAGCTTAATTGAAGAAGTAAAGGGCATCAATTCGCTAAGTATGCCTTTGACACAAATAAGTGATTATTTAACGTCTATTGGATTAGATATTAGAGCCTCCTTATTAGTGAGTAGTTTCGACGAGTTACGTGTAAGCCGGTTTTGATTCCGGCACCTATTGCATGTTAATCTGTTCCTAAACCATCTGTTTCAAAATAATTAATCAGTCAAGAGGGATATTGTTGGATATTTCACAGCCTTAACTAAAATAAATGTCAACTATGGTAAACAGAAAAAACAAAATTTCGGCATTGCGATTTTATAATAATACTCTATTTTAGAATATCAAAAAGCAACCCTTATTTATGCATCATACAATGTATAAATGAAGAAAAATTTAATATTATTTTTTGTTATATTGCGCTTTTATTCATATTTAAAAATAGAAAAGTTGTCTGACTAATATATTGGTTTAAAAATATTAATAAAAATCTAAATCAGATTACAGACAGAAACCAAAGAAATGCTGCTTACAAAGAACATTAAAAATTGTAATCCAATGTCATTGTTAATCTTCTTAGGATTGTTCATTATTTTGTTACGATACATTTTTACTGATTCCAGCTTAAGTAAAAAGAAGTGTTGCGAAATATCCCAAACAATAATTTTGTTGTTATCAAAATGTGTCTATTTTACATATTAGAAAACAGTTGATTATCCATGTTGTTTAATTTTGATGTTTCGATTGCCATTATTATTGTAATACGTTGTTTGATATTTTAGTAATAACTTAAGAAAATGGAAGTTAAAGTGCAATAAATAGTGTAGTGTAATCGTTTCTAGCTTCCTATTTCTAGCCTCCACGTAATAAATAAGTTCGTATGTTTCAATAATTCAAGCAATATGTTTTTAAAAAAGTATTTAAATTAACAAATATTTTATCTTTTATCAAAACTTGAGTGCTTAAAAAAATTATAACGCAGTTTGAATGGAAACAGTTTATCTAATTAACATACTCTACTGCTCTTCCACACATAATAAATAGCAAAAAAGATATATAAATCAGAATCCGATTTTAAAAAATGGAGGGACCATTCAATACTTAAAACCTTTCATTTGGGGAAATTTAAGTGATTAATTATCAACATAGTTCTGGTGTTTTTAACTACTTGATGTGGCTAATTCCAAGTAAAATTATCTTTTTTGTAGTGTAAGTCATATGTGTAAATAGTTATCACTGCAGCTTTCCATGTGTGTAAATAGGGATTATTACTACAACATTAAATGGAAAAAACTAGTGCAATAGCTGATCTTCACGTAATAAAACTAAGTAATGTAACGTGATCTATTTAATTTTTTCAAATTAAAAAAAATTAATGTCCTCTAAAATTTGGCTTACACTACAGTTATATGGAATTATATATCAGTTTATATGCTTTTTCGAGCACTTCACCTAATTAAAGATTTTAAAAACTTATAAACAATAAAAATAGATAAATTTGAAGAAATATTCTCTTAAAAATAAACGTAAATCTACTAAAGCCGATTCATCGGGTTTTTTTTTACGAAAGTCTTTTGGTAACGTATTTGCTGCAAAATATTACTAAAAAAACATATTCAACTTATATAGCTTCCTTTAGAGATAAAGTAGCACACATTTCTCATTAAATAAAAACAACATAGATACTTATCTGGCTCTCACTGTAGATACTTTAAATTTCCATTCAAATAACATATTAACAACTTACTAGAATTTCAGACTTACAGCTAAAGCTGTCAGAGCTGTTTAACCAATTCAGTCTCAATGACAATTTAGCAACATCATTTTTAACATTTTTTTTATCGTTTATAGCCATTTATGATATCAAAAAGCACATCATTCGATCCTTCAAACTTTTTTCTACCGGAAAATATTTTTTTATTAATTCCAATAGATGTCATCCTTATTAATGTATTGTAAAAAAATATATAGTAATGTATTAAAAATAATGTATTTATTTTTAAAAAATCATGATCAGAAACATGATGATGCCGAATGGCATCACTGGTACTGAACGGGTTAAAAAAAACTTAAATTAACTCAATATTAATACTAAAAAATTAAATTTTAGAAAATCGTTCATCTTTGTAACTAGTTCTATAAAGTCTCAAGAATACATATAATTAACTAACTCTTAAGATGTGCAAATTCAAATACTTTTAAAAAGGTCATATTTCAAAGGAACACTTTTTTCACTTTTTTAAAAATAAATTTCTCCCTAAAATCTTAATATATTGTTAACTTAGAAGTTTTAAATACATAGTATGCTTTTCTTTAGATGTAATAATTTTATTTTATGATACTGTAAACTTTAAACCTAAAGTTATTTTAAAGTTCAAAGTTTAAAACTTGATTTAGCAAAAAAATGCTTCAAAATTTACAATACATAGTATGCTTTTCTTTAGATGTAATAATTTTATTTTATGATACTGTAAACTTTAAACCTAAAGTTATTTTAAAGTTCAAAGTTTAAAACTTGATTTAGCAAAAAAATGCTTCAAAATTTTTCCAATTTTAAAGTATTTGCATGTCATTAGGAAATTATATACTGTTTCCAAAAACAGTGTTACTTAAAACTTCGTTTTAATTTTTGCATCACTGAAAATTTCGATGTAGAATAGCTTATCAAAAAATTGAAATCTGCCGTTTTGCTTAGGTATTCATCGCACGGTTTCTAATTATTTAAGAATTAAGAAAAAACGCTTTTCTATGAATTTTAATATAATTGGAAGCTTAATAACTTAAAAATAAGAATCGTTCGCGAAATTGAACTGAGAATTGCATTTATGTACTATTAGTTTGTATGTTTTAATTCACGAAGCAAATAAAACTAAGTAATAAAGCATTGCGATTCGTTTTATTCACAGCTTAACAAGAATTGTGCAATGACAACAATTCACAGATGTGGCGGTTACAGTTAACGGTTACAGTCAGAGGTTCAAAGTTAGATTACGATATTGAATAAGAGCTACTATCAGTTGTTACAAAATTATAGAAAGTGAAAAAAGAAAATTTTGTCTACAAAAATAATATAATTTCTTACTTTTATGTACTTTCTTACTCATATCTTGAGGATATCGAGAACTGCATCTCTGCAAGTTATAATATAGTAAAGATTAAAGTCAATTTCAATGCGATTCTTTTCTTTCAATCGTTTTTGAACAAAGAACATTATAAATTTCATCCCTAGATAAGAATTTAACAAAAATAAGTTCAGTTCTTAAAAAATGATAAGAATAAATATTGGATAAAGTAGGACAATCGGTTTTTCTATTTGTCTTAAGTTTTTTTTTTTTAATATTTTCGTATTTTGAAATATTGCATGAATTGAAGAATAATACATTCCCATTTCCCAAACCTCCAATTGACTTTTGGTAAACATTCAAGAGAAGTTTACTTTGGAAATGTATGTTTATCAATGAAATTCTCTGGTTTTTATTTTTATAAGGCAAAGTAAAATATAATATTGTGGTTCGCATAAAGTCAATAAAAAGTATATCATTATATCACATTAAGTGCAACGTAACGAGTAATGTCGCTTCATTAAATATTTTTTTATCTAGGGTATAATAAAAATGAATACTTCAAACTGCCTTTATGTACATTATTCTGATTATAAATTAAATTTAGATCTTATTTCTTCAAATAAAATAACGTATTTGTACACTTCGATAAGATTGGTTGAAGAAAATATTTGTTATTGTTGTTATCAAACAGGAATCAAAGCATTTATACGTATCTTGAACACAACATTAATTCATTACCCACAATATTTGATCAGCAACCAGTACACAATGATGAGATAACAAGAACATTGACATTATATATAATAACTACTTTACGTATTTTCTAACGGAATTATGCTTAATGGCTTTAATATTAACTTGAAATTAAAGGTTATAACCCATTATCGGACACATTTCTTCCCAAAGATTCTTTCAAAAAGATTAGGAAATTAAATTCTAAAAAAATAGTTACACGTAGTATGCAATACACAATGCTATATCAATTACATCGTTGGAAGAAAAACTTCTATAGACCTTCCTTTATCAACTAAAATTGAGATATACTTCAAAACCGTACTGTACTCTAACAGGATTGCTCCATGCCGAAAATATGGTTTTTAGAATAATGTTTTAAAGTTAGTATTTTTCATTGCATATCATTTTGGAAATTAAATGTTTCCCAAAGGTATCTTTTAAAGTATTGTTCTACCATTGAAAAATGTTTCAATCGCTACATCCTCAAATGTGGAATAGCTTGGAAGTATTTATAACGTGAAAGTCATATTTGATGGTTATGCCACTTTTCCTCGCTTGGGTGAGAACAAGGTTTCCAAGCATCAATCGATCACCAACCATCATCCACTCTTCACACCCAAATTACTTATAAACGGTGCTTTGAGCACTAAGCACATAACTTCCAATGAACATAACAAACAGCAAAAAAACTTCAATCTCTCCCCGGCAATCATAATCCCAGCGTTCTTGAGGAGGATAAGAAAAACAAAACCTCACAGCCCAAAGGTAACGGCAGGCAGGCGATAAGAAATAATCCTATTATCTAGCAATCCGTGAACGCCATTCGGTTATTATTAAACAGCAATCGCGGCCCCGTAATAGGAAGCTGAGGCTACTTCCCTGGGCTAATGAATAAATCCCGCCTTTTTACAATCTTCCCCCTTGTATCTGGAATAGGATCTTGAAGATATTTATTGCTTCCATTGAAGAATCTACGTGAAAGAGCATTAATTAGAGAGGTGGGAGTTAAAGGTGCATTGCCTTTTCAAAACAGATTTATCCTGCGATTTGGCAAAGCTGTAACTATCAGCCAACTAATTTAAAAGTTAAATAATTTGGAAACATGAATTTTTTTTAAATTCGAAAGTGCTATTTGTTATGTCATTCCGTGTTGAATTGAAAAATAACAAAATGCTCGGTCACGTGATAAAGCATCCTATTGTAGCATTGTTAAAAATTGAACATTAAAATATAAATTTACATTTTTCTGATAACATTAAAAATCTACATTTGCAAGCCTATTGACTAAATCAATACCACTCCGTTGATGATGGTCAATATTGGCAGATACAATATCGTGAGAACATAAACAAATAATTTTAAAAAGATTTTCAGTGTTATTATTTATTACTGCTAATTCTCTCATCAAAAGTAAACATATTTGAAAGCACTATATGAAAACAAATCTCCATCGCAATAATGTTAACTGATTTTTGGCAAACTCGATAACCTTTTCATTACTGTATTGATTAGAAATTTACATCTTTTTGAATTGTTGAAATCGATGATTTCGTAAGTGTATGGAATTTACGCAGACAGTTTGTAGAAACTTTTCACAGGTACACATTATGAAACCTACTTAATTTTATTAAAATTGGCACTAAAAAGAATTTCTTTTAATCTCTTGTTTCATAAGCACTGAGCTCAATGCACAGTAAAGTACTGCCCTCAGCAGGGGTAAGCTTCAGTTACTACAACAATGAATTATACCTTTTTATTTGTCTTGAAACAATTCAGTTTTTTACTAACATGTCCTAATGTTTAGAAGTGTTTAAAATGTACAACAATGGTATAAGTCATTAGTTTAGATAGTGCAAGTTACCTGCCCATGGCAGAGTTTTCGACTGCTCCAAAAGCATCATTGCAATTATTTTGTTGAAGAGGTAGAGCCGGGCTTTATAATTGGATATCTATTACGACATTGTATTTTAGTTATACAAGCAATTTCGTCCTATTATGTAACTTTTTGTATTCCTCCGCAACAGCGAAAATTTACTTCAACGTAATATAATATATTCTCAATCCGGTGTATTGAGATCATTAGTCAAAATATAAGTAAAATAAATATAACTAATTACAGCTTTGTTACACTAATATTTCATGATGTAGGAATATACTTCCAAAGAAAGTAGTACGGTAAACGACGAAATAGAATACGCAGAGGGGAATAATGCTACCTGATCCAGGTTTGTGGCTTCAGCCAAGAAGAGTATTGAACTGCGATTTGGTTTACATTAATTGCCGCGATATAGATTGTTATTATTATTTTATTTTCAATGTGCTGCAATGAGAGTTTAATTTGCCCGGGTATTCATGGGGGGAGAGAAAGAGAGAATGTTGTTTACCGCCTAATGGATTTGTTATGTTAATTAATTCATCTCAATTAAAAAGCTTTCTTATTTAGGTTATTGTAATACATTTAATTAAAAGCATTTGTTTCCAATAGTTGAATCTCATGTCTGATTAATTGAATTCTTTCAGTTAAACAAAATAACTGCTTTCTTACCATTTTTAAAACTAATTGTGTAATATGTTATAAATAATTTCTTTTAATACAATTCATTATGTCAGTTATTTATTAACATGAAAATTTTAAATTTATTTTATGTCTTCTGTCTTTTATGTATCATGTTCTTTTTTATGTATCATGTTACGTGTCATCGTTTGTTTCTCGACCCATTACTGACGAAATTGTGCTATTAACACCTTTATTTCCAGATAAAAGCATTATCTTTACGTTTTTTAATTTTTATTTAATATTGCATGTAATTAAATTGTTTTGTACTCTGGTTTTCATTTGTCTTATATTCTGTATATTCAGATAAACTTAAGTCGAAAGCACTTTTTGGCAAGGTTAATTATCTTTCCAATCATCATTAATGGTTTTTACTACTTATTTCAGTCTATCAGTTACATCATTGAAAAAACAATTTATTAATTTAATTGTATTTTCACAAAAAGTTGTAATATCACATCTTATATTTCAAAAAAATTGAAGTAATCGCAAAAACTAACGAAACCCTTTGGTGTGAAAATCATTAGAAAATGATATCCGAAGCGAATTAAGAAACCAACTATGTTCTGTGGTTTTGATACAGAACAGAAGAATATTCGATTGAATTTTAAGTTATTATAGTATTCAATAATGATAATATGTAAATCGCTTCGAAATGTTAAAGCGTTTCATTCAAGTTTAACATAGTGAAGTAGTCATTTAGAATCCAGGAAATGTCCTTTACTAGTCTCTGGTATACCCTTTTGTTATGTGATTTTAATTATTAAACCCTAGTATAGTATTAACTGCTTGTTGCCGCAATAATTACATTCAAACTTTTAGATTATTTAATCTGGCACAGGTACTAAAAGTTAGAATAAAATTACAAAAAAAAATGTGCTTTTTTTTGGTACAGTCAACTGCCTTGATTCCGGGTTATAAACATGTATACGCATTATTGCATTTCTAAGAAATTGATTGATTTTAATAAAATGATTATTGATTTTTGTTAAAATCCAATTCTTAACGGCTTGATTCACAATCAATATATTATAAGGTTTTTCTGTAGAAGGCCCATTGTACAAAAATATATTCATTTTTACCAAAGATGCATAAGCCAGTTAAGATAAGCATTTTTCACAAATTTCTAGATGATTAGATTTTAGTCGATGTTGGTATGGTAGTAAAAAGTACAACTGAACTTAAAAAACAATTTATTACATTCTTAATTGTTATTTAGCTAATTTATCAGCATAAAAATGTGTCATTGACAATAACAGTGCTAAACATGTATTAGCATAGACTTAGCAAAAGGAACTATATATGTGTGGTACTATAAGTATGTGCATTAAAGAGTCGAGTTCATTTGCAATCCAACCTTTTTTCATCATTTAGCATGAAAAACACTGGAAGTGCATAACCACCTCACGATTTTCAAGAAACTATCTCTGAATTAATCAGTGCATTTGAAGGCAATTTTATAGATCCCGCAAGGTAATTTCAATGCATTTGGGATATTCGTGTTTTTATTTGGGATACATAATCATACATTTGGGGTACAAGAAATCTCAAATTCACTATCCCAAATATTTTGATTGCTCATATATTACTGACTAAATGAAAAAGCAGCCGATTAAAAATAACGAAATGCATGTTATAAAACTTTAAACAATTCGTAATATTAATATTTTAAAAATAATCAGTCATAAATCTCCCGAAACTATGAAACAACTACGGAGTATTGCATTTCTTTGAAATAATTTCTCAAACATCGTTTTTCATTATCTAATGTTTTATCGAAATCATCTTTTGGCAAATTTAAAAACTAACTGTCGCAGATATTTTTAATACCCATTGAATGTTTGGATCCCAGTTCCGTAAGCCAAACCCTTTATTTTCATCACCAAAAATGCATGTTTCCTTTAAATCTACGGGGAAAAATCCGAACACATGCGACTAAAAATATTCCAATCCTTCTAGATTTAATTCCAAACCAGATGTTTCATGAAGGGAAGAGCAAGAAAAGCCATAAAAAGAACATAATATCCAACCAGAAGAAAAGTCAAATTCGAATCTCTCTTGGGAAGAATACCAAAGTGAATCGATTTCCTTTGGATGACAGTCAGGGGACTTGGTCGGTTTGTCAACAGTTTAACTTGTACGTGATTAAAATTATGTTTAAAAAAAGATAATTATAACGAGCCCTACACTCGAGTGAAATCCACTTCTATAGGAGGAATGCATTTTAGACACTGGAAAGGAGTAAAATTATCTAATTAATCTCTCGTAATCGCCCTAAATAGCTCCTAATCGTCGTAAAATCGCTCATTTGTTGTTAAGATTGTTGGATGTTTAACAAAACAAAAGAAAGAAATCCACTCCTATAAGGGACGTGCATTTTCGACACCGTTAGGAGTGAAAATTAACTCATACCGAGTTAAAATCACTCGTTTGTTTTAAGAGTGTAAGGAGACAAGGGAATGTGATATTTATAGCCCTTATGATTCAACTCCGTCGACCATGAGTTATATTCACAGCATGGCGAGGCATCTTATATCTTCCTAACTATAACGGAAATGCAGCAGATGTACAAAACAAGTGAGCGAATAGTACTCCCCATCAATGTTTTATAATTATGTTATTATAATTAATTCAATATTAAATTAAAATTTAGTAAACGTTATCCATGATGTAAGAAGTGGTTCGAATAAAAGGGAGCAGAACTTATTGAAAGGGTCGATTTAGATTAGTTAAATTTTAGCTAGTGTGAGGTGCTTACAGATCAGAGAAAAAGTTAACGTCAGGTCTGTTAAGGGGCAAATTTGTTAAAATGTCAACCTTAAAAACAATATTTCTGCTTTAATCTGTAGATATGATTGCAAAAGTAATTTTTAAAAAACCTTTTTCTTGTCTAACATATGATAGAAAAGAAAAAAATGATAGTTAGAAAAGAAAAGAGGATCTTATATGAAAATAATTTCATAAAATTAAAAACAACTGCGTTGTAGCGAAGAAGACAGGAATTCGGCAATAGCATTAGTTTGAACCACAGTCTTTTATTGCACGTCGATTGAAAGCAATACAAATATAAAATAAATTTTGACCAAACCGGGAGTAACATTTTTATCAAACCTAACTTGTCATGAATGAATTTTCATCCATGACTATGACTATGCGTGTTTGTGACTATGGCGATGGCCCTCGACAAACAAGGTCCCCTGTGATTAATTGGAAAAGAACATGGGGCTTGGCAAGTTCAATAAGAAGAAGCGTAAAGTCTTTTATAACCATTTTCTTTCGTAAAAAGATTTCAGATCACTCCTTGCCTGCCCCGTTACGAATGTTCATTTTTCCATTTCGGCATTAGCGCTGCATAAAAATGTTGTAGCTCAGTGATGGTTCTTCGATAAAAATTCCGAAAAAGTTTTTTTTTTCAGGCTTTTTTATGTTCTGTTGTTGTGAGTAATTGTCTTTTGATATTATTTTTGTGAAGCTTTTCTGTTTTATTGGCTTCTATTATTCGGGGAATCGATTCTTTCATTATAATTGAAAGGCGAAAAAAAGTATTGAATGATCATCAATATTACATTTACTTGTACATAAATTTTATGTTTAGTATATAAAAGTGCACAGATATTTTTTTAAATTATAATATGACGCTACTCACGGTATTTATCCAGATGAAATTCGTAAACAACAATATCAAACAAAAGAAAAGCAAAAAACTACCGACATCTCTCCTGAAAAAATATTTTTGCTGATACTCTGCCAGCTCAGGATGTAATATAGACTCCTTCACACAAGTTAATTTACTGGTTTAGTTTATACTTTTTCATACTGCTATATAGAGGTTAATCAGTATTTACCATAATCAATCTTTGATAGTTACTGACAACTTTACAAGAGATATCTGTAAGTACTCTTGACAGAAGCCAACGGTAAATTTTAAACTATTAACTTATTAACCTGCATCACTAAATTACAATCTGAAACCCTGAACTTCGCAGCGAAATATTCACTGGTTGGGAAGTCCATAGCCAATTAAATTTAGTGACCATACGACGAAGATGTTCACGAACTCCCAAGGTTATCTGACCATATTTCAGGTATAATATTACACAGAAGGGGGGGGCAGGGCTTTCGTGGAATAAACCTTGCGTGAAACACAGCTATTAAGTAAATACTGAAGTGATAAACAAATTCAAAGAGTTTGACAAACACACAAATATATTTTTAAATATTTGAGTTTGTTCAATAAAAATAAAATTCCAAATTTGTTTATGAACGAATGTTAACCATTTCATACATTATTTTCGGATAAAATATATCATTAGGTGAAAAGTTTCTCCATAAAACTGTTTTCAGCATGTGCTATCTCTTGTTTTGTGCAGTAACATAACAACTTAAAATTGAGTAAACTTGCACAAAAGCTGAGTACCCTTCCACCACAAAATTGAAGTGTAGCTAAATCATTTGCAATATTTTTCATAATTTTTTTATTCATGTCTTGCATAATTTTTTTATTCAGCTTGCGCAAGCGCTTGGAGTACAATATGTTACATGGGATTCTACAGAGTTTTGTGGAAGGTTCCATGGAAATTTGAATTTATTCAACTTAATTCAAAATTAGTGTAACGTTACACCTATAAATCGCGGTTGTTACACTGTTAAAACTGGAGGTGACATTTGGCCCCTGTGGGGTGAAAAGGCATATCCCGTCAGCGACACCCCGACAGGTGTCATAAGGTGCCCTTAACTAGGGTGAAAGGGTGACACCCCTAAGCCAGAGTGACCCTGGCGTTGAAAGGATGGCACCCCAAGGGAGAATAAATGCACCCCTAATAGAAGGTGCCCAGAGGTGCCATAGCAAATATTAATAGTGACCAAGGATTTTAAAACTTATACCCAAAGATCCTCTATAAAACTGTACATTAAGAATAATAACAAAACAGAATTAACTGATTAAAAAAATGATTGTTTAATAATACTCACATCCAGACTCCCTCACACATTGGAATTTTGATCCAGATCAAAGGCCGATAGCGCCCTGATCTGGTACATTAGAGGTATTGATTTGGTATAGGAACATGGAGGACTTTTTGACCACGACATATTTAACGTTCCCCAGCCATCATTATTCAACACGGCGATCTTTAGACCGAATACAAGCGCCGACCCAGCAACCATCAGACCCAAAAACCATCCGAGCACCGCCGAGGACAGATCTCACAACCATTCCTATGCGAGACGACGCTTCACACGACTGAGCCACCGCGGCTCAAGACACACAAACCTACTTTTGCTTATTTACGGCTTCTGGAAATACCTATAATTTTGTTTTATAAAATGTGTTTTTGAGTTTAAAGTGGTTAAATACGATGAATTAAGATTTAAATTTATTTTGCTCACTTTAAAATAATGTAAATAAGAATGTTTATACCGTTCACACAGCGCGGTCAATTGTGAACACGTCAAGTCAACGTCAAAGACAAGCGCAAGTTTACAAGTCACCCCGCGGGTGAAACGTTTGGAGATATTGGCACCCCAAAGACTATACTGGAATAGGCGGTGCCAATTGGTACCGCCTATTCACCCCTGATAAGATTCAAAACGTTAAGGTGCCGATTGGTACAACTTATTAACCCCGGTTTGCCAAACGGCACCGATTTGTCACCTCTAGTTTTAACAGTGTACAGTAATCCTGTAACTTTACACATATATTTTTACATCTTAATTAAAAAATTCATTTGAGCTTTGTATAAACTACTATGGATTAAATTAGTGCCATTTTACCTTGATTACAGTAATATACTGCTTACACCAAATAATAAAACAAAGTTTTTGTTCCAAAGCTCAGTAAATTTATCGTATAAATATACAACCGAATGCCAAGTAAAAACTCTCCGAATTTATACAAAACTAAAAATACTATTTCGTATCAAATAATACGATAAACTCTATCCTATGTTACATATTCAATGTACTTAAGAAGTAACTTTTATACGTAAAAAAATATCCTACACAAACAAATATCTAAAAAAGAATTCGAAACCCTTTACATTCCCAGGGTCTTCAATATATTTCGAGAGGTATATACATTTCGAGATTCAAAGGAATATTCCAACATGTTGGGATATCTTGAAATATACAGTAAAAATTATCATAACAGAATTGCATTTAAATGGAATTTTCCATTATATTTTTTTAAAAAGGACAGGTATATAAACATGTATTGAATAGATTACAATATACTCATATTTTTAAAATTTCTTTACTGAGTCCACTTATATGTAAGCATTTCGAAAGGATTTTTAAGCAAACAAGACTAATATGTATAGAGTCGAATAGGGAAACTTTGGCATAGGTATGAAAACGCATTCCCTGACTTTCTTCTTGATATTTTTTTACTCATAAGTGAATTGAGAATTTTCACTAATTGAAAAAGACCACATCATTTTTTAAAGAGTTTAAATTAATGAAAATTTATTAACTCTGAAAAAGATTCGGTCAAAGTTGCCGTATTCGACGGTAATTAGGTAAATTCCATTAATTAAATACATTACAAGTTGTTACTCCTCAGAAATCCTCAGAATAAGTGATTAAGAAATATTGTGTTTTGGAAGTCGAAGTCTTACTATTGCTAAAGCTGTAGATTTGTACGACATTAAACCAAAATCTTAATTGAGATATGTGTGCAAATATTTATAATGCTTAAAAAACAAAATGAATAGACACAATATGAATTATGAGCCAACATTTTATTCCATGCATTATAAGTAGTTAGTTCTTCATTTAAAAAGTATGTTAAAATGGAAAACTTGTTAGTATACCCTTTTTTGCTTATGCACGTTTAGTTGTCTATCTCAGGCTAATTGGAATTGTTTAAAAATTATGTTCAAGCAATGAAAATGTTTGTGTTTTACATTCAGAGTCAAAACACATTGTTAATAATGTTTGAATTTATTTTGAGTAACATTGTTTTGGGATAACAATTAATGTCGTTAAGTAATTTCTTAAAATATTATAATTTTTTCAGAAAGCATTTCAACGACCTTATATCAGGGTAGAGTGACCGATTAAAAATATACCGTGTAACACAAATGCAAATGCGGGACTATAGTCCCTGGCTGTATGTATTTTTTTTATTGGCAATTGGTATTAAAGAGCTTTCTTAAGTTAGCAGCAGTTACCTTTTCATTAGTTGTTTCGCGTTGTGCTTCAACCTGCAACGAAGTTTATAAAAATGATGAAACATTTCATGCGTAATTGACATTTTTATTCCTCAGTTTGTTTTCTCAACGTTAAAAAAATTCATGCGAACCCAACAATTGTATGTTTTTTGTGGGCTTTTTAAATACAATCATTTTTTTTTTTAGTATGATACAATATTTCCGCTTCCATTTTTCTTACAGTTGTTTTCAAGAACATGTCTGTGTATTTTTAATTACGACAGTTGTGAATTGCTTTGTAACAATTTCCTCTTTCCGTTGATTATCCTAATATTTTGTCACCAATAATGAGTTTGTTGTTGCTATCTATCTAACATAATTTTTGATAACAAACCTAATCTTAAATATTACTTTAAATTAATTAAAACGTGTAAAATGTGGTTGTGATTTTGTAAATATTCCCCTTGTATTTGTTATGAATATAAGTTTTTAATTAAATGTAATAATAAAGATAAAAAATTATAGTTTTTCGGAGAATTACGTGTAAAAAGAGCGATTTTGGATAAGCCTTAAAAACTACTGAAAATTAGAAATACCGTGATTTATGACATTTACTCAGTTGTAACCGTATATAAATTACCCCACTGTATAGTTTGTTACACTGCCAACAAAACTCAAAACTTTTATCTACCAACTTTTTATAAATAGTTAAATACTATTAGAATATAATTTAATTTATATATTTAACAAATAAATATTTATTTTTTTCTCTTGTAAAGCTTTTCCAGAAATACTATTTTATTTCTTTTCAAAAATAATCATGAAAGTGGAAATTAAATTGAAACGAGAAAGTTTCAGAGACTAGTATGACTACTTGGAGATTACCCCCTGTTTCCTGGGAGATTTCGAAGAGACAGATTCCACACCCCTCCCCCCACTAAAGCACAAAAGTTATTTCAGATATCCCAAGCTACGATTATGAAGCACAAACAAGCTGTCAGAAACTTGCGAAATATGAAAAATGACTCAAATGAATGTTTCCAAGGTTTGCTAAAAGATTTGAAAGAAAAATGCATGATCTCAGATGCTGCATCCATAGTCTTAAAGATAAGGTTAATGTTTGACTATTGATATTTTTATTATGTAGGTCAAATATTTTTATGTATATATCCGAGATTGACGATGATGTTGATAGATGTGCTCTTGTGTTTTAGCAACTAATTAAAAGGGCAATTGGCTTGTTTCAGGTGATAAATTTCCTTCCATCTTTTATTCATGCATTTTCTTCTATCAGTATTGCAATTGGTTCTCGGTTCCACCAATTGAGCCTCGAGGAATAATTTATTTTCATTCAGCATATATCTTGCCACTCAATATAGTAAGCATGCTTATTCAAAAGTGCCACTTGCCCATTTAAATTATTCCTCACTGCCCTTGAATGAGGCAACTTATTGTGTCAAACTCGAACTAATGTTCATGAAAATGTTGTTGATATTGTGCCAATGGCACTAGCACGCATCTTTATATTTCAAACGAGTAAGGGACACATGTATTTACCAATAACTTAAAAATAACTACTCTCCTCTTTCGTTGACAAAAGAACCGTATATATAATATTCGTAGCTTGCCATATTCAAAAACGCCTTTTTCGCCATTGCCGTGGAGCCAATGGTTCCCTTTTCAATGGAGTTAGTTTAGTCAGGTGGCATTATATTTCAAAATTGGAAATGGTACAAAGAGAGATGGAAGTTGTTTAACTTCTCACATTTTTAGTAAAAGCGTGTCCTATGCAATGGAATATGTGCTTTAAACATTTGAAGATCCCAAGCATTTGAGGTCTTAAAACAATGCATCTATAAATGAATTTTACGAATTTACAAGTTAAATTTATTCAATTTCATAATGAAATGGGATCTCTTAGTAATGAATCTACTCTGAGTTGTGCAAAAAATTTAAACAAATTAATTTTGAATGTTAATCTTTTTGTATTTCAATGAAGCATTTATTTACTATTTTGCAAATATTTTATAGTTTAATGCTTAATTCAAGGAGTCATTTGGTATTTTGGCATTTATTTTAAAAGCTCGATATGACCCATTGTTTCCAAAACCAGTGCAATTAATTAGGCAGAATTTTATGTAGTTATCCTACGCATTACACGTTTGCGTATATTTTTTTACTAAAATGCATACGAAAATCGTATAGGGAATAAGTAGAATTCAAGTTTTCATTCAATGACTTACAATTAACGTTATCTCCAAAGCAACTTCAGTTTTTTTGTATTTAAATTAGTTTATTGTATAAATTAGGCGATTTGTATTTGAATTCCGTATTAGACAATTTGCGAGTAATATTTCACAAAATAACTTTGGATAAGTGTATCGAGAATATCTAGGAATGCATAAAAAATCCTTTACTAATCTACAATCCAAAACAACACAAATATTTTGAAACCTCCACGCCTTTTTCTTTTTCTAACTGCACCAAAAAGCACGATAAGTTCCTAATCTACTTCACCTTCTACTGAATTCACGCTTCTCATCAGATGCACACGGCTCAGTATTCGAAACATTCTCCAGGCAGCATTATCTGTATCGTAATCTCGTAGGCACATAAATAATCCAATGCGAAAATTTATCGAATAGTTACATTTATTCGGCAGATTGCACTCACAAATCAAAATCAAAAATTAACTTTGTTACGTAATTTTGTAATGGTTTAATTGTACTTGCTTCTTGCATGAATATTTTTCAATCTAAAACGTAAAGTGAACGTAATGTTGAATTTATAATGCACATAATGCCACAAATACAACAATTAAATCTGGTAAATAATCAAATAATAAGTTAATTTCAATTCATTCATATAACTCATTGTTCTTCTATCCAACACCTTATTTCCATTCGAATTCCAGATAAAGCTGACGATAAAAACCAAAACCTGAAACTTGATGTGATTCTTTTAACGCAAAATGAACGATCGAGGTAAAATGAAATGTTCATCTCCTTTCAGGGTCCGTTTCTTTCGGGCGATAAAACCATTTGCTCCAAGTTTTGAATTGAGAGGGAACTTCCCCCATTATGCAAAAGCAGAGTGTAGGGAGAACAAAGCAGCACAGGAGAGCAGAAAGGGAAAAAGTCCGACTCGTTAATTTCTCGTTAATAATCTGATATTCACAGTCCATTTCAACACTGTCACGAACCAGCGATTCAGAAAACGAGGAAATCCACCGACTCTATTCATCTTTGCGCCCACTAAAGATACGTTTTAACTTTTGTGAATTGAATAGGAGGTAGTATCTCAATCACTGATGGGTTATTGGTCTTTTTCAATTGAAATCATTAAGGGGAGTCTTTTGAAGTCGAGCCGAGATTAGATTGGTTTTCTTTTTTTAAATTAAAAATATGCTAATTATATTAAATTAAATTTATGGACGGTAATGTAATTTGTGTACTTGAAGAATAATTAAAATGTCACTCTTTGCATAAAATGGTAATTTGTAAAGGATGTTATTTCCAAAAACTGAATAATTTGACTGCGTTAACAATTCATTTCAGTTTTTTTTCTTGCATGTCCTTCATGAAATACTCTGTAAAAAACATTTGATTAAAATTTTGGTTATCGATATGAGAAATGTATATCAAACTTGATTATGCAGAAGTCTTATTTATTTTTGTTTCTTTATTTAAGCTTTACCTTCCCTTTATGTAATCTTTTTTTATCTGCGATTTTGTAAGTAATTTTTATAAAAGGAAAAATATTTTAGATTTTTTATGAGTATTTTATTGAGAAGGCTTAAAAAAAATGTTACACAAGCTTACGCTACCTAGCTACTTAGTTCCTTTAAAACAAACAACACTTATAAATCTCATCACGATTATACACATATTGTTTCTATCGTATAATTTACTATACAAAGAAGATATTTTCTTAAATTCCCAAATATTTAAAGTTTAATATTTCAAAACTAAAGTTCAATTAGTTGACTGAATTGCAAATTATATGATTTTTTTTGGAAATTCTTGCTCTTGGCTTTTGAAATAGATAAAAAAAAATATGAGGCGGTCTAATATTACCCATTGAATTACAGCATCGAATAGTACGAAATTGTAAAACTAGGTATACCATTGTCTAAGTAGAGTTATCTATTTTTCAAGCCTTTTCTTATACCATAACAATGTCATTAAAACGTCAAAGGATATCAGCAATTTGGATAACTACGCTTAAGTTCTTTGAATTGTTGAATGTATTTGCATTTTAGCTATTCTTCAAATGAGTTGCAAACCAATAAATGGGGTTTTACAAGGATAACAGCACATATATA
Source organism: Hylyphantes graminicola (assembly GCA_023701765.1). Classification (NCBI taxonomy): domain Eukaryota; kingdom Metazoa; phylum Arthropoda; class Arachnida; order Araneae; family Linyphiidae; genus Hylyphantes; species Hylyphantes graminicola. The sequence goes on from CM043113.1 coordinate 32,532,124, forward strand.
TTTTCTTTAAAGTTGGAGTATTCTTTATTACATTTATGCTTGTAGATGTGCCATATATTGGCTAGTTTCAGACAACTAAAGAATCACGTGTCAACTACTTCACTAAACTTTTTCCAACAAACATAAGTGCCGCGCAAAAACTCTTCTTGAAAGTTAGAAAACGCAGCACTTAACCCAAACCAAAAATTATACCAATGTGAAATCTTTTAGGATTTTTCTCAAATTATGCAACAAAGTAGAACATTTTTCTGTAGGAGACCAATTCGTAGTTATCACATTCAAACATGGATTGCCACTGTGTTATGTTGCAAGTACATCCATGTTTAATTATTGAATTAACAAACGCCTTCTGTGCTTGATGGACATGGTTTAGTCATTTTTTGAATGACTTTGATCCGACACAATAATTTATAATTTCAAAAGTTCCGTTTAATCACGCTTCAAACTAAAAACAATCAGTTAAATAATGCAGCTAACTTTTATCAAGTCACCTATACTTTTTAATTACATACTAGCTATATTTATTTTAACTTTTAGTGCGAAAAAGTTTTGCGTAAAAATTTAAAAATTATAAAATTTTCTTTACATAATTTTTTAGTTTTGAACAAAGTAACATTCTGTCATCCTCACAAATAATATATCTTTTGTATTTTCAAATGTTGATAATACTTTCCAGGCATTCTTTAAGCATTCCTCATCCTCAGTATAGGGCATTCATCAGTTCATATTCACAGTATAGAGCTTTCATCACAATGAATCCATCGCTCAGCAAAAGTACTAATGCAATTTTAATGACAGTGAAGGTCGGGGGAGATCCTTTTTTGATTGATGTTGATCTAAGTAGCGAAATATTTTGGAGGCTTAATTTTTAAACAACGAAACCACAGCTTAACGGCACTGTTAGAATCATGTTATTTTTTTTAACACATTATAAAAACTATCAGCATTTTTGCTCAGTCCATAATAAAGTTTATTTTCACATAATATGGCGTAAACTTTTTTCATGAGCTGAAGTAGTTGCATGTATATGCTCTACATCTGCTTTGGTGTGGACTGCTGTTGCTTAGTTATAGGGCCGTATGGCCGAGTGGTTTGGACCATTGCGCTAGCAGTTTGCGTGCTGTAACGGGTAATGGTTCGATTCCCGCCTTCGCCTTGGATATACTTCCTTCCACTGTGACAGTAAAACTTCTTTATGCGTCAGTTTCACTTGACGAAGGATTAGAAGCGGGTCTCTGATCAAGCACACAAGCCGGAATATATATGTACCTACCCTACCCTACTTAGGGATATGATTAAAGTATTTATTTTATAGTTTAATAGCCTTTAAGGCTTTTTCAAATTGTATTAAAAGACAAATAAATATGAGGACATATTGCTTAAATAAAGAAGATTTGCTAAAATGCAATGGATTTTTGACATACAATATCTATGAAATATTGTTTCATTTTTCCATACTGCAGCATATTATAAAAAAAATTGCCTGAATACAATAATTATATTTAATACTTTTATGTTTGACTGAAAAAAAAATTGCCAGAGTGAAAAATACTTGCAACAACAAAGAAATTATAATCTTATAGCTACGACTTATTTATCTGGATGCACGGCAGTGCATCGCCAAGTTCATAACGAAGGCGGCACTGACTATCCTTTACTGGGACCATTTCGGCATAATTTTGGAGACCCAGTTCTTTTCTTCTACGCACTTTAGATTCGAGTTTAGACTTTTTTCTGGGTGTCCTAGTGAGACTTAACCTAGAAAAAAATTTCCAGCGTTCGAAATTCATTTAAGCCAGAGATAAATGAACCAGAAAAACGACAAATATGTCCCTCACTCACTGACTCACTGACTGACTGACGGGCGATCATAATGTTTAGGTACAACGGCTTGTTATGGAGTTACGAAAATTGGAACATTTATAGAATAGAGCATGCATATCACAGGAAAAATCCGAAAATCGAAGATTTTACCCGGGGTTGGGCGTAAACTGATTGGCGCCCTTTTTCATAAGCAGTTGCAATGCTCTCCATACGCTGATATACCAGCGGCGATTAAACGTCGTCGCCAACAATTCAAATAGTTATTTGCCTTCAGATACGTTAAAGGTTTTCATGTGTGGGATTTAGCACACGATATTACTAATTTAATGTGTCAATCAGCATTTTGACTAAATTGAATGGTTTTCAAGTGCAGCACCTGAGCCGGGAACCAGCACCATGTTTTATAAAGAGCCATTGGTTGTTTGGAGGTAGGATTAACATCGCACAAGGGCTACATATGAGTAATGGTTGGAACCAATGCTTCACAATGGGCAAATGTTTTTTTTTAAGGATTTTGCTTGCAGTAACGTTGTACTAGAGCTACATAAGGGTTATTGGCGGCGATTCTCGTATTTCTTAAATCGTGGTCAAGTGACGATTTCTTGAACAGAATCTTTCAAACAGTACCATCGGATTTAAAAAAAATATTTTTTTTGTTAGAAAGAAATGACATATATCAAAGACTTGAACTATGTTTTATACTTTTTGTCCGTCTGTCTGTACGCTTTTTCGTCCGTATGTTCTTTATAAGACGGTCTGTCATATTTCGGTTCTAATCATCCGATTTTAAAAAACTTTTTTTTTTATAAATGTATGGCTTCATATTTCATACTTTGTGTCCATCTGTCGGTACGTTTTTCTGTCCGTCTGTCAATCTGTCCTTTATAAGAATTTCTGTCATATTTTCGGTTCTAACCGCCCGATTTTTAAAATTATTTTTTGTTAGAAAGGTATGACATCAAACACCTATATTTCAAACTTTTTGTTTTTTTGTCTGTACGTTTTTCTGTCCGTCTGTCCTTTATAAGACGGTCTGTCATAATTTCGGTTCTAATCGTCTGATTTTAAAAAATCTTTTTTTTTATAAAGTTATGGCATCATATTTCATACTTTGTGTCCGTCTGTCGGTACGTTTTTCTGTCCGTCTGTCAATCTGTCCTTTATAAGAAGGTCTGTCATATTTTCGGTTCTAACCGCTCGATTTTAAAAATTATTTTTTTGTTCGAAATGTATGACATCAAACACCTATATTTCAAACTTTTTGTTTTTTTGTCTGTACTTTTTTCTGTCCGTCTGTCCTTTATAAAACAGTCTGTCATTCTTTCGGTTCTAATCGTCCACTTTTAAAAATTCTTGACTCACTGACGGGCGATCATAATGTTTAGGTACAACGGCTTGTTATGGAGTTACGAAAATTGGAACACTTATAGAATAGAGCATGCATATAACAGGAAAAATCCGAAATTCGAAGATTTTACCCGGGGTTGGGCGTAAACTGATTGGCGCCCTTTTTCATAAGCAGTTGCAATGCTCTCCATACGCTGATATACCAGCGGCGATTAAACGTCGTCGCCAACAATTCAAATAGTTATTTGCCTTCAGATACGTTAAAGGTTTTCATGTGTGGGATTTAGCACACGATATTACTAATTTAATGTGTCAACCTGAGCTGGCAACCAGCACCATGTTTTATAAAGAGCCATTGGTTGTTTGGAGGTAGGATTAACATCGCACAAGGGCTACATATGAGTAATGGTTGGAACCAATGCTTCACAACGGGCAAATGTTTTTTTTAGGATTTTGCTTGCAGTAACGTTGTACTAGAGCTACATAAGGGTTATTGGCGGCGATTCTCGTATTTTTTAAATCGTGGTCAAGTGACGATTTCTTGAACAGAATCTTTCAAACAGTACCCATCGGATTTAAATTTTTTTTGTTAGAAAGAAAATATGACATATATCAAAAGGCTTGACCTATGTTTTATACTTTTTGTCCGTCCGTCTGTACGTTTTTTCGCCGTCTGTTCTTTATAAGATCGGTCTGTTCATAATTTCGGTTCTAATCGTCGTCGATCGATTCGATTTATGTAAAAACTTTTTTTTATTTTATAAATGTATGCTTCCATATTTCATACTTTGTGTCCATCTGTCTGGTACGTTTTTCTGTCCGTCTGTCAATCTGTCCTTTATATAGAATTTCTGTCATATTTTCGGCGCGGGGTTCTAAACGCCCGATCTTTGAAAAATTATTTTTTGTTAGAAAGGATATGACATTCAAACACCTATATTTTCAAACTTTTTGATTTTTTTCTGTACGTTTTTTCTGTCGTCTGTCCTTTATAAAGACGGTCCTGTCATAATTTCGGTTCTCAAATCGTCCTGATTTTAAAAAATCTTTTTTTCTATAAAGTTATGGCATCATATTTCATACTTTGTGTCGTCTGTCGGTAAGTTTTTTGTCCGTCTGTCAATCTGTCCTTTATAGAAGGTCTGTCATATTTTCGGTTCTAACCGCTCGATTTTAAAAATTATTTTTTTTTATCTGTTCGAAAGGGTATGGACATCAAGACACCTATATTTCAAACTTTTTGATTTTTTGTCGTGTACTTTTTTCTGTCCTCTGTCCTTTACTAACAACAGGTCTGTCATTCTTTCTGGTTCTAATCGTCCATCCAACTTTTAATAAATTCTTTTTTTTTGTTGGAAAGGCATGCTTCTAAAAGTTTTAAATTACAAACTAAATGTCTGTGTTTGGTCTATTTTTTTCTAAGGTGTATAAATTATTTGTGTGGAGAAAGCTTAGTTCCAGGTGACAGTTACTATTACAAACTTCCTTGTTATTCTCTAAGAATTTCGGTGAGTATTAAAGTTGACAGGAATCAGTAGGCTATTTTAGTTTCTGTTTAGAATGCTTCTAGTTTAAAAAGCAGTCCGAACAGGAAATAATTTCACTATAGTTGATATTGTTTGGTTTCAGGCTCTAGTGCGACGTTAATTCAATTGTTTTTTGTTACAAACAATATACTTAAAAAGGTTATATAACTATTTTTTACTGCTTGTTTGCCACCAATCTATATTTTTTTTAAACAGGAATTGTAAAATATTTTGTTACTCGCCCGCAGTGTAAATCTCCATCCTATGTTTATTTTATTAGGATACTGCCTATTCACTAAAACATTATTCATTATAGCTTCACTGTGTGTTCCCAACTCTCTACAAATAAGAAGTGAAATCCCAACAAAAACATCTCTGGTCCGTAAAGATGGGCCAAGTTCTTACAAAAAAAGGTCTGGCCTACAAACAGGAAGTTGAACTCAACAAAAAGACCAAGTTCTATGGAATTTGCTGAGTTTCAAGTTCTAGGAAAAAAGTAAGCCTGACAACAAAGATTTGAAAACAAAAAAAGGATCCAGTTCAATAGAAGTTGCTGAGGTTATAAACCCCAAAACATTTTGTTTTAGATGCTGCTTAGGTCTAACACATTCTTACTAGCTGTTTGTGTCACATGGCCCCAATACCGCCCATCGTTAGTGAGAATAGGCGTTGAAACCCTTCGTTACCTGGTTGAAATTCACCTCGGGAGTTTGCGTAAAGTCTGTATTTGGATTTATCCTTGTTAATCAGACTGGTTAATCCTAGTGGTATTCTGCGTGTGCATGGGCTATGTGATGATATATTCTGAAACAATAATGTGCTGTGGTGTTTTAATCATGAAACTATAAAGTTGACACATTAGTTAGTTTATTTTATGTGTGTTATGTTATATATATATATTTAGATATATATATATTATAAATATCTATCTATATATATAATATCTATATATATATCTTATATATATATTATTTATATTCTATATATTATATCATATATATATATTATTTTATATATATATATATCGATATATAATATTATTACTATAATATATTACATTTCTGTTAAGTGTTTTGTATATTAAATAAATGACTATTTGCAATTGAAAAAAACATGTCTTTCGCCTTATTCAGCTGACACCTATTGATAATCAAGTAAAAAAATCTAAAAAAAATGTTTTAAACTTTTAAATAGATCGAATACAATAGTTGATGGAGCTTGGAGCATTTCTTTTAGATCACGTAAGTAAATGTAGGCATCTCGTTTTCAATGCTTGAATCTTGTAGTAAAACGCTAAGCTTTATATAATATAAGGAGCTTTGATTACTCTTTCTTACTTTATTTGAGGAACTAGAACAGATTAACCTTATTAAAAACGCTTCAAACAGTTGCAAAACAGCTAAATGTTCATTCAGATAAGTATCCCAACTACGTGTGATGGTAATCCTGGCACCAAAAAGGCCAAACGTTTTTATTATTATTATTTACCTGCAACGCCAACGCATGTGGTACGACTACTATATTTTACCCTTTTCCACCGAGAGGTGGTGTCATTCACCACTTAATGAGGATAAATCAACTACAAGACTTTGCTCAAACGCCCCGAGGTGAAATTCACCAGGTACGAAGGGTTCAACTCCATATTCACGATGGTATTGGCAAGTTACACAAACAGCTTAGTAAGAATGTGTTAGACTAGCTGCATTCTTAAAACCAAATGTTTTGGGGATTATAACCTCATCAACTTCTATAGAACTTTGATCCTTTTTTGGTTTCAAATCTTTGGTTGTCAGGCCTTAATTTTTTCTGAACTTTAACTCAGCAAATCCATTGAACATGGTCATTTTTGTTGCGATTTCATTCTTTTGTAGGCTCAGACTTTTTTTGTACAGAAACTTGGCCCTTTTTACGAGAAGTTTTTGTTGGGAAAATATTTATAATAGTTACTAGAAGAAAATATATCTTAGTTCAGAATCCCAAAGGCAGCCATACTTAACAATAAAGCAACTATTAAAATATTTAAAAATAACCAGCTATAACTTTTCACATAGAAAATTAAAAAATAAATATCGCATTTCAGTTAAACTTAGACGAAAGATTACCAGGGTTTCTTGAAAAAAATTCCATTGAGTAAATATGATAAGACGATAGTCATTTAAATAGATTTTATAAATGTTTCTTTAAATAAACTTTGAAAAAACAGAAACTTAAGTCTACTTTTCTTTTTGCTGGGATTCCATTACAAAATTTGTCTTCGCCATTATTGAATTGATTTTTTCAAATCAGTAATAAAAAACGAGTTTGTTATTTATTATTTAAAGACAAAGGTAGTTTTTTTATTTTAAATTTAAGTATCTAATTTTTGAGTTTTTCTCTAATAAATTCATTGAAAATAATTATTCAATTAGCTCTAAGACTTCAAACATAAAACATTTGTTTGATAACTATGATAGTAATTATATTCCTCCATTAAATAATTTTATTTGTATCGAAAGATTTGAAAGTACAGCCGTTCGCTGTTTCAGCCACCCGATTTTGAGTTAAATATACAATACTCTTCAAAGCATAAGTTCAAATCTCAAATTTAAAAAAAATCATTTTGAATATTCAAATTTCGTTCTGTTTTCTAATTTTTATATAAGTTTAATATCATTCCAATACATTGAAGAGTCCTAATATTCGTTAAATAATAATATTAGTAACCTTCATTTGATATATTTTGTTTTTTCATATTCAGATATTTTTTACCTTTAATACTTAATTAGAATATCATTAGAAATTTATTGTTTTGCTGTGCTTCAGCAATTTTATTAAAGTCATTAGGATGCTATTTAAAAACTCGTGTTATAACTATAGTTGATAAATAATCATGGATATTCAACTTCAAATCTAACTTGAACGTAGATAACTTGATGGGAAAATAAATATTTCCTTCACAAATTCCTTAAATTTTATGTCAATTTATTCGTATATAGTTATTAAAATACACTTAGTAAAAAATGATAAGGAAAATTACATACACGTCTTTGTTTTTGTTTTTTCCAAATTCCTTAAAAAAATATTAATACAAAAATACCTTATATTTGTGCTCAGTTAGATTTAAAAAAATACATTTTAGTATGTTCCTTTATTAATACTGAACACTTTGTGTTTTTTCTTTTCCCCTTATTAGTGTTGTGAAAGATTAATTTTTTTTGTCTTATCTGAGACAAATTTCATTTCATATATTATTTTCTCTGTTTTATTTCATTCAAGGCAAAATTTCTTTATTGTTGTGCCTAGCACATATAACAAATTTCACTTCATCCTCTGTTCTTCTCTTGATAATGCAACGATATTTTTTTGTTTTCTCTTCTTAGTGACGTATAAGGGAAATTTTTATTGTGTGGCCTTAGCTCAATAACAACTTTCACTACCATTGGGCTGTCTTGATTTTGACTCCTTTGTGTATTTTTCTCTGTCTTGGTGAAATGGAAATGAAATTTTCTTATTGTGTGTCCTAGCACAATAATCAAATTTCACTTCCTCCTCTGTTCTTCTCTTGATATGTATATTTTTTGTTTTCTTCTTGGTGACGATGGGGTGAAATTTCCTTAGTTGTGTGTGCTTAGCACAATAATAAATTTATCTAGCATCCTTGTTATTCTCTTGATATGCGCTATTATTTATGTTCTTTAGGTTTCTTCTTGGTGACGCCCCCCCCCCCCCCCCCCCCCCCCCCCCCCCCCCCCCCCCCCCCCCCCCACCCCCCGTTTGCCCCCCCCCCCCCCCCCCCCCCCCCCCCCCCCCCCCCCCCCCCCCCCCCCCCCCCCCCCCCCCCCCCCCCCCCACCCCCCCCCCCCCCCCCCCCCCCCCCCCCCCCCCCCCCCCCCCCCCCCCCCCCCCCCCCCCCCCCCCCCCCCCCCCCCCCCCCCCCCCCCCCCCCCCCCCCCCCCCCCCCCCCCCCCCCCCCCCCCCCCCCCCCCCCCCCCCCCCCCTCCCCCAAACCACCCCCCCCCCCCCCCCCCCCCCCCCCCCCCCCCCCCCCCCCCCCCCCCCCCCCCCCCCCCCCCTGGAGGGGAAAAAAAGGAAATTTTCCATTGTATGGCTCCGATCTCCATAACAACTTTACTTCACCCTTGGATGTCTTGATTTTGACTTCTTTTGTGCTTATTTTCATCCTGGTGACATGGAAATAAAATTTCTTGTTTGTGTGGCCTAGAACAAAAACAAATATCACTTCATCCTGTGTTCATCTCTTGATCGTGACTCCTTTGTAATCGTTTTTTTTCTATTTGATGTAGAGTTAAAAATTTTTCCCAATTGTGCAAACTAGCAAATTAACAGATTTCATATTTCTTCATATATGTATTCCTTCTCTGACATTGATCCCATGTTACAAAATGATTATTGACCTTACATTCCCAAACTGGTAAAGGAACCGATTTTAACTATATCTTGAATTATTCTCATTGGCTATTGACTTACAAACTTACATGGTCTTTTTTTATGAGAGTGAAATTTCTTATGGTGTGGCCTGCTCAGGGAATCCTCTGAAGTTTGCGAACGGAATTTTCTGTAAAGTTGTAAAAACTTGTTTTTTCACTGCAAGAAAACGATTGAAAATTTAATATATGTATTACTTTAAATTGTATTTCTGTACCACATAATTATTAATGATTATCACTTACTTTACATTTCAAAACTCAGAATTAATGCTTATCCACTTACTTTAATTTCAACAACAGTTTTAATTTTTTTTAGTTTTTAAAAAAAATATATAATTAAGTTTTAAAAATACCTTTGTGCTTTGTTATTTTTTAAAACATAGCTTTGAATTCTGACTGTAGCTTCTTTAGAATTTCATTGTAAAGCAGAATCTACAAAACTTTATAGTGTTATTTTCTAAAATAAATAAGTTTTTAAATTAAAAGTTAATTTTTTTTAAAGTAAAAAGTTTAATAAATAAGTCGACGTTAAGATGAAATCTAATCCAAGTTATGATATATATTAGAAATTTCTAAAATGAAGTTACCTTTTTTATGATATCCGAATTATTAAATTTTCTACCATTATTGCAAGGTAATCTTCATTTCACAGAATGTGGTTAAATAGTTAAACAGACTGCTGAATGATTCCAAATGGACCTAAACCCCAAATGTACATCATTCACTGGAACAAGTTCAATAAACAACTTAGTGTATAACAGTCAAAGACAGACTAAACGTAAAATTCAAAGTTTATTGTTTTATATTCTTGCCAAAATCATTGGTTTCAAACAAATGAATTTTAAACAGTTTTTTTCTTTCATTTAAGTTATAGAATTTTTTCGCATTGTTCAGGTTTTATAGAAATGCTCTCATTGTTCAGATGTTATAGAAATGCCACAATTTTAAAAAAAATATAATCTTCTTATAATAATTGCAAATATATTTTTAATATTTTTTTTTTAATAATTGATCATTCATACATCGAAACAGACAGTTATGTTAACTATAGCAACAATACGGTTTTAAGTTTTTGGAATACCAGAAAATGGTTAGTCAACAATCCTTAATAATTACTATTATTTAAATATTTATCTGTTTAATATTTTCATGTATTTTAATGGATATTTTTAGTAGTTTGTATTTTATTTTTGTGAAATCGCATTGTTAGTTTATTTGTATAATAAACTAATTTTTTAATAAATTAAATGAAACATTTGAATAATCTTAATTTATAAAAACAACTTCTGAGCTTTTTAATCTTTAAAGCCAATGAGGATCATAGTTAATATTTCCTCTAAAATAAATACCAAAGAAAAAAATCTTAATCAAATAATTTTAATTCAGAAATAATTAGAGGTTAGCGTTCTTATCTGATTTTATGCTCTTCTCATTAATTGAGATTTTTTTACTCTTTGTTTACGAAAACGAATTAATCTCACTAATTGGGATTCTTTTTGATATTTTAAAGGCGTCCCATCTCCAAAAGATGTACAAAAAATGAGCGATGACTTAAAAATCAGACCCCAACTTTCCTCGACTAACTAATTAGCGATTCTCTCTAATTAAAAGTTTTCTTAGAGTGTGCATTGGACATGCTGGTTTGTCCAGAAAGATTATTTATGCAATGAATAAATAATATAAAAAACATCTGAATTAAACATAAAATAGTTGTTGCTAATTTTAATTTTTTTCTAAGAAACTGTGATGCATTGGTTTAATATAAAGCAGGATCTATTTATTCTAAGTTTAAAAAAAATTACAAGGAATGATGTGTTTGGATAATTATCTACTTGTTAGTCAACGCAGTTTTCCGTTCTTAAACCTATTGGCAAGAAACCAACTAAAAAGCGAAATTACTGTGTGCTTTTATTATGAATTAAGTCATTCAGGTTCATAAGATAATAAAGCTTTAAAAATGAAAAAAAAAATAAAAGACGATAGTTTTAATTTACAAATGGCCAATAAAAAGATGAACAAATTTAAAATGTGTGTAACTGAATAATGAATTTTTTAAATAATATATCGAATAAGGGCTACCAAATAATTCATTATATTTTGAGCAAAAGCTTAATGTAGTAGACCATCCTACGTCAATAAATATTTACAAAAAATATATTTTAATTTAATGTTAATTTAACTGCATGAATTAATAAGTAACTACGTAAAATGAATACATATTACCAATTTTGGAAGAACTGTTAAATCCTTATAAAACAATTCATTATGAAATTCCTTTTAAAATACATTTTGAATCAAGTTCTTTTTAATAAAATCTTGGAAATTACTTTTTGCGGAATTTATATATTTTTTTAATCTGCAAACTTAGATACAAAGACCACCAAAAACCTAACTGAATATTAAAAAAAACTATCAAAATCCCTTGTTTATCCAAATCAATATTTTAATATCAGCCCTTGAAGCAAAGTAACGTTTTTTTTTGTCCTATCGCGAAAAGTCCGAAGTTTCCTTTATGAGTGCAAATTTCCTTCTATCGGCTGCGAACAAAAGAACGGCGGGAAAATCGTTGCTCGCAAACAGGAAAGGAACTTTCGATGTTAACCTGCGTATCCTTCCTTCGGTGCTGCTGACAAATCTGCTTGTTAGTTTCAAATAATTACAACTGGCATTTTTTTTTTAAAAAATCGAGTTGGATCGACACCAACAGTTAAACAATATCTTTCGGTACATGAGGTCTCTGAAACAGATTCTAATAGACTCTTTATGAGTTTATAAGTTTATAATAGTTTCTATACATTATTTATTACAGTTCATATTCATATTTCAACAGTGATAAATGCATGGTTATAGTACAAAAAAGAAACAATCAAAATAAAAACAATCATTCTATACATGATACTTCGTCAGTGGTACAGAACATGAACACATAGAGTTAGGAAAGAGAATAGAGCGGCCCATGCATGTGCGCAGTAACGCACAAAATAAGCAGGATAGAGCGGTCCATCTTGGGATACCTCATGCCAGTTTCAGTTACTATGATATGCGAATTAGCTCAAAATACCCCTGACGCGGTGCATCTTGGGATACCTCAGTGCCAGTTTCAGTTACTATGATATGCGAATTAGCTCAAAAAACTTCTAGCGCGGTGCATCTTGGGATACCCCAATGCCGGTTTGTTATGCGCAGTAGCTAGAAAAACCTTACAGCCTTGCTTTAAACCTTTTGAACTGAGAGCCCCTTCTAATCCTCCTTCCTAACTCTATGCATGAACAGATGCTGTTTCTATTTGTAAGAAACCATAACACTTCAAAAACCACTACAGTCCTCAGCACACAGAAACGAAAAATAGGGGAGAAACAGTCAAAACTACTCAACAAACAAGGCATACGAATAGAAATAAACAGTGAGCTCATTATAAATACCAAAGTCAAAATGAAAGTTGTTTTTAGAAACAAATTCTACTACTTGCCCAGCACTTGCTGTTTCTCAAAATCACCTGAAGTGAAACAATGTACCAAATGTACTAGGCAATATGTAAAGTATCGACATTGTTCTATTGCATTTATTCCAGCTATATAATAAGAAATTATTCATAGGAAATGTTAGTTAATCGCAATTTGTTAGTACCGGAGGCGCCAAGCAATACAATATTTCATTGGATTGAGACAAAATGTCTCACTGTGCGTGTCTCAAATTGGTGTATGGGTGTATATACTATTTTATGTTGTAAAAATTATTATTGAGTTCCATGCCTATGCCTTCCAACAAATCCTTTCTTTATATTTGGATGTTAACTAAAAACAATTAGCTCAAATCAAAGTAACTGAATCGCTGTCCCTCAGCTTCTATCTTTTTTTTAAGAAAAAATATTGATCATTTTTTATGCAAATGTAATACACATTGATTGAATAATTTGAACTTTTATTACATTTGTTTGAAGGTGTTTTTTTTACCCTAAAGTTTATTACAACCTGTGTTTCGAGCAACAGTAATGTGACTTTCATTTATAATGAAAAACTCATTCAACATGACTTTCTACATTTTATGTAGATAAGTGCAACGTTGTATTAATTCAGTACATATTTTTATGGAGTGTTTCTTATGTTACTTTCTCCTTTTACCTACATTTGCATTTCATTATACAATTTTGCTAACGTATGTCTCTTACGATTAGGTCAAGCCAACGAAGTAGATGTCACCTTTGGAAAAAAACATTGATTTTCCATCGTAAAACGTCCATGTTCAATTTGTCTTCCTCCAATTAACAATGCCAGCCTTTGGTGTTAGTTTTTTTTCCGTTAAATTTTTTTAGCATTATATAAAATTTTAATTCGCACACCTTATCCAATGGATACTTTTTGAAATGGTGAAAGATTGTCACTTTGTGTGTTTTGCTTCAAATGCATTTTTGGGTTAGGCTTAAATTACCGTACCCAGTCCGCTTCATATGTATGACTTGGATGCCGTTGATGTAATATTACTCATACGTTTGTACATCAGACATGAATTGGGGAAATGGCTATTAAAAAACATGCATGCACTCAGATAATAGTCTCAATTAAAATAATTTTATTTTTCTAAAATTTGACAAAAATGCATAGAAACTATTTATTAATTCATTTATTTATCAATTTTTAAAACTTATCTACTTAATACTTGCTTGGATTTAGAGATCTGTAATTTTTGTAAGTTTATGTATTGCGAAATATAGTATTTTTCTATGTTTCGTTGCAGATATTCAGTGCGTTTCAGAACTTCCCTAATTAATAGAAATATGGACTGCTTTAAAAGTAACCCTTGCGCAATATTTCTTTGACATTCTAAACAGCAGCCATTGATTTCTACATCAAAAGGACGACCAATCGATTCTGTCGACTGAATATTGCAATAGTCTACAGTGTCCACAAATAGCGCCTTTACTCATTAATTAATGTTCTAGAATAACTGTTTTAGAGCTTTTCACCGTTTTTTTTAGTTATTAATGGACGGAGAGCCTACATCCAAATATCCATGTGATTTATTCTAAACGTGTGTCACGAGGGCTGGCAAGTGTTGACGCTTCTAATCCGTGTACAATATTTATTTTTGCCGAACTCGCTTATCTCCTCTCTTCCATTCCCACTGTAAACGCCGCAGTTATTTTACCAGTGGTACCATATTCTACTTGATCCGCTTCACTGGAGTTTATGTCATATCAATGGAATAGGTCCGGCATCCAACATGGATTTTTTAAATTAGCGGTTGGTTGGGTGGACTGGGCATAATTGGCTATGGAAAGCTGGCGCGGATATTTTAACTTTTCACAGGGAGGGAAAAGTTTTGAATATGATTGTAAAAATTTGTTTGAAGTCTTTGGTGCAATAATTTTTAAACTAATACTTCTAAAGATAATGTGTACGTAAAATTGTACAGAAGATCTTTTATAATTGGGAACGTGGTTGTTACTTGCGTGATGTACTTGCTTCCAGTTTTCATTCCTAGCATTTCCTTCGACTGCTGCACGGATTGATTGACATGTTTCCAAGTGACATTGACTCACCAATTGGCGACCAATGTAATAAATGGGGAAGCATGTTGCACTGTAGTTCATTGTCGAATAGTTAAATAATGTATTATTTCGTCTTTTGAGTACTGGCATTAATATTATTCCCCATAAAATACACTGCTCACAACAATTAGGGGAGCGCATGGTTTAAACTCTTTCAACCCCAATGTTTCCATTTGGAATCATGAGCTTGAGATTTTTTTTCTCACTTAGTTGAGCTTGCACTAATTTATTGTTAGGTGGAAGAATCATGTCTTTTGAGGGTGTAAATAATGTTTGTTTAAATCAAATGAAAATATGAAAACATGGTAAGATAAAATGCACTCTCAAAAAAATTATGAAATAAATTGACCCTAAATTCGTCACGATTGCATTCTTAGATGTTTAAAGATTGATTTTAACTCCTTTTTGCAAATAAAAATTTCAAAAAATTATTGTTATAATTTATTCTTAATTTTTGATTCCAATTTCCCCTCCTTAAATTTTAGTTTAAAAAAATAATATTTTTCCGTCTGTTTTTTACCATTTCATTCTGTATGCATAACGAATCTATTTCACAAATTTTAGATTTTAGGAATGAAAAACAAAACGCGGAAACTGAAAGAGGGAACAAAAGTACGCAAAGTGCTCCCCTAATTGTTTTGAGCAGTGTATTTAACTGGGTCACCAATTGAATACCATTGCCATTCATTTTAGAATTAATCGTGAAGTTGGTCATTTTAATTAATGAATCGTGGAAAACCTTCTGAGTCAGGATAGTTTGACGTTGTAATGCAGATATGTTTAGCTGTCTGGTGCAGACGCATGCATTTATGATAGAAAAAATCAAATCCCATGTTTATGACTGTGTGGCAATAACTTTAATATATAAAATATTTAGTCATTTGGAAGAGTGTTAGTGTAATTTTATTTGAACAGGACAGTCTAATCGTCCCAGTTTTCATATAAACACCAATATGTTTTTGATCATTTATTATTTTATATTTACAGCATATTAGTTTACTAGATATTAACTGCTTAAATCAGACACATAAGTCAGCAATTGACTAAGAAGTAAGTAAAAAAACAAATTGAATGTTTATTCGGCTGTTGATAGCACATATACAAACGCAAATTCAAATATGTCAAATTTTTAATGGATTTCGTTTTTTTTAGATTAAAACAAGAGAAAATATTAAGCTACTACTAATAGACACAACGTTCACACACAAATCTGAATGTTTATGTTGGAAAATATTTTAAAAGCAATTGATAAGCCTCAAGACATTCAACTCTCCTTTAAAAGGTTTTTTTTTTTTTTTTTTTGGCATATTTTAGCACAATTGCTCATTAAAAAAACTTTTGTATTTCTCTGAATGAACTCTTTTGAGACCAGCATTAACTTTAAAAGATCAACTGTTTGGCCTTCACTTACGTACCCTGGCCACTAAATACTCCCCCTGCACTTAACGCTTTCCTCACATAACCTTATCGTCTTTTTTTCTCAACTTCGATCACAAATCAAAAGATTTATCTCAACCCCCCCCCCCAGTGGTACATCTTCATTTCGTTTCCTTTCATGATAAATGGTGAGGGTAAGATTTTAGTGAACAACGATATAGTAAAGAAACGGTGTGATACAATCACTCATTTGTTAGGATCAGTAATCCGTATGTGCTATTTACTAAGTATTTAGATTGATAGTTTGGTTCAAATTACTCAACTTTGTCAAATCCATTAGTATTTAGTGATAAAAATAATTGCGAATGCAGCTAATTTGTAACTGTATTAAGTACTGATAGCGTATTCGGGTCGATCTCGATTTGGGGGCTCAACTTTTGCAGCCAAGTAA